>VZRU01003688.1:101840-235308 GCA_013398155.1 Pedionomus torquatus
GTTTTTTTGTTTTTTGTTTTTTTAAAAAAGAGGAGACAACAGGTTTAATCTTTATGAAGAATGCTGTGAGTTTTCTTTCATTTTCAAATAATATATATTGTTTCTTTTTTCATTCCTCTTTTGCATATAGGCATTAAAAATTAAGACCCTTAAAATTGTAGATGTGATAGTAAGAAAGGTAGAGACAATTAAAACCCATTTGCTTTGCTGTCAGATGTAGTCTGTGCTGTTGTGTTTAACTGAGATCATTTGAGGCCTGTTTGAACTGATTATGTTCAGTTTCTTTTGGAAATGTGTTTAGTGTGTGGCATGTGTAATCCCTATTTTCCTTATGTATTGAATGTCAGTGGCATCCTATGCCTGATGATTTAGATATTACCTTGCTCTGTATCAAAATAACACTAGTATCAAGTTGTATCTTGAAAAAGTTGCAGAGAGCTCAAATGCTTCCGTTAAACAAGTTTGTCATAAAACTACTATGGGAAAGTAATCCAAATTCCTCTTGAAACCAGATTCTCTCTGTAAGGTGAAACCACTACAATTCATTCAATTACTTGGCAGAGTTGTGAAATTTACTGTACTTGTTCAGTTTCTATCCACCACAGCCTCTGCTTTGATAAGCCTGAAATCACTATCTCCCCTCTTATGAAAAAATGTAGCAGGATATTGACTTTTGTCAGATATTTTATACTTGGGACAGGAAGCTAGCATTTTGCAGATAAAACATGAGGAATCGGTTGTGGCATGAGGAATAAGGAAACCTAGAGTCTATTCTCAACATAGCTTGATGAATGATGTCATGTAACTTTCTTAAATGCTCCATGTTGTGTATGCTGGTCCTAGGGTATGTCTATCAGGGAATAGAAAATGGATTTAATTTTTCTTTGAAGGTGTTGTAGTGGACAGAGGTGCCCTCGGAGGGGAAGGGGTACTTTAAGACCAGTAACTGTTGGTAAGAAATTTAGGGGAGAGGTTTGTATGTGCGCTTATTTGTGGTTTTCCCCAGGTTTCCTAAGATAATACAAATATTTTGTTTTCTTGATTTTCATGAGTAATCTATGAGCTCTATGAACAGAGAATCGTAATAATAACATACAAAACATGGATTTTGTAAAAATTGATCTGAATGTAACTTTGAATTATAGTTTTGTGAAATTAAAACTCAAAGAAATTTCTTAAATCTTCTATTTCTCTTCGCATATATTACACTGAGGTCAGATGGTTAGAAATTAGGATTACACAGAAGCCTAGACTGTAACAAACAAATAGCATCTGTGTAAAGTAACAGAACAAAGTTGGTGCTACTTTGCTTGACTCAAGTTTAAAGGTGTTGCCCAGAGAAGTTGTGGATGCCCCATCCCTGGAAGTGTTCAAGGCCAGGCTGGATGGGGCTTTGAACAACCTGCTCTAGTGGGAGGTGTCCCTGCCCACGGCAGGGGGGTTGGAACTCGATGATCTTTAAGGTCCCATCCGACTCTAATGATTCTATGATTCTATGAAAATATAAGTAATAGTATATTTTGTAGGGATACAAGTGATGCCAGATTTTTTTCTTAAAAGATTACTAGAGCGTTTAGTTTAAGAGCACTAAGGACTTCACAAGTCTTACTTGTATTAGCTTTAGAAAGCTATTGTTTAAACAATAGTACATAGCATTTTTTTTATTTTAAAATATCATTCCAATCTTTAGCAATCTTGCAGGATTTCCAGCTTTGATTTTTTTATTGCAAGGAATTTAATTTTGGTTTTTAAATAATCTTACAGGTGTTGCAATCATGTGAAGATGAGAACATCCACTCTAGTTTAAAATAAAATCTCAGTTTCTAACCCTAAATCTTAGGCAAAATTGAGAGCAACAGGGGAAAACAAAATTATTCTAAAAGTATTGGGTGCTTGATTGTAGGGGCCTGTATGTTTGACTTCAGCAGTGTTGAGGAAATTAGGAGACAATTTCCCTGAGACTGGGTTGTCTCAGACCTGTCTGCAGTGGGCTTTCTGGTGTCTTTGTGTGAAATAATTGGCACCCAGTGCTGTAAGAGTCAGAATCTCTGACAAGCTGGATGGAGGTCTGTTTAGATAGAGCTGGATTGAAGAGAAGTTAAAAAAAATAAATCATACTGTTCTGACGTGCAGGATCTCATGTGTTAGTTCTGTCATGTTTGATGCACATCAGGCACAGTTAAGTGTTGGAAACAAATTTCAGCTTTGAAAAGACATTAATTAATTGTGCTCTCTCTAAATACTTTTTGAAATTTGTCTTTGAATGAGCTGGAGTTTGTGGGAGGAGTAGGGCTGTGGAATGGAGCAAGAAACTCCATCAGAGAAGTCTGCAGTGCAGGTGCCAGGAGTCCTGTTCGCTGTTGCCATTACCTGGCAGGAGGCTGTGCCTGTGTCCTGCAGATGGGCACGTGTGTATGTAGGGGAGGAAAGAGGGCAGATTTTATTGAAGTTTTCTCAGCAAGCCTCTGCTGTTTCCCTTTTTGCAGTTTAATGTATAATTTGGTGCAAACTTTTACACCTCTAGCACAGCAAATGCAAGGTGTTTTCTTCAATGTGAGGCAGGGAATATATCTGTAACTGGATTAAATCCAAATAAACTTTGAAACTTATACCTTAAGATAATTTATCTAAATAAATAGATTAGCTAACTTCCTGCTCCGTCCTTTGTTTCCTGGAAAGCCTATGCATTTTAAAAGTAATCAACTTAAATAATGTGTTCTTCCTTTCAGTTACTCTTTCTGTACTATTTGTTAGCCAAAGTCTTAAAACATGAATTCATTTAATGAAAAAAATAACTTGAAACCTTTCTCAGGAGAGTACATCTGACTAAAATTTGATATTAATTAATTTAGCCTTGTTTGCTAAGTACCTGTCGTATATAAGCTGCCACTGTTGGGACACCTTTGCAAAATTTGAAATGAAATATTTTCTTTTGAGTTCACTGCTCATAGATAAGCAAACACTCATGTAACCTTTTGTTTGGTTTTCTATGGAACTTAATTTACAAACTTTGCTGGAAAATAACCTTTTGCCCTTAATAATGTATTTTGTACCACAAAGGAATCTGCAGGGTGTCAGGGTGTACAATGTACAAACCCTGCTCTTCAAATTGAAGTCGCTGTTTGCTTCTGGTGGGAGATTAGGAAGTTAATGTTTGGATCAGTTCACAGGTTGAACTTTTAGCTCTGGTTGTATTTCTTTCACTGCAACTGTAGGTCTTGTACCTGTCACAGAAGTTTGTGTGATGAGTGTGGGAGTATAGATAGCTGTGATTTTTTAAATTTTTTTTTTTCCTTGTGGTTAAAGGAAGGAAATGTAGCACTTATCAGAAGTCCAGAGCATGCAATTGTATTCAGATTTTACATTTCAAAAATATTCTGCAGATAGTACTTACATCAATGTTCTTAAATATCTGTGAGGTTTAAGTATCTTCATGCAGACATAAAGGATTTATTTATTATTTTTATTTATTTAATGAAATGTTACTTTGTGGAGTTGCGAGCTTTCTCACATATTTAGCACTACTTCTGTAACACTCACACCTGGGAACTCAGGTCACCAGGTTTGACCCCACTGTAGTCTTGTGTGTGAAAAGTCAGAATTGAAATACAATCCATACTCTGAAAGATTTGCAACCGACCAGGTACATGGAAAACCTAAAGAAATCATGGGAAAATATTGCTCAGCAAGGGGCAGTCTCATCACACCACTCGTAGAATTGCACTGCTGCTGTTTAAGAAACACAGCTTTCTCTGATATGTGTTCTGTTTAACAATAGCAACTTTTCTGCCTCTTAAATCATAGGGAACGCCTGAGCCAAATGTGTTTCCTGGTCATAGATGTGGAAGTTCAAATCTGATTTTAGTTTAAAACAACTTATGTCAGTAGGAAGGTGTTGGTAATTCACTAACTGAGGAAAATCTTGGAAAAAGTTGTCATTAGTCTAAAACCTGTTCTTTCTCCTCAGTCTTGCAACAAAGTAGCAGCAGACAGTGAGCTCAGTGCACAGCTGTGCTTTATGCTGCTGGCATGTAAATAGCGACCATAAAAAAGGAGCCTTTCTGCAGCAGTATTTTATTGTTAAGCTGAGTGTTGATGCAATAGCCCAGATCATAGCTTTTTTAAGCCAATGATCAGCAATCCAAAGTATTGCTCTTCCAGAAAATGACAAAATTATTTCACATACTCAGGAAAAATTTGTCCCTGTACAGCCAAAAAAATACAGGAAGCCTGCTCAAGCCAGAAAATACATTTCGGTGTTCACTCTGGGGACAATACACACGCCTCTTACAAGTAGAGAAATTAATCAGGGATGTAATCCTTGGGTAAGATTAATGTTAAAGTATCCAAAGCCATTACACTTGATTCAAGTCAAAATGCGTGTGGGTGTATGTTTATATACAGCTATTGCTTAGATTCGACCTTTTGTAAATCTCAAAGAGCAGTAACAGCAGGTGGAAAGAGTTTTCAGGGTAAATTTGGCATCATATCCAGATGAGTTATTCAGTGTCTCTCACAAACTTTTTTGATCTCTGGAAGAAGGCTAAAGGAGGAGAGGATATTTAGCCAATCTAGTTTTGAGCTAATTTACCCATTTAACCGAGATGTGACTCAGAATGACCATTAACAACCCAAGTCCTTTTATGGCCAAAGAAGGATGGTGAGAAGGGTAATCTGGAGCACTAAACTCAGATGACTGACACAGGGAACGTACGTGATTACCTCTGACACAAAGATCCTACATGCTATGAAAAATGCTCATGTAAACTGGCATGTGGATGGCCAGTACATGACAGAAACAACAGAAAACAGAAAAGCAGAGCAACGATGGTACACAGGGCAGCTATTCACTTATTCTTTCCTTGCCACGTTACTCAGGCAACTCTAAAGGATTTCATCCATGTGAACTATTTCTCTAGGTCTTATTGCAGGGTGTGTGACCTCTCCACATTCCATCACTCTGGGAAATGAGGGTTCAGGGTAGTTACACAGGTAGCAAAATCTAATATATCCATTTTCATATAATAAATAAAAGAGATGAAGGAAGTGCCATGTCATTGTGGAGTACAGTGTATTAGATTCCTGCAGTGTTTGTGTTTTGTTTTGTAGCATAACAGTAAGCGTTGCAGAGCACCTTTGAATGGATAGAAGAATATGTGATTTTCTCTGTAACAGTAAGGAATTTTAAGAAGGCTAGATATAATTGTCTTTGACTTTGCATCCTGGGCTTATTCCAATAACTCCAATACCTCTGATTTTTCTAATGGCCACCAGATGCCAGGACCTCTGTTTTTTCTCTCATCTGAAAGAAAGGCTAAGTCATCAGAACCCCTGATATCTCAGGATGGACTGAGATATAAAGCTTCCTGTTATTTCCCAGCCCTGCCTGTTCTATCACTCATGTTTCTGGTGAAGCTTCTTATGGCAACACAGTTGTGCTGAGATTGGGATTTTTTAAATGGGGTTAGGTGCAAAAGGTTGCAGCTTTCCTATGAGATATACACAGTCCTTCACTTCAAGCCAAGGGTTATGGTGATTATTATCATAACAAAGACAAAATGCATCTAAACACATTTCTCTAAAATTTGTTTAAAATATTTGATCTCTCACTCAGGAAGAACTTAATGGTGAATCTTTAAAAGGAGGATTTGTGCTAGTGATGAATTTGGAAGTAACTTGTGAGCCAGAATTAATTAGAAACCAGCTTGCTGCTTGCAGTTTCGAGGGGGGATTTAGTGAGTGACTTGTTATTACTAGTTTTCTTCTTTCTGTGAGTCTCCTTTTTTGCTTTTCTCAAATGCTTGACCATGGAGCTAGTCTTCAAAAGGAGGATGAGCAGTGACTATATTTCCGTTACTGAGTCTGCAAGCAGGTGATTCATTTTTTCAGCCATCACAATTACCTATAAAGTAGAAGAACTCACCGTGTATCTTTCAAGTGAATAAGTAGGAACTCTCTGCCCACTGTTTTGAAGCACCATCTCAAATTCCCTCTACTGTGTCATGCATCTTTGTTAATTGGCTTTGGAGAGTCAGGCCAAAAGCAAAGTCTATTATCTCTCTTCTTTAGTGGTGAGTGGGACTGTATATGCAGAAAAAGGTACTGGGTGTTGTGGGACAGTAATGAGCCTGTGAAGAGTCATCCTATCACCTGCTGCACCACAGGATACTGCGCTCCCGCTCCTGCACAATGCAAGTGCAGTGAATGGTTCACGTAAACTCAGTCAGACCAGAAGTAGCAGGAGGAACCTTTCAGACAAACCCTAGGAAAAGTTTTCTGATCCTGCATTTATGACTACTGTATATCCTTCAGAGAGAGCTGAATTGCTTAGGAAAAATCATCTACTTATACTGGAGGAAGAATGATAAAAGATGAACTTGATTATGCAGGCCAGAAGGAGGCAAGAAGAGTCTGTATCCTTGGGAATGTAGTGGAAACCATACAGCACTTGTGTGGTGGGTGAGTAACTTGCAGTGAATGAACATAAAAGTGAGGCTGACTTTGCAGTGGGTATATGGAGAGGAGCAATATCTGTTGGTGAGAATGGAAAAGCTACTTTATTTATCTTTAGTACAAGTGCCAGTACTGTACTTTAGCAAGGACTTCTTCAATCCTTAAAGCCTTGCAAATGAGTTTGATATACCTCAGCATTTGTAGAAGAGCTGTGAGCAGACTGAATTTTTCTTCTGTTCTTTTCTTTTTCTTTTTTTTTTTTTCCTTTTTCTTCATTCTCCTCTCATTTCCTTCCCTCCAGCTAAATTCCAGCCCATGTCTGCCCTTCCACTGAAATCTTAAGACGTTTTTTCCTTCTGTGTGACCTTTGGCCTTCCTCTAAGCAAGTGCTAGAGAGGACCAGACCAGGGGCCAGAAGTCTTGTCCATCTCCTCCCAGCAGCAAGAGTTCTTCCTGAGCAAGGGCAAAATCCAACGACACAGGATGTACATTCAAGCCAGACCAATGTATATCAAAGCCTTGACACTTGGATGTCATCAAAACATTAGCATCAAAATATTATTGGCAATATTGAAGTAATTTTAGTCCTGTACAATTTTTTTTTTTCTTAGAATCCAGGTACAGGTGGGTACTACTGCTGTCATTTTTGGAACCAAAGTACTAAAAGCCAAGAGTGATTTGAACACATCCGTTTTCAATAGTTCTGTCAAGAAGACAGTATACTTATGCAGATTATATCTCTAATCTGACACAAAAATGCCTTAGACTGTGGAGGTTACATTTCTACTCAAATGAATTGGCCAAGATGAAGACCCGCGTGTTCCCTCTTCCAAACTGTATGTCATTTTATTTTTTATTTAAATGAATGATCTCTTTTTCCTTTTCATCCTGACCCTTAAAGTGGTCTGAAGACTGGAAGCTGCATCTCTTGAAAAATACTTCTGCAGTCACAATGGATAAAGATGATACAACATGGGTTGATGGTCAAGACAGTACACAGTGACCAAAGAAATTTATTTCCTCTATTCAAAATTCTGGTTTGAACGACAGGAGGAATTGGTATTTATTTAAATATTTTAGATATTAATGGAAAATCTTGAGATTTATAGATTCCTTCTACCCAAGACTAATAATACTACTTTACTCATAGCACTCTGAAAACATGGCCTGTAAGCTGTTGTTAGGTGTAAAATAGTGATCCTGTTTCCATGTCTGTGCATCCTTTGTAAAGAATGTCATTAAAACAGCTATTAGAAAAGAAGATCTTAGATGTTCATAGTTCCCATATCTAACTTGATTGTAAAAGCTTCAAAAGCTTGAATACAGCTCCTTCTTTCTTCTTCTTTTTTTTTTTTTTTTTTTTTTTTTTTTTAACATGGGAACTTGAGCTCAGAAGGTTTAAGATTTAGGAGAGTTGGAGGTGTGAAGAATCTAAGATTGGTTCTTCCTTGTAATCGCTTTGTATCCAGCAGAGGTCTTTAGTCAGCGGTAACTGAAATCTTCAAAATTTGAAATCTTTTTACCTAATGGAAATGTTTGTAATTATGAGATGTTGACACTGAAATTGCATGCGCTGCTTGTAAAGCAGCTTGAGCCTAAAAAGTAGTTGTTTCAAAGATGAAAAATATTCCATTCCCTAACAATGCTGTAAAGTTCTGATGTAGGAGGCACTTATTCCAAAAGATGTGTATTATTACTGCTGAATGCTCAGAAGACTTCAGGGTTAAATTTACATGACAGCTGTATTCAAACAGAACTTTTCCTTTGTTCCAAGTTAATGCATGTATCTACTTCACAGTATAGATAATGGGCTTTGCTCATAAGTATGTTAGCAAAGGTATGTGAGAAGTGGAACATTATGAGAAACTGTATCCCTCCTGGACCAATGGGACTGGGACCTAAAAAACATTCTTTGTATTCTGGCTCTTATTCTTTCTGTATGTACCATTCCAATAGTTTTTATAAAGCACAAAAGCAGGGAGGGGTAGTGTACAGTGTCTAATCTGTGAGGTGGCTACCTCATTGTCTATTTTGGGGATTTGCTGACCTACACTAATGCCAGGCTCCTATGTTTGCTATGTTATTTAGATCTGTTAAGAGATAAATTTGTCTGTGCTGGTAGTTACTAAATTTAAAGGGGCAAGGCATAGTTCTGGAAAGTTGCTCAGATGGGGNTGAGAAATTGCGTGGCCTGAAATAGCTTTAAATGATCCATTACATGATGGTAACATGTTTTGTAATGAGTGTAATTGTGGTCCTGTATAAAAGAACACTGATACTATTCCTTTCTGCTATATGCTTGACAATATCAGTACTATAATTTACAGTGCCAAGATATGCAGGGATACTCCAACTGATTTTACGTAGTCTATTCTGAGTATGACAGTGTCAAATAAGTGAAAACAAACATGAGACTGAAGTAGCAAAAATGAGCAAAGTGTGTTCTTAGTTGTGTTGCAAGGTATCTGCTTGTACCAGTTGTGAATTTGGATCCAAGACTTCATGCAAATATGTGTCTTTCTTGGAGAGATAATAAGGAGGCCAGGTGAAGTGTGTGTATTTTCTCTCTCTCTGTCCATCCCTGAATCTCTTAAGTTTCTGGGAACATGATGTCTGAGAATGACCCGAATATCAGAAAGAACACATAGTATTCATACAAGATGTACAAATTATTGGCCAGTAAGACTCTACAGCTGTGTTAGTGAAATCATAGTTAAGTGTGTATGTGGTCAGTAGGTCTGAATGCATTGATACTTACTGTTGTTACTGTTAAATTTTGCTCCCTATGTTTTACTTCATATGCTGAGGAAAGAAAGAAATGATGCGGAAGGGAAGACCACAAGTTCTTCCAAGAGTGGCAGAGAAGTGGAACCTGTGTATATTACCTACTAGCAGAAACGTTTAAGGCTTTAGCTCTTCTTAGAAGAGATGCTATTTTCAATTCAAAGGAGCTGTACTTGGAAGATCCCAAGGGTGTATTTTGTGGAAAAGATCCAAAATCATGACATTTCCTCTGCTGGTATGTAATTATTAAATCTGTGGTCAAGGATACCTTAAAGATTAAAAAGCCTGAGCATTTGCCTGTATCCTAATACTTGTAGCTTCAACTACTTGATTTCTGCATTCAAGCTGGATAGAGGTCACAATACATCCTGTTCTTCTCATAGCCCAGCCATTGAGGGATACTTTATGATTTATGATTTGGAGTGTCTTCACTGTTTAAAATGCCAGTGTTTGTAAAACTATCCTTGAGCTATCTTCTTTAAACATGCTGTTCAAATTCCTCACTGGAGAAACAGAAAGCCATTCTAACAGATATCCCTGCAAGAATTCTGTTTACTTTGCTTTAGCAGCAACACCATGTATTTGTTTAAAGGCAGAAAATATATGCGTACAAATGAAGACATAATTGGCCTAAACAAAATGGGTGGGTGGAAAGTGAATAATCTTATTCTGTGAATGAATGTAAATTACTGTGTCTTTGGATGATAGCCTCCCAGATGTGTTCTCAACATTGTTTGCATCTGATCAGTTCCTGTTTTCTGAAAACACTTGTTTTTCTCTCGTTGCTGACATAACTGGAGTCTCTGAAGATGGTCTACTGTAAGAGAAGCCGCCTTGAGTGATAATCAAAGTGCCAAGCTGGAATGAAAAAAAAGTCAGCGTTTTGATTGTGGAAGTGCTGTGTGACCATCAGTCATTTTTCCAGCTCCCCTCTGCATTTCACTCTGCAGCTGTCAATGGGAATAGTGATACAGATGATGAAAAGCTGCTGGCTAACATTGATGAAGTATATAGTATTTCCAACATACTTCAGGTTGTAACTATCAGCAGATGTTATGTATGGAGAAACGTTTTGCCAGGAAAACAAGTTTAGAACATCTATCTGTGCTGACACTGGCTTATAAGTTATCCTTAAGACTTATGTTGCATCTGCACATTGATTTTACAGTGGCAATCTCTGATTTCTGTGATACTATTTCTGCTGTCATCCTGAAATCAGACATTAGAAAGGCATTTGCAGAGAAGAGGGAGGAATCCAACTAGGTAAATTACTTAGCTACGATATATTTTGTGCAGGAGAGTGTGGTAGATAGAGTTTTTAATGCAGTCCAAGAATTTGGGCAGTGTTAAAGCTTGTTTTGTACAACACAAACCGGTACAGCAGAATTGCAAAACCATGGAGAGATGTGTTTCTGGTGAGGTTCCAGCAATGTGTTAGGAGGGTGTACTCACTTTTGGTGAGGATGTTTTATAGAAGTGTGATTAAGATGATGTTTGTCAGATGTATTTAAGTATCATGTCTTTGTGATTACTTAACACTGTTAAATTATGTTCAGGACAAATTATGTTTTTTCTTAAACTATTAGAAGCTCCCAAGAAATCTGTGATTTTGGATTTTTTGCTGAACTACTTTTAACATGTCCAGCTCTAAGCCAGTCACCTTTGCTGGCTTTTGCTAGTCCATTGCTTCTATGTTTAGTAAAACAAAGTATTTACTAGTCTTCAAATAACAAGGAACTAAAATCTCTAGCCTAGCTCAAAAAGAAAGACAAATGAGACCTGGCTGCCATGTGCACTGGGTACTTGCATTCCAGCTGGAGCTGGATTGGATCAGGTCATCTTAAAATTGTAACCACTGTAACAAAAGGCCCTGTCTAGGATATTCAGCTTCTTAATCATGATGATGTCATTCATGTGTTCTTACATACATAAATAGTAAAAATTCTTTCAATTTACTTTTAAAGTGTTATTTGGCACTTAAGCGCCAGTTGCCACCTGGGTTTTCAATGCACCTCACCGTCCACTTGTCTAGCCTGTGCTTCATAAGTTTCTCTATGAGGATATTATGGCAGGCAGTGTTGAATGCCTCACTAAAGTAAAGATAACGCCTACTTCTACCCTCATCCATTGCGCTTGTTGTCTCATCGAGGAAGGCTATTAGGATTATTAATCATTATTTCCCCTTCATAAATCTGTGCTTCTTGCTTATGATTTTTTTCTTGTCCTTCATGTATTTGGAATTGGTTTCCAGAGTGATTTGCTCCACTGGCTTCCTAGGGACTGAGATGAGAGTGACTGGCTTGTAGTTCCTCAGATCCTCCTTCTTGCCTCTTTTAAAGATAGGAGTGACAGTTGCTCTCTTCCTCAGGAAGAAACCTCAGAAACCTCTTCTGGTCAGTGTGACTTTTCAGAGGCAATCAAGAGTAGCTGCGCAACATCAGCTAGCTCCCTCAGCGTTCATGGGTGCCATTACCAGGCCCTGTGAACTTGTGTATGTCCAGTTTGCTTAAATATTCCCTATCGTTGTCCTCCTCCACCAAGAATAAGTCTTACAGAGTGCAACCATCTATCTGAAAGATATTGGATCTGCAAGCAGGTTAAGATTCAGTAGGGGGCTAAAATGTTGGCTTTGTAAATGTGGTTGCGAAATGAATTAATAATGCTTGTGATTTAGTTTATAAAAGGACCTAATGTGACCTTTAAAACATCTGCTTATAAAGACAGGGTGTTAAGCAGGACTATAGGCCAGATCACTTTGTTCTTAAAATGACATTTTTGGAACTTTCATTATGAGGACTGGCTGTTCCTTGCTTTGAGAGAGGCCCCTACAAAACTCTACTTGACATGTTAAATTCCTCTCCCATACTGCTGCTTCTCTGGGCTGCTGTGCTCCTGCCATATGCTCAGTCAGAAGGATTATTTGCTTATAGGTTTGACAATAACAGGAAAGCTATTCAAATGGTGAAAGCTTACTAGTGCCATACAAAAGTGTTTAGTCTTGGCTTACCTTCCAAGAGCTGAGGCAAGGAAGTTTATCAATCTCAATGTAATTATTTACTGTCTTATGATGGTGACTTTGACAGTCTAGTAGCTAAGGCATTCCTGGGAAAAATGCTCCTCTACCATATGTAGTCTTTATGTTAAAATTCTGTGTAGGAGAAAGCACCATGACCAGTCCAGTGCTTCCAGTCTTGGAACGGCATCAGTAGTTCCTCCCCACCACAGTTCAGTCTTGAGACCACTGGATTGGAGTGCATCTGTGCAGGGACTGCTGCCCTGCTTAATGTGTTGGTGAGCCCTAGCTGGCATGCTGCAAGGTTAGCACAGCAACTCATTCCTTGGTGTGTTTTACAGTCATCTTGTGTGTCAGACCCACTCACCACTCCCTTCCCTACATAGCTTTTGGTATGGATTGAAATGAAATGTATAATGTTTCATACTATGGGAAAAAAGTAACCCTGGGTAGAATTAAAGATGCCTGATCTTTAGAGCTGAATAGCAGGGGACCTTTCCAGTGCTTGGGCAGGAGATGGCTGGCAAATCCCAAGTGCCAGGAAGCAGCAGTGTAAAATGTACTTTAAGTACAATAAGAGATGTAAAATAATATTTGTTCCATGATCACTAATGAGAGAAAAAAAAGGAAACAAGAACCGAGTACATAAACTTCTTTCCTATAAGACGTTTGTGGAGGTCTGTCTTAAAAATCCATAGGTCCTCTCACTGCTGGTAAACATGAAGATACCCATCAAAAAGCATTTAAATATATTTGTGAGTGTTCCCTCCATATAGCTTTAAAATGTGGGATGTATGGATATTTGTTTTGTAGTTTTATATATACCTATATATGTTTGTATATATAAAAAAAATACAGTTCCTGATGCATACACAAGGTGCTTTGTCTAAATATCGGCATAAAGTTGGGCATACAGTATACAATATTCCCCCAAGACACAGCCTATGCTCAGTCATTTGATAAAATGGTATTTGGGCTTGCCTGAGAAGGACAATTTGATAACAAGGCCAATCTTGCCTCTGGTGGAATCAGTCAGAAGTTCCATTGACTTCACTGAATGCAGGATTGACAAATACTTGCAAATCTTTAGTGAGGTCAGATTCTTTGCCCCTCATGCCAGTGCACCCGCTGAAGAAAAAAGGCCTAATCCTGTGAAGAGCTGAGCCCATCAAAGTGAGGGAATTGAATACTGAAATTCAAACCTTTTATCCCCTGTCTTCTATCAAGTGCAGTCTTATATTGCACTTAATCCAATCTAAGTGTGGGCTGCCCTATATCCTGGTGATGGCTTCCTGCCCCCCTTGTGTTGGATCTATTGATTACAGGGTAAGTTGGAACAGCTTATTGCTCTGACAGACAACTAGTCCCTGCTGATAATCTGACCTGCTGTAACCAGCAGACTCGGGTGATTGCTAGCTCTGAAGAGGTGGTGAGAATGGGAAGTGACAAAAGAGGGAGAGAGGAATCTGTGAGAGTGGAGGTGAAACTTGGGGCATCAGCCTGCGGTCCTATGGAATTGACATGACACTTACTCATCCAGTTTTCCTTAATCAAAGCCTTGGTCTGGCCTATTACTAAAAGCTTACTCAAACTTTTATTGACTGATCAGAGTGAAGGTACCAAGTCTGCTAGAATTGTGGCAATTAATATTGTTGCAGCAAATGTGTTTTTTCCCTTAAATATAAGGGCTAATGTAGCACCAGTTTCTAGTTGTGTCAGGCTGAGACAAGCCTAAGTGTACGTGCTGTTTTCTTCAAGGAAAGTTTTGTAGCTGTTTAAACACTATTCTAAGTAATCTACTAAAAAACATTCCATTATTTCAAAATCTTCTCATTGACCTTGTTACTTAAATTTCAGATAACAGGGGTAAGAATTACAGTGATACATACTCATGTGGTTTGGGTGAGAAAGGTGGAAAGAATAGTTCAAGGTACATTTATGCTTTTTTTTTTTTTTTTTTTTTNACTTTCCAGTCACTTCATGTCAGGACAAATACATGATGATTTCAACAGACACTATATTAATAATTTTCTTAAAACGAATGAGTAAGATGCAGAAACTTTAACCTCAGAGTACTGTACAAATAAAGAGGGCCTCTCGAGCAAACACACTTTTTCTGTCTAGTGCCACTGAAACCAGATACTGCTGTGAATTTTTGTCTCACGGGTGATACTGTGGCAGAAATACCCAAGAGGTGTGTGGTGGAAATTGCTGCTAGCAGGATGCTTTTGTGAACTGAAGAACCATACAGCTCTCTCACTGTTGTTTGATATGCCACCTCTGGAGCATAACACAGTGACTGGGTTGCTTTGTAGATGCTCTCAGAGCTGGGGCCTGGGGCCTCAGGCTGACCATCTGTTGAGATCCATATTGGCAAGAAGGCAGAGGAGTGTGGGATGCCATAAGAAGCGTGGCCGTAGTGAAGGTTCTTGCTCATGTTGCCTCTGAACTGTATTAACTTTTTTGGGATATTTTAAATGGGAAAGGTCTCTATAAATATGTGTACTCACAGCCCACTTCCATGCCATTGACTCAGGGAATAGCTAGGAAGTTGCTGGGACTAGACAGTTCCTCTTCTCTGCCACTGCAAGTAACTGATAAGTGTGCTGAGGAAGAAATACCTGTGTGCACAGGTAATTAAGGTGCGATATAATCTGTTGTATAGGGCTTTTAAAGTTTTTCTTGTGCAGGGCTTTTAAGCAAAATCAAATTGTGGAGATATATTTTAATAATCTTCTATTCAATTAGTTGTTCTGAAATTTTTGTTCTACTTCATTGTGTTGTGAGCTCAGATGATTGGTCCTTTCAAAGAAAATTATCTACTCTTCCTTTTGCATATTCAGATCACTAAGATTAATTTGGGTAGTGTTGGATATTCCTGATTTTTACCTAGAATTGTCCTGTGTATATTGTAGTAGTCTGTCCTGCTGAAAGTCTGGCTGATGTCCTGGGTGTCTCTGTTGTGTACTCTCGGTTTCTGCATGCATTAACAAATATGCTATACAAAGCGCAGTGATGATGCGTGCAGTAATGATGCATGCGGTAGGAAGCGTTCCCACTCTTATTTACTGGCTTTCTCCACTAGAATGGATTTTATTTGGTTTGTAGGTCTGTAACTAATGCTATCTTAATTTTCCTCACTAGATTAAAGCTTTTCAGCTTTTCCTGCTGTTTCTCCTCTATGCAGAAGAAGAATCATAGTAAAAGTAAAGAACCAGGACTTTCAAAGCATAGGTTATTTTCTGAAATTTATTTGAAATGGCTTTGACATCTTCAACAGTCTGAACCAGAATTTGTGGCTGGTTGGTTGGGGGATTTTAATTACTACCATCATAGTAGAGGTTGTTTTGTACAGCTTTTTGTAGATTTCTTGGATGCTTGTGTACTGCAAGCCGAGGGAGGTGATGCCTTTGCCTTGCATACATTTACTGTCTCCCTATCCATCCATAGCTGAAATAAAAAAAAATGAGCTTGGGAAAACAGGAGGCCAAGGGGTCTAACTAAAATGTGTTCATTGGCAGAACACACCTGGTCTGTTCAAAACAAGGGTGAGGTAGCTGTGGTCTGTAATTATAAACTGCAAGGTAATGGCTAGGTCCATATGTAGGTACATGACTTCTGTAATCTTGCAGCGCTGGGAGTCATGCCTGTTGAGAGCTGATGAGTAAAATCATCTTCTAAAAATAAAATTTATTTCATCTGAAGTTATCTAAATAACTGCAGCAAGGAGAATCGTTCTTACTGGACAGTACAAAATCTAAATTCTTTAAAATCCTGCATTTTCAGAAGTTCCAGGGAATAAGGAACTTAAATTTCAGTGTATCCCTTATCCAGATGAGAACTCTCTCAGTGTTACTCCCCAGCTGAACCCTTTTGAAAGGCTGTGCAATGTGGGGACTGAGGTAGCCCTTCACCTGTTTGGGAGGAGGAATCTAATGTATGGCCTGTAGGATCCCAGTGGCTGGTGCTAGACAAACGTAACAAAGAACAAAACAAAAAGAAGTCTTACCTATGCTAAGAACTGTGCAATACAAATAAAATTAGTCATGGTTTTTGCAACATGGTACCCCTGACTGTCACCCAGCGGCTCAGCTCCACTGAGCTGGACGCCTGAGAAGCCTAAGAACAACCAGAGAAGAAGGAGCTGTTGGAGTAGGCCTACAAACAGGCAGACCAGGGGGGAGGTGAACACGCAATGCTGCCACATTGTGGAAGATGGACCTTAGTGCTGTGGATGCCTCCTGGGGCCTGCAGTCACTCAGCTGCCTAACGAGGCTGGTGTGGCAATCATGGGGTCTTCTTCCAGAAACGTTAATTCCTCTGCCTGTGTTACATGTGAGAAGCAAGACTTCCCATTCCAAGAACTGATGAGCAAGATGAGCAGGAATTCCCATTCCTGAGATGCTTTCCTCTCAGACTGGCTGAGTGCAGCATCCCCCACCACTAGGTCTCCTCTGTGTAAGTGGGAGAACAGGAATTAAAAAGTAACCATGAATGATTCAGCATGGAGCACAGTATTGTACTTATCTATGATTTTGGACCTGTTATTATGTGACTGCTTTTAAGCTGGTTAAACAGCATTCTGATACAAATGCTTGTGTCATTCCCAGACTGGATCTCCCAAGGGAAATAAAGAGAATATAGAAAATCTCTTTGGAGAGCAGTGAAATGAACCTAAAATCAAAACCAAAAGGCAGGCTACCATGACCAGCCATAGTCTTGAAATATTCTCCTAAATTGCAATGTGTGTAAGTATTACCAAGCCTGTTCTGATGGCTAGGGCAGAAACTAGCTCTGGGAAATTCAGTGCAGATCTGCAAGTTTTTCATCAGTTCAGATAGACAGGGTTTCTTTTTTCAGGCTAAATTTCCAGGGTTTTTTTCTACAAAAATTCTCAAGATTTTCTTCTTTAGGGTAGCATATTATCCTGGAGGCCATCCCTTTCTCCTGATGGCTGTAACATCAGAATACTTAAGTGTGTCGTGTTGCAAGTATGAATATGCTGAATCAAGAGACAGGGCTGCAGGAAGGGTGGCTTTCATTGTGCTGAATGGCTTTTTGGGGCAGGGGGGGAACTCAACAGTGTCTTGGTATTAGGCTCCAAAATCAAATGAACTCGTGCAAGGCAAATTTACAGTGTGCGTTTTCTCCTTAAGAAAAAGAGAAAGAAAAGAAAAGAAAAGAAAAGAAAAGAAAAAAAAAAAAGCTAACCCTCAAATAATGTGAAAGAACCCAACATCTCAATAAGACATGGTCCCTCCCCTCTGCTCCCTCTTCTGAAAGGGACCATTGTTTCCTGGTTTCAAGGTGGACTCATTGACTTTCATGTTGCCAGGGAACCAGCTTGTTTTTCTTCCTGAATGATACTTGCTTGTAATCTCAGAAGCTTTTTCAGCAAATTAACACAGGTGATTTGCAAGTGGCCTTGATTGGACTAAAGGCCAGTGAAGGATCCATTTGATTAACCAGATGAAGATATAAGGGGTAAAAATAAAGTTAAGGATAAGCCTTGATCGAAAGAGGGAGAGTGGATAACCAGAAATGCTGTTAACTCCCAGTTTCTGTTCTATGTAACACAGGCTAAATTTGGATTTACATGCTGGGAGGCTTAAATGCAAGTAAGGCTCTGTTAAAATGTAGAATTTAAAATCCACAGCAGTGCTATGGAGTTACCTAGATGAAAAAGGAATTTTGGTGATAATTCATGGCTCATGCAGTTAAAAGCAAGATAATGCTAACTTGTTTAATAAACCTATGCATGCAATTATAAACTTTTAAAAATACATATCAACATGCTCTCTAATACAACTGTGTTTAAAAATATGGATGGAATAGTTTTTCTGCCGAAATAGCTGATTGAGTGAACTTGAGGAATTTGAGGCAATTGACCAATTTTTGTTGACCTTTTGTACAGGAAATTTTAAACACTTTGATAAAATTGAAACACTTTGCATCTAGTCCTTTCTTAGAACTTCCATGCTTAGATATTAAAGTGAAGATTGGATGATTTCCAAAAAGATAAGTTGTAGTTCAATTAAATTAATTGAACTAAATTAAATTAAATGGGGAGATTAAACAAGATGATTGCAGAAGTCCTGATTTTATAGCTCTTGAAAATATGTATCTGATACTTGAGTTGGGAGGTTCACTCTGGCTCAGGCCAGGTTGAGCCCAGACTGACTCCTGTGATTACACTCACAAGCCTTTGTGCCTCATTCTCTGTCAGTCTAGAGCAAAGAGAGTTCAGAGATGGTGAGGTGTGGTTTGAAGACAAGGTGCCAGCACCAAGTCAGGAAACCATCCTGCTGAGAGAAGGAGGGTAGCATCACTGTGAACGAATCGACTTAAGTTTGGCAGTGCTGCTCAGTTTCAGTGCAGTGCTGGAATGACAGGCTTGGGCTACAAGGGTGGGTGATAAAGGTGTGTATCAATCTGGCACTTAGTAAAACATGGTGATTTTTCAACAGTATCATGCAAGACACATTTCATATTGGTTCTGAGATAGTCCTTGAATTGCTGAGTGTGCTCTCCTCTCACTGAATCTCTACAGGTTGCTCAGCACTTTGTAGGACTAGTCCCTGGTGGACCCAGGGTCAGTAAGAACAGTTCCTTTCTCTGCCTGGCATTCCTCTGTGAGTGATACAAGTTGGAAATATCTGAGCCTGTTATTTTAAGAACATCTGTTGTTTCATGTTACAAACTATGGTATTTTTCAACTGGAGCCAGTGTAAAAGTTAGAATCCAATTTACCAATTAAGGGGAAAATGGAGTAGTCTTTTCTTAAAACAGTTCAGCTTGAAATAGTGTACAAAGAAAGTTTGGTCCTTTCATAACTGTGATCACCTGTTTTTTTTTTTTTATTATCTCGCTTTCCATTTTAAATTCTGTAGTCTTCCATATTTATGTCCAAAAGTTTTGCAGTAAAAGAACAGGGCACAGTGAGGCACGCTGTACAAAAACGTGTAGGAGAAGTTAATAACCAATATAGAGAGAATTGTTCATTCTTCCATTAGGCTTTCTACTTATCTGTCACTTTATTATGATGTTTGTAGGAAAAAATATTATTAATAAAAAAGCTTCTTAAGCTGGCAAAGTCCTTGAAAGAAGTTGTTTGAAATCATGTGGGTGTTAATTTCTCAGGAGAGACTGTGCTTAGCTAGTGTGTTGTACAACTAAACAGTAAATGTTTTGCTCATAGTACTAATCTTAATTGCTTCTACACTTTTTTCATGAATTACTGGGTTTGCTGTTCTGAGTGATAATGCTCAAGGTTGGATATTAAATTACTAAGAATATTCTGGTAGTGTGCTTTCTCTATTGCATATACAGCACCTCTCAGTCTCATTGATTGGTGTGTGTAGTGTAGATCATCCTTTATCACGCTGTGCCTGCCAGCTAACAACAAATGAATGCATTCAAATTAAGAACAATTTATGAAATATTGAAAGCTTAAGGTGAGTTTTTTACTGGTACATAGAAGAGAGTACACTATGATGGTGTCCCTGTTTGAGCAATTTTAACTCTCCAGAACAATGCAGTCAGTCCTGAGGACTGCTTGAGGGAAAAGACTTATAGAAGCAAATCATAAGGTGTTGATTTCAGTGACATTTTGTGGGGTTTTTTAAATTTATTTTTTTCCCCACCACAGTATTGTTTCTCCCTGTTTATGTGACATCTGTGACATTTTTAGCCCTAGTGGGTTTCAGGGAAGACAGGGCAAGGTAATGCCTTAAACAAAATGAATGTGTTCTTACAAGATAACTTTGTTACTTTAGAAACTTCTGTAAGCATATTTGCTTGGACTTCCAGAACCTAATAATTGTTTAGCCGTTCCTGGTTTTTTATGTTAGCTTGTTAAGACTTCTTTTTAGCTGCTTTTATTTCCGGATCCACTTTTTGTCATTTGCTTATATGACAAGTCCAGGCAGTGTGGCTTTAGTTAGACAGTGCTATATCCAGTAAATGTATGGGGATTAGAGGGTTAAGCATTTTAACGAGTCACCATTTCAAACAGTTGCTTGCAGGAGCACACACCTATTGATAAAGATCTATGCCTTTGGCAAAAAAAAGAATTCTGGAGATTATATTAAGTAGACATTTCAGTTCTAAATTGCATCAGACTCCACAATCTAATTTTGTAGATAGTTTTAGTCTTTCCGATGACAGATTTTCCTTTGCATGGTTTAGTAAAGTCTGAAAAAAATATTTCTTCAAATTTTATGTCAGGTTCTATGACAAACTACACATCTGAAAGCTGATGATGCATATGCTTACTATATGCCTTTTCTGGTTTGTAAAACAATCTGAAGACTAAAGCCTTGTTTTCTACTCTCCCCCCCAAAATAATACAGGAAACAAAAATTCTAAAAAACACACGTTACATGTATAATGAAAAACATGTTTAATGAAAATTAAAATATGAAATTAATCCTTTGCATTGTTTTTAATTTGTGGAGTTTTGATAATGTCTCAAGAGTATCCTTTCATAGTTTTCTTAGCTGTTGCTAAAAATAGCTTCCTTTTGTCTCAGTTTTTCCTTCCCTTATCCAGTACTAACTGTGCCATTTGGTTTTGTGTTTTGTAATATATCATTCTAAAGCTAATAGTCTGCTTAGTAACCAAGATACACACTAAAAAAATAGGATATTTGTCAATAAGATGATACATTTATTCTGCCAGTTCTGTGTTTTGTCCTTTTTTGGTTTTCTTAGTAGAAACGTTTGTGGCACGCATCGTCTCAGATTTAATTGGTACCTATTCCTCAGAAAACATACCCTCATCCTGTCAAAATACTGCATCAAGCCATACCTCCTCTGATCTGTTTAATCTAGATAAATGTTATAAAGACATTTTGTCTTCTCCTGTTCCAGGCAGGTAAGATTATCCGTAATGGAGATTGTACATTTTGTCTTGGCAGACGTTAGCAACATCCACAGTTGATGAATAGACATCAGCTCTGCTTAGAAGTGTTACTTGAAATTAAATAGGCCAGACAGTAAATTAAAATATATGGGTACACAATGGAACCACTTAAATTGCCTTTAACTTTTTATAGTTGTTTACCTCAATTTATATTTTCTCCCTTCCTTACTTCTCCTTTATCAGTGTCACTGGGAAGAGAAGTTAGCACGATAGCCGTGGCCTTCTCCAACATGTGTAACACATCCTTTTTTGGTTTCCCAAGTTGCTCTCTAATTTACATCTGGCTTAACTGTGTAGTAATGTACCCTCTGGGTAGATAGGAGAGGAGTTCTTAAGCAAATCAGCCCTGCCCTGCAGGGAAGGGCCTGACTGAATTACTACGAAGGATTGTTTTACCATGAAAGGACAGATTACTTGCCTTCTCTTGCAAAGCCAAAGCCTCTATGATATGAGAAAAGCAGCCCAGAAGAATAAGTCTAAACCAACAGCTGTAATATCTGTTGTGTACAGGTATTACATGTGTTATATGTAAGTATGATGGAAGCGGAGTTATTCTGTAGTAAGAAAATTGCTGGTTGATTTGACGTCTTGGGTTCATTAGATACCTCAAAATCCTCAAAGTCTTGAGCAATCATCTTAAATTGCAGACACTGGTGCTGTGTTCATTCTACACACAGAGCCCGGATCAAAGATAGGGTCCAGGAAGATTTTCTGGGGGCTATGCCATTGCTGCTCTGCAGAGCAGAAAGAATTGCAGAAAAAGATACTTGAATTTAAAGGTTCCTCTGCAAATTTGGCTCTCCCCCTTTTTTGAGTTTCTGGGGCCCAAGATCAGGTCCACACAGAACTGTTGTGTGAAAGCAAAAATGGAACAGGGTAACTGAGCAGAAGGCAGGAGCTGACTCTCTCAAAGCAACTCAGAAGTACCCTGCAGGTGGATGGTAGAAGTAGGCTCTGCCATAGCTCTGTTTCCACTGGGTGGGTAGAATCTGAAAACGGTTTTGTTTCTCTTATTTAAAAGTCCTGAATTCCCACCCCTGTGTCCTCTGGCCCTATGTGCTGCCTGTTCTGGAGCTGTTCTGTCTCTTTGTTGCACCACTTCAGTCTTGCCATTTTTATCTCCATTTTGGGATGTTGCTTGCTTTTGCTGGCTTCCAACTGATGGGCAGTCGTTTTATTTGCTTCTGTGGTTTTGAAAAAGTCCCTTTTCACTGGGAATACTGCTCAGGTAACTCTTGAAAGTGTCCGGAATCTGTTGATGTAGGAGGAAGATGGAAAGAAAGTTTTCTCTATAGCAAATCTGGCTGATCTATACCTGCTTTTCTGTCTTCTCAGCAGCCTAGGCCTCCAAGCGCTTAGTTTCACATGCTGCTGAAACCCAAGCTCCTGGGGCTTGCTGCAGAGTATGAAAGGCATACCCAGAATTCTTTTTCCAGTGTTAAAAACATCCTTTTTATTTTATCCTGAAAACACATTTTCTTTCAGGATTTTTTCCCCTAATCTTTGTTCCATATGGAATGAAAAAAATGCCTGAAATGTTGAATTTCCAGTAGATAAAATGTTTGCCCCTTCCCCCCTCCCCCTGTCTCTTCCCAGAAATGGCTTATTTGAAAAATATTTTGCAGGACCACCACTGTGTTTGTAGATGACTTTGAGATAAATGTGCTTACAGATAAGCTTTGTTTAGAAAAACATGGTTATTATCATCAGTATGATAGAAAGACTCATCAAAGTCACTTTACTGCCTGTAGCTGTGACTAGAAAAATGAATTACTTTACCAAATGCATGTTTAGTTAGGTGAGCCTGCTTGCATGGTGATCTATCTCAAATGAATACTCTAGGGTTTTTTAACATAATTTACTTTTCCTTATTTTCCACCTGTTGCTTACTCTTTGTATTTCTGATATTTTTACAGTATTGGAAAATTCCTAATTGCTAACTGATTTGTTCTCTGTTAGAGACTAAATGGGAAACCTTTGGACTTCAAAGGGCATTTAGATTACATTTGCTGCTTGCATGGGCCTTTTATGAAGATTTTCTTTTGCAGAGTTGTAGGGCCACAGAAGCACAACATGTCTCTTATTATTTTTAATTTTTGCTCTGTGTAAGGTGCGTGCAGGAGTATATACAAATTTAAGGATGTACTAGATGTATCAGTCGTGGTTTTTCATTTTAACATAAAGGACCTGATTTTTCACTGACATTTCGCTAGTGCAATACATTTGTAAATGGTGTAGCTGACCTGGTGGCATCTTAAGTTTCTGATAAAGAGCAAATAACCAATGAAAATTGCAAAGTAGTTAGCAGCCAAGAGTTGACAGTTATATGTTCATGAGACAAAAAAAACATGTTCTGACTTGGTAAGTCCACTCCCTGAAAATCGTATACTAAAGATAACAGTAGGGATAAAGGAACAACTCAAAAAAAAAAAAAAAAAAAAAAAAAAAAAAAAAAAAAAAGAGAGAAAAAAAAAAAAAACAAAAAAAAAAAAAAAAAAAAAAAAAAAAAAAAAAAAAGAAAAAAAATTCTTAATTATGCTTACTCCTATGATGCCTACACTACAAGGTCCTGTTGTGTAATGTCGAAAACAAGCATAGGAGTAGGAGAGCAATTTCTCAATGATGCTACTCCTTGAAGTATCTTATGGGTGGAGCACAAAGTGATTCCCTAGTTTCTTCTGCACTTTTATTAATGAAGAGCACGCAATGTGCTTGATGCTTTCCAGAGTTGATGTAGTAAGTCTTTACTAGAAGACTTGATGAACATGACACAGTGGGACTCCTCACTGAGGATAAACTGCTGAGCTGTTTATCTGTCCCATCCTAAAAGGGAGAATGAATGACCTCGATTTAAATATTGCAAGCGAACTGGAAAAGCTGGGTAAACTTTATGCCTGTGGGCCATAATAGTTTGCTAACTAAAACGTGGGAGTGGTTCTCAATTGGTTCCACCCTGTCTGCAGCTGATGTGTGCCATCCTATTTTAGAAATTTAATCTGGGGTAGGTATATTAGTAATCTGAACAGACAAATGTCACAGCCATAACCATTAATTTAGGATACAAGCAGAGCTAATTGTTTATATATAAAATGGAAGTGCCCAACCCATCTAAAGTGTATAGAGTGCGTAGTTTCCAGTACTTATGACAGACTCCCAGCAGCAATTATTTCTTGCTGCAGGAACCATTTTTTTTTAAGTGAACTCAGTTCTTAATCACTCACTTTCATTTTCAAAGCTGTAGTTCTCTGGTAATTAAGGGTGGGACATCAGAGTTTCTTAATCGATGTCTGTTGGTAATGTAACAAGAAATTTAATTGCAAGTCATTGTGTAAGACTATTTAGTGCAGAGTTGGAATCCTGATTGCAGCTATTAATAGGAATAACTATTAATAGGAATTCTGTCCTCAAAATAAGGATTTTTTTTTTTTATAATAAGAATTATTTGACCAAAATAATGTTGTGGTTGAAGTGGTCCTAGGGGTTTTTATCATGCACCATGCTGTGGGGAGAGATACAGGTTTTCTGTGTACCTATTCAGGAAATACTATTGGCATAAAAATGGCTATGGCTAAATCAGGATTTAGTCACTTTGCTGTGGAGAAAAGCTGTTGTCTAGGTATTTTTGGTGTCTGTGGAAATGTGCATACTTGGGTATTCAATGCTGAGGGCAACCTTTTCTTAATCCTGACAAGTAAGGAATTTAGAATATTCCAAACAGCTGATTTTGTCCTTTGGGCTAATCACACAAAATGTGTGCCACATTCCAGCTAAAAGCTACATGGCATATTTATTTAAAATAAAAGTGTCAGATAGAAGAGTGAGTTTCATACACTTTCTTCCCTGTGTTTTGCAGTAACACTGCTTTTGTTATGCTAGTAAAGGTGTTTTCAAGTTAATTATTCCTGAAGAGGGAATAGTGCAATCTGTTTTTCCTTCCCATGTCATGTTCAGGGCCATCCCTGACAGGAAGGGCAGGCAGTTGCACTACTTTGGTCAGAGGACAACTCTTGTGGGGACTGAGGCAAATCTCATCTTTTGCACAAGAAGAGCAGTAACACAGCCTCTTATTTTTTGGCAGGATTGCTCCATGCTCAAGTCTGTTGCTCTCTCCTATGGGCCGTTTCTGAGGCCTTTACCAGGTAAAACCAGCATGTGCTGAAGTTGACTTCTCTTTGGCAAGGCATTTAGCTATTTTCTTTAGCCTCATTGAGCTCATCAGAATTAAGCATGGGTCTTAGTGTATTGTGGAATCAAGGCTTTCAACGTTTTTTCACTAATGATATGTTTAACAGTGTACAGCAATGTGGAGCCTTGCTTTTGGGAAGGTCATGTTTTCATTAGAGAAATAAAGTAATAGTTAATAAAGAGATTCAGAATACCTCTGATGTGTACCAAGTTGAAACAAAGCAGAACTATGGGAATTTTGCCTATTTCTTTTGCTTTTAATTGATTTACTTTGTTTAGGAGAGAAAACAAGAATTTAATGGAAGAAACTGGCATGAAAATAATTGAAATCAAGAATATTCTTTTTCATAGGATTGGTGATGTATTTAGGAAGAGGTGGTTACACAAGTTGTACTTCTTTGCCAGGACCTTCAAAGATACAAACAGAATAGTGAAGGAAAAGGAACCTAACTAGAATCAGCGAAACTGTTTTTTATTCAAGTAAAGTGATGTTTAACTGGCTGTCGCTCCTATTTTACATCTTCCTTCTCCGTTTTAGGCAGTGTTGTGATGCTGGCTGGGTCAGCTGAGCCTTCGGACCAGATTGTCTAAGTGCAGAAATGTGTGTAAAGCAACTTCTGTTTTCAGGCTTTGCCCATGTTCATAGCAACGAATTTCCTTCTGCTCATCCCACTCTTTGCTGTCTCTCCAGGAGACAGATCAAGCATCCTTATACCAGCTTCTCCCACATATAAGACTATGTTGACCTCTAGTGTAAGTAGAGTAATTACTCCATCAGAGTAATCTCTACATCAGAGATTTTTTTATTTCTTTTTGTCTGATTCAAATCTAAAAGATACAGAAAGACATTAGTAGTTAGCTTTGGAGTGGAAGGTCAGATGCAGCTCCCTCCCTCGCTTCTTAATCAGCATTTTGTGAAGAGCATCACTAAAACTACAGCTGGTTTATATCAATGTTTTCCTTGCATTTTACAATTTGATTGTCAGGTCTGACACTTTGAATTCAAAAAAGGTTTTTTAACCAATAGTATTAGGGAGTGATACATTTGAAAATAGGGTGCAAATAGTGGATTGCTGCCATATTTGCAAAGTCGGTGGTCTCTGTTGTCTATAAAATTTGAGGATGAATCACAATGGAAACATTCCAGTTTACCTCCTGGGTTATGTTTTGCTGATAAGTACTGTGAGCGTTTCCTTGACTTTTGGTGAAGAATTTCCTTCTCCAGTATTTGTAAGTGTCAGAAATGTTTGTAAGATGAAAGAGCTGAGTAACTTTCAGGGCTGATGCTTGTCCATTGACCCGCTGTATCTGGAATGAATGCAAAACTGTAGGAAGGTAATAAAATTATACAAGGGCTTGGATTCACCTCAGTTATATAAGCCTCCAGATAAGTATTGTAGTTTAAATAGATGAAGTTACTAAAGTTATTATTTTTCCTTATTTCTGTTGCAATTGAGTGAAAACCTTTGTCTTCAAATCCAATACTTAATTTTATGCCATTGAAAAACAAACAAGTCTTTAATGAGTGACCTCTCATGCAACAGATACTGATACTGATACTAGATACTGAGTATAGGAAAGCAGGCTTGAAAATTTTTTAGTATTATTGGAAAGCAGTGGCCATACAGAATACACTGAATGCAACATTTTTTTTTTTTCTCCCTTTAAAGAAAGAAAATGTCCAGATTAAATTTGAGAGTGGAATAGTTAGTTTCATAGTGAATTTGCACAGTGTTGTGCAAAGGTTGTGGAGTCCTCTTCTCTGGAGATTTTCAAGACCCACCTGGATGCAGTCCTGAGTAATGTGCTCTAGGCAATCCTGCTTTAGCAGGGGAGTTGAACTAGATGATCTCTAGAGGTCCCTCTCAACTCTGACAATTCCATGATTCTCTGAAAACTGGCTGAATGTGAATGTACTCTTAAAAGTCACTTTTATCAAAGTTTCATGTTGACTCTTTCCATGCAAATGGATGCATTTTGGGATGCATAAACACCACCAGTGGGCAGTTTCTTCTTAAAGTAAAAGAACAAACTGACTCTGCATTTCTTTTTCCCTGAGGTGATGCTGTGCTCCTCTGCAAGCACTCTTCCCTGCAGCATTCAGCTGTAATTACAGCAGTAATTCTACCATTCCCTGTTGTTGGCCCCATTTACATTCTAATGGATCCCATGGATATCCCTCTGCTGCCTGTGCACTGGCGTACTGTGAGTTAATACAGAACTCCCTCCCTCTGACAGGGTGAGAGAATGAAAACCTCTTTCCCTGGACACTTCAGCCCTCCCACCCAAAGCATGGCCTCTAACAGAGGAGCACAGGCTACCACTCGGTTGGTTTCATGGCTTTGCTGGGGTAGTACCTACAGCCACGTATATGCTATTTATGCCTGGCTAAATCTAAAATGTTAAGAAATACATTGTGAACTTCAACAAGTAGAAGAAACAAAACTAACAAAAGCTATTATGTAAATTTGTACTGATATGTATTAAAGGGTATAAATGGTCTAATATGGCTATGGAGTTCTGGCTTTAGGAGAACAAGAATCTCCAACAGGATCCTAAAGATCAGGAAACTTCCTCAGAGTATTTTAAAATTGATGATTGGCCACGTTACATCTGCGTGATAATCCAGTGCACTGGCCACTCGGGTGCTTGCTGGAATAACTGTAGGATAGTTAAAGTCTGAGCACTGCCAGGCCTTGCCTGAGGAGACCAGATTGATGTATAGGTGAGGCTGATACTGATGACTTTCCAGCCAATAACAGAGTCTTTGGCAGATGTGATGAAAACAATATTCCTTCTGTGTAGCTGCAAAGATAAAATCTTTTGATTTTTCTAAATCATGTGGAGCTATTTGGAATTTTTTACTCATGTTTTCAGACCAGTTAATTGCCTGTTCTCTGCTTGTGAATTTTGTAACCTACTAACATGTGTAATGAGGTCTGTGGCTATTTGAATACCCCAAATTATGATAAATAGTATCCTTGGCAGATGTCATAGGCAAATTTGTACTCTGGAAATGCTTTACTAGGGTAACGTTTCCCTTCGCAGAATTTGCTGCCATTACTAGAATGAGTCAAAATTAGTTCAGTGAATCTCAGCTGCCAGTTAAGGTATTTGTGAGCTCTATGAAATGACTGAAAATATCTGAGGACATTGGTTAACCAAAGAAGTCAGTGAACCCTTAAATGAATTAGTATCTTAGCTACAAATTGACTTTTAATAGCTTCATTTCAAAAACCTTCTGTGAAGTAAAAGATAAGCTTGTGGTTTTGTGTTGTGTTCTTGCTCATGGAAGCTGTAAATAAACTGTCTGGTTTTAACTACATGGTCATCGATTGATAGGCTATGCAAAAAAAAAGTGCCTACAGCTTTGTGTAATCCTATCAGCAAAACTGCAAAATATCAGAAGATGGAGCTGTTCAGAGCCAGATTCAAATCTGTTAATATCAGGTAACCAGTATGTGACATTCCTACAGCTGTGGTGTTTGGAGGCCAGTTGTTTTCATGAGACTGTAAGGGGAGTAAGGTGGTACTCACTACAAGAGAAGGGCTGTACGAGTGGTTTGAGAGTTAGTGTTTAAACTCCACAGATTCTTACTTTTGAATATGTGTTTTTTTACACTAATCCTGTTAGAGTTAATGGAAAATGCTTTTCCAGGCTTGTCACAATTTTACAGCAGATTTTAACAAAGCAAATCATAGGAGAAATTTGTAGGTGTACAGAGTGGAGACCTTGAAGACAGTTTCTACCAAATTTTATTTCATGAGCTCAGGTTTTTTTCACTGCTTTGCTTTCTAGACACTTTTGGTGCTAATGGCTGGAACTGGGCTGGAAGGGAAGATGATCCTTTGGCATGAAACACTTTAGCAACAAAGAAAAAGTGGCAGTCACTGAGTCCTGTCTCATATTGGGACTAGGCACTGTCTCGTATCAGTTTTCATTGAAAGGGATTACCAGTTCATCAAAATTAAGTCTTGACTTTATAACTGGAAGGATGCTGGCCTCTGCTTAAAAACTTAATTTCTCCTGCATATGTTTATGAAAGCAAGCATACTTGCCCTTATGCCAGCATTGTCCTTTCCTCTAAGTAGTTATGGAATCACAGAATTGTTAGAGTTGGAAGGGACCTGTAGAGATAATCTACTCCAACTCCCCTGCTAAAGCAGGATTGCCTAGAGTATATTACTCAGGGTTGCATCCAGGTGGATTTTGAAAATCTCCAGAGAAGGCGACTCCACAATCTCCCTGGGCAGTCTGTTCCAGTGCCCTGTTACCCTCACCCTTTACCTGTTTGGTAAAGTTTTTCCTCATATTTGAATAGAACTTCCTATGTTTCAGCTTGTGCCTATTGCTCCTTGTCCTGTCACTGGGAACCACTGAAAAGAGTCCAGCTCCATCTTCCTTCAACCCACCCTTAAGATACTTGTAAGGATTAATAAGGTCCTTCCCTCAGCCTTCTATTCTCCAGCCTGAGGAGTCCCAGCTCTCTCAGCCTTTCCTCACAAGTGGAATGCTCCTACCCCTTAATCATCTTTGTTGCCCTTCGCTGGACTCTCTCCAGTAGTTCCCTGTCTCTCTTGAACTGGAGAGCCCAGAACTGGANTCTCTTGAGCTGGAGAGCCCAGAACTGGATGCTGTGTTCCAGTTGTAGCCTCACCAGTGCAGAGTAGAGAGGGGTAGAATGACCTTCTACGACCTACTGGCCACACTTTCCTGTGCAGGCCAGGATTCCATTGGCTGTCTTGGCAACAAGGGCATATTGCTGGCTCATAAGAGTTAACTACCAACCAGGACCCCCAGATCCTTCTCCTCCGAAGTGCTTTCCAGCAGGTCTGCCCCTAACCTATACTGGTGTCTGGCATCCTTCCTCCCCAGGTGCAGGACCCTACACTTGCTCTTGTTGAACCTCATTAGGTTCTTTTCTGGCAAACTCTTCAGCCTGTCCAAATCATGCTGGATGGTGGCACAGCCTTCTGGAGTATCAGCCACTTTTCTCCCAGTTTGGTTTCATCAGCGAACTTGCTGAGGATACACTCAGTCCCCTCGTCCAGGTCATTGATGAGTATGTTGAATAAGACTAACTATAGTTAGTATAAAACAATCCAAAATTCCATCCCTGACAGTCATCTATATTGCTATTTTATATACTATTACTGCAAAGAGATCTTCCTGTTGAGATATGTTATCAGTTACTGACAGTAAGAGGTGTAAAATGCTCCTAGGCAGCAGGGTGGTATCTAAAACGTTGTTTAAATAACATTTGCTCACTTCTGGCATTTACCTTTCTGATGCATGTGTAGATGACCATTGTATCACATTCAAGTCTTCATTTTGCTGACCCAAATAAATCATATGCTGTAGCTGGAAGACTTTTCAATCACCCATTTATATTCAGGAGGGTTTTCTAGCTCTGTGCCTGTGCAAAGTTCATCTTTCTTGAAAATAAGTGACAGATCTGTGCACTGCATTCCAGCAAAAATTGTTAAAATCAGCACGTATGTTACTCAGTTTATATTATAGCTATTTAAATCTCAGAGAGTTTTAACAGTGCTGCTGTATTATGCTTATGTTTTCTGTTTTGAAAATCTTGGTTATCTTCTAGCCAATTAAATTAAAATAGTTTTATTTCAGTTATAATGGTGGTGCTTACCACTATAACTGGTACTCTCATTTTTTTAATTCTTATTATCTGTCAGGAGCTGTATTTGTCAATCTGAAATGTGTTTCAGAGCAGTTGGAAAGATGTCTTCCATGAAATACATACACAGAACAAGTATGAAGGGCTCATGCTTACATGTTAGATTACAATGTATAAATATTTGAATGACGTATGCATTCATACATTTGAGTTGAAAAATGTATTGTATCTTTTCAGAAGAGAAGACTGCGCTCTAGAATCTTATATGCAGCATTTAGAATTGGATTCGTAAATATTATGCACATGGCTGTTTGCTATTTAAGTAGTCTTGGAGTGTCTGATGTCAGCTACTTCCCCTAAATAAAATAGTCGGGACATATAATACCTGGTTTGGAGCCAACTGGCTTTGGTTCACTTCCTTTCCAAATGCTTTCATTCACAAGTGAGCAAAATGACTCCTCACGCTGTGCAAAGGAACCTAGAAATACATTGAGAACAAAATTTAACACCAAATGGGGACATATTTTCAGCTTTTAATAAACCTCAGTGTGAGTTTGATCCAGTTCCTTTAAATTCAATAGCAAAATTTCTTTTGACTAGATTTTGACTAGAACCCTATTTGCTAACCACAGCACTGCGGGGAGCAGCACAAGCAGTGGGGACGGAAGGAATCATTGCTGGGAAGGACCCAATATCTACCAGAGGTAGGGATTTCTAACAGGGTGAGCTTCAGTGCTCCGAGACAGCAACTATTGCAAGGCAGGGACCTTAGAGGCATCCAGACCTACTATGAAATCAAAGTTTCTTTGCCATCACTCGCTCTTAGGAGGCAAGCAGTATTCATAGAACCACAGGACCCAAAGGCTCACGCAAATGACTGTTGGAATAAAGAATAATCTGGAGAAAAATGTTGCAATCTTTGAAGAATTTAAGGTTGAATAAATGTCTGGGCAGGCATAATGAGATTCTGTGGTGGCATAAAGCTCTGTGCTAGGAGTGTAAATGTAAGGTTGTGTCAGGAACAGAGGTATACGTTGGTTAGCAATAAGTCCATGTTTCCACTGCAAAATATGTGTATAATCATGGCAAAAGGTGTGTTGGCGCATATCACTTTTACGTCTTCTTAGCACTAGATTCTAAATTCTTCATAATACTTGTGGTCAGAAATGACTTCTTAGCAGTGTGGATCTTAAGATAGGGCCCGGTTTTTAGGTACTGAGCCCTTGCCAGTGTCCACTGCAGTCTCAAATTCCTGCTGATCATTCCTTGTCTGAGCAGTTTGGAGTAGATCTTACGGTCCATTACATAACCTCTAGATAAGGTTGGTTTTTTTTTTTTTTTTTTTTTNTTTTTCCTGTTCTTCAGGGTTTTTTAGTTGTTTTTGTTGGTTTATTTTGTGTGTGTTTACCTTAACTGCATGAAGTTTACTTTTATTTCCTTCTGCCTAAGGTCAGAATTGCCTGTGTTGCGTTTCCTGTTCCAGTGCCTCTCTTGCAATGAATCCTTCTTTCTCTGTTCTGCTCAACTATCATGTCGGGTCCTGCCTCAGGATATTAATGGGTAGTCCAGAAGTTCTGTATCTAATGGAGTCTCACCTGAATGAAACTGCCAAAAAGTTTGGAAAAGTACTGTCTGCATGGGGTTTTGTATGCTTGATGCCTCTTAAAATCGCTCGAAGGTTGTTATGACTATTTTGCAGCAAGAGATAATGTTCCCTTCAGGCTAGGGAAGTGTGGGAGGTTGGATTTAAGGCTTTTTGTTAACATCTGTTCATTCTACGCTACCTGAAAAAGAGGTGTTCAATTTAGCAAAACAGTGCAAAGATCAGGGTATGTGGAGCTTTTTTTATTTTTTTTTACCTTTAGCAGAAAACTTACCAAGTGATGTCAGGCTAGTTACTTTCTTTGAGAAAGATGATGTAAAGAAGTTCAAAAGTACACAAGACACTTGCATGAATTACCTTTCATTTTTTACGTTCCTTACCAACAGATGTCAGAAAAACTTAAAGGCTTTAAAAATATTTTCTGTGAATGCTTTTACTAAGGAAACGTTCAGTTCACGCCTGAACTTGTTTCAGTACTTAGTTTGGTCACCTTGATGTGAGGAGTTTTAATGTTTATTCCGCTCAGAGGTCCAAAAGCTAAGGACTGTGCCTGAGTGCACTTGACAGTGAAAGACGGTTTCCTCAGAGAGGGATGATCTTAGTGAGTGGCTAAATTGCAGTCATAAATTGAACTTTTTTTTCAGGAATGTTATGATGTTGTCAGCTGTTTTGCAGGGGTTTTGGCAGGCCGGTGTTTTGAGCCTATTGAATGTGGGAGGGAGTGGGTTAAACTCTCTAAACTCGTGAAATGACACAATCTGTATCAGCTGGAATTAAGTTTGTGATACAGGGACTTAAGATTTACATAAATATTGTAATTATCCTTGAAGCTACTAATGCTAGTGCAGTGAATTCAGAACATATCTTCAGATTAAATCCAAATCAACAGTCATTTCCTACTGTCTTCCTTGCACATCTACTCTTAGTTAAAAACGCCACTTTCTCTCATCCAGGAGTTTCTCTGTTCTTGTGGCTCAAGGGGTACAGCTTCTTGCTCATAGAAATGTGCAAGGATCACAAAGTTACATTTGTCTTGGTAATTCTCATTGATGTAAAGATACTTGGTTATGTGGAATGCTGAGGCACAAGTGCTAATTATTGATTGTGATCCTAGTCTAATAGCAAACTCACTATCTCAAAACATCATCTAGTTTTATGGGTCTTAGTAGCCCTAGAAAGCACTTATCACCTTGCAGAATAGCACCAACTTGTATAAATTCACCTGTCCTCAAAGTATTTCTAAACCAACTTTTTCTGTCTACTTGGTGATTCTAAAAATGTCCCAGTTACGGAGAAGTAACTGTATTTTGCCACTTCTTATTTCCCAGCAAATTCACACAATGAATGTAACATAGGTGAAAAGGGCTACAACAAAGCATTTTAATTAAAGAAGTTCTTCAGCTGACAGACAGTTATGATATTCAGTTTTCTTNCCGCGATTGCAGCGCTGGATGCAAATGTTTTCCAGAGAAGGGGGCACGGGTAAGTTTGTTTTCACTAGTACAACTAGTCCTTGTGTCCCTTATCAGTCTTCTCATAAATAAATAAATAAACAAACAACCCCCAAGTTAATATGTGTAATACTCAATCTAATGACCTCATGAAGTAAAAGAAACGATGAAGACCAGCTGCAGTTCAAATGCCCCAGCCAAGTTTTCAGAAGCTGTTCTAAAGCTTTACAAATTGCTAGCTTTGCAATGAGTCTTCAAAGAATCTCATTTCTTTATGTGATCTGAGCCCTACTTCCAAAAAGTCAGATGGTTTTTAAGTAGATAACAACAATTAAAAAGGAAAATCAAAGTGGTGTGGCTTTACAGTACAGATTTTGCCCGGTCCTTACTGTAATAGCTTCTATTTGTTTGTGGGAGTGTTTTTGATTTTGGTATTTGTGAAGGAATAAAACTCTGAATGAATCTAAGGATTTCCCTTTGAGCAAGTCTTTTGTTTAGCTGAAGCCCTTCTCTCTGAAGTCTGTATTTGAAGTAACCAAATGTTTAATCAAGTTTTCTGTAAAAATCTTTAATTTCTTTTGATTGCATGAAAGGGATATAACTATTATCTTAATGCAGCTGGTTATTTCCTATCTTAGGTTAATGCAGAGCTGACAAATTCACCCTGCTTTCAATGATAATGCTAATTTTTGTCCAGACACCAGCTACTTACTGTTTTCTCTTAAGGTATCTAAAGGATTTTAGTACTTACCAAATGAATCTTACAGATTTTGCTTATGAAGATGAAAGGAGAAAAGAGCTGCATTGTTGGTACTCGAAGAATTAACTTGGAAGAGCTTAAGAAGAAGGGAAATAATACTAGTTGTCTTGCTTAATAAAGCAGTTATTCTTGCTAAAATCATATTGAAAAGTCATTCTCTGAGGGAAAACAAAATTAAGTCTTATTTAGATACTAGCAATCCTGATTTTTTTTTCCCCTGTGTATTTCAGCGACACTGTATGGATAAATTCAAGGCATTGCTTTCTAGGTCTGAGCTTAGGAAAATGTTGCTATTTAGAAATAATAGTCAGTGTAGCCTTAAATGTTTCCCTAACTGTAGACAGACTCACGCATGAATCCTTAATTGATACCTGATGATATTTTTGCTCTGGAAGTAAAAAAAATTCTTTCTAATCATCATGTGGCAGGGTGAAAACGTGTCTAAACAGATAAGCGTAAGAATTTTGCAAGGAAGTTCTCAATGTAACCTAGAATATGAGCTCAAGCCAATTGCTCAACACCTTTTGTGATTGGATACAGTAAGGGACAGACCTAGTGTTGTTCTGGAACACAATATCCTGTAAATGCTTTGACCTTTAGATAGCAGTGAGCATCATTCTTCTGTCTCTTTACATTCCCGGGGTTCAACTTGATTGTTTGAACTGGCCACAGCACTGTTGACCTTGCCGTATGAGCTCTTGGCATCTCTTTTGTTAAGATGTCACAAAGATTTTAGGCTGTTTTCATTGCTGACCTGAGAACTCATTTGGCTTCTAGCTTGTTTCTTGCGTGACTTGTATCGGGAGGTATTTTCTGTCCTTTAAACACATATTCCATCCTACTGAGACCTGTTTGTGGAGTAAACTGGCTGCTAGAAGTGGTAATCTTTCCCTTTTCCAACACTGTTTCCATCAAGACATATTGAGCCCTGCTGACACCTTCTTGGACATCTGCAGGCAGCTACTGGAGTCCTGCCATGCCAGAAGACAAGGAGGTGACTGGCTCAACTGGGGCAGGGGATGGTGTGATTATGTATCCTATAGCACAGCTCGTTTCTTGGAGGAGACTGTGCAGCCTGAGGCTAATTCCTTGGCTTCCTGCCCAGCTTCTCCATTGCTGCAACACCTTTAAGTTCAGAGCGGCAAATGGGAGATGGGACTTTGCCAATGCCCTGAATCCATATTTTGTTTAAAAAAATGTTTCAGCTGTCAATTTTGCACACTTAACCAGATCAGAATAAAGCTAAGCTTTCTTTTTAATAGAAAGAAATAGCTAAAAAGCACAAGAAAAAATGACAATGCGGTGACAGCTCAATTAAAATATTATAGACAGTGTCCTTAAATGCCCTTCTCCTTGGGTGCACTTCTGATTAGATCAGGCTGTGATGAACTTGTTTCTGACCAGATACTTAAAAGATTTGTTTAGGCAATAAAAACATCAAGATTGTCTAAGACCCACTGCCAGATTAGTGGAAGATGTTTCTAGATGTAGGCACGTAGAACCCCCATGTCCCCATGTTCTTGTTTTTGCTATAGACTGTTAGTGCATGTGCAAGATATTAACAAACAAACAAAAAAAAAACACCAGAAAAAAACACAAGTATAAACCCTTATTTTTAAGACAGAGCTTGTTAGAAAACTGATCTCTTTGAAGTGATTCAGGTCTTTATGGAATAGATGGGATTTTATTTAGAAGAAAGGGTAGTACAGTGTTTGTCTACCAGCTACTTAAGGAGTTCTTCAGTAGACTGGCAAGGCACATTTCCTGTGAGGCCAAAATTTCACTTCTGTTAGTTGTCCCGATGGCTTGCATTAACTTTGAGAAGCCATAATGCTAGTTGGTACCCATTTTAGGCTGTTCAGTTAAGTTTTATGTGATACAGTTTACTGTGAAGCGTGCACAAGAAGAAATCTGCTGTGGAAGCATCCTTCGTCTTAGCTAGTGATTCAGAACTAGTCCTTGTATCTAATGATAAGTTAATGAAAAGCCTGGCGTTGTGTGATTCGCTGGCAAAAATCCAGGGCCACATTGCAACCATTCTTCCCTCTTTATTGCTTCTTATCTTGTGAAGATTTATGGGTAACAGTCCAGTGATTTGTGCAGAAGTCCAGTTCTGAGTGGAGAGGTGTTCCCTGCACTGAAAGGTCCTAGTCAGGACCTTTTCCAGAGGTTTTCTCAGAAGTCAAATGAAAAGATTTACTTTACTTGTTTACTGAGTTGTTTACTTACTGAGCTCTTAGTACTGAAGTGTACACCAAGATACCTAGTTAAGCTTACATGTCATATGACAGTTTAAGAGTAAATGTAATAGCAGGAGAAGCTCACCAAACTGATTTTGGCCAGTTATAAATCTAGGAATTTGAGAGATGGTTGTTCAGTTCCCCTAAACTGCATTGTCATAACTTATACTGATTTTAATACGAAATCTAACATAATGTTGTGAAAAAAACGTCAGGCAGTATCACAGAAAATATGAGAGCCCCTACCTGCAGCTGAAGTCTCTAGGTGAGCATGTGGGACTTCTGAATCTGTGTCCCTACTCTCTTTCTTCTGACCAGCTGAGATACCAGCTATCAAACTAGTACAACAAGGCAATTTTAAAAGGAAGCTGTGATAGTGGCGGTACCCAAACGTACCCTGATGCAAACAATCCCTTTGTGAAGGGGGACAGCCTGAACACAAACTTACATTTATTGAACCGACTTCTGCATGGAAGTCTTACATACAGTCCTCCTTCAGAACAGCAACCAATGAGTAGAAAAAGGGCTTTACACTAAACTAGTAAGCAGAAGGGGGAAGGTGGAAAAAACAACCATGTTAAACTATAATGTAAGTGAGGAAGCGAATGCAAATTCTGATGCTAGTCTTTATGTAGAAAAAGGCTGGATTTCTAGTATGTATTGTACCAATGAAGGTGAGTGATCTACAGCTAGAACATTTTTAGAACTGTCAGAATAAATTATTGTGTCTACTTTCTCACTGTTAGATCTATAGTTTATGGGCAAGGATTGAAAATTTCATGCTGTATTGAGAGCTGTCTTGTGAAGCAATCCACTGCAGATAAGTCAGCAGTAACCAGGAGGGCATTTTCCCTATTTGCAGAGTTTCAAGAAGCACTAAATAGTAGACAGCCTGCTCCATTTCATCTCTGCAGCTCATTTTGCATTTGTTTATGATAGCGTTGGCTTTTTTGTTTTTATATACTGTCATCTACTTTCAAACACTCACAAAGATAAACTAGCAGACACAGTCCTTGTTGCATGTATACCTTCTCCTGATGCCTGTTCACTTATCTTGGAATTTATAACAATATTAGAGTTTGTTTTAAACTTTGCTCAACATGTGCTGGAGCTCTTCAGCTCATACTAATCTTTCATTTTTTTCTTTCTGTCCGCACCTCCCTCACCGAAAAAAGAATATCAAAGGAAGAAAAAGTTAGAAATTGTTTCTAAGGCTCCACAAATTACTCAGTGGCTTTTACAGCATAGAATTGCGGTAAATTGGGAGAACTTGATGTTACCAATTATATTTCATTTTTTTCCCTGTTATATATGATCAAGTCAAATAATGTGTATATTTCCTATGCATTGTGTGGTTCTTTAAAGCCCATTAAAGTATGATGATATGATCAATTAGAAAGTTAATACTTAGAAGTATTAATACTTCTTTCTCATCTCAGAAAAAAATCCACACAGAGGCTATTTCTAGCAACTGGTGTGGTTGGAAAGGAGTGTATCTGTAGAATGAGCCATTTGGTTCTGGAGACATGGTGGGTACTTTACAGTAAATTGAGTCTTCTAATTCTCCAGTGGAAGTGAAGAACCACTAGAGTGCATCAGGCATTCTGTGGGGCTCATCTCCTAACCTAGCCTCACTCAAAATAAAATCCTGTTTATGTATTAAAGACTACACCACAGTGTGAAGGAAAGCACAGTAAGTAGAAGAGATGGAGTAAGACTGGGACGCTTTGCTCAAAAGTGCAGTCACTATCTAAATTAAAGGCTAGCATATCTAGAGATATATGGGATTCCACAGGTTTTCTCTGAAGTTAAAATGGTGATAGTAAATGTAGTGTAAATTATCTGTGGGCAATCAAAGAGTTTTTGAGAGAATTACTGCAGATCAAACAAACTAGAAAAGATAGACAGATCCCCAACATCCATGCACTGCACAGCATAACCTGAGGTCAGAACTTTGGATGATTTAATCTAATTGTTATCTAGCATAAACTAATGTCTCATTGGCAAGAGATCTTACATTAACTTTTGTCTGGAACTAATCCCCTCAACTTAATACTGGGTGTACAAAGTGCCTCTCTTGTGATAATTAGTTGAAGATTGGTTGACGTTTCTTTGCTATGAAATTGTAATAATTGCAACTTGTATTTTTTAATAATGTTTGCTGAATTCTCCTTTGACTGGTTAAACACTCTAATTGGAACAGTCTGGGGATTTCCTGATAAAACACAATTTCTTTGGGAGTGTAAACTCAACAAAATGAATTTTTTTTGCAGTAGTGTTTTGCACAAACATATTTGCAGGAGACAAAGTTCTGCTAAGCTGTTGGTTCAGACTTCTCTCTGTTTCTGTGTGGCTTCCTGCTACCTGGCTTGACAAGCACTGTAGGATGTAGTGATGCCATTTAGATAACCATGGCCTGCAGGTTGGCCTGCTCTACCAATTAAAACCAAACCAGACAATGAGATGTTGGCGTTTCCTTCGAACTGACAGTGCCAAGATATGAGCAGTTCTAAATGTTGTCTTAGAGTACTAACTGTGAACAATCAGCCTAGAGTTAATACTGGGGTCATTACATAAGTGGTTTTTTTAAAGGCTTTTTTACGTCTGAGAGAAGGAGGGATTATTGCATTATAGTAGATCTTGAGAAGTGTTGGCCATTTAACAGCAGTTCTAATCACTGCTTCTGGTAATATGCTTAAGCTTGGTTGAGCAAGATAGCACAATAGCAAATACCACAAAATTCATGTACAGGAACATGGAATCAGTTCCATAGTTAGTGCGAACTCAGAAAAGAAGGTTAGACGATTCAGGTGAGAACAAAAAATGTTGCTTAATTCTAGAGTGAGGGGTTCATCATCCAGTTTAAAACAATCTGTGAAGCCATGCTTCCTGGCTTTCTCTCCTTGCTATCTACACCAAAAGGTTTCTCTCCAGGATTCTTCCTCTTAGAATAAGTACAGCCAATTATTTTTTCCTGTTGCAAAAGAACCCAAAAGTTTGAATTAGACTACATGTAGGTTTTGCCATATTTTCTGATTTCACCTCTAGGCTTCTTCTAGGTTCTTCCTTTCCGTTTGCATTGTAAGCAACCTCCAGTCCAACTACTCTGCTGTGGTCCCTGAAAATACTTGATTAAAATCTTGTATCTAAACCTCGGGGGCTCAGATCTGGTAGGTGTGCTAGGCCTCGGTACTTTTCACTCCTTTGGGTTTCCAGTTCCTCTTTTCTATTTATTTATTCACTGTCTCAACATAGTGAGTAATTTTCTCTCCTTATGGCATCATCTGTATGTCCCACCAGACCTGCACAAACATCCGTACAAATGTCTCACTATCAGCTTAGATGCAACAGTGCCAGAAGCCAGTATCCTGTTTTCAACTAAGTCCTCCTTTTCTTCCTCTTCTCTTTGCTGTTGTCAACACCAGTGTCTTTTCAGTCGATCAGCTGTCTTAGATGCCATCCTTGACTTGTCTCATCCTGCCAGGTATAACCTATTTCTGACATTCTCTACAATGTGTCAAACTCTGCTTCCTTCATGTCTACACATCAACAATTTGTGTCACTTTCTTCTGGCTACAGCAGAAAAAGCTGTATTCTCCTTTTTGACTGGTGTCTGGAAATACTCCTTATAAACTATAATCCTGACCTGCTTTTCTGTGTTCCATCTCTTGGTGTCTTTTTGCTGTCTTTTAGCTGTATCCGAAGATGAAAGATCTTGGGGTTTTGTGTATGTCTACCTCATGTAAGAGACTTTGTCAGCCTATCCAATCTCTCTCCTTTCCTCATCCTTCTTCCTGTACCAGCTGATTGGGTGAATCCTTAGTTTGAACTCTAAGGTGAGCTGACTGCAGCGTAGCTGAACATGCACAGCAGTGCAGGCAGGCTGCTGCCTACCAAGGCTCCTGAGCACTAGCAATCAACCAGCAACCAGATCCTTCTCCTCCAAATGTGGATGTAAGAGTTAGACTTTGCTTTAAATTATTTTGGTCTGTTGCAGTTTTGACAATATTGTAGTGCTTTAATCCTTAGTAAATACTGTTCATGGAATATATGTAAATGATGTCTAATTCTTATTCAAATCCTCTTCTGGTTAAACAAATAAAATGCCATCATTTGATTTGGGAAGAGGATTATCTCTAACGTTGAAAAATGTTGACCATCTGTTTGCTGTCATTAAGAAGTTTTGGCAATATTTGGAGAGAAAATGAGGTAATAGTTAAGTCAAACAACTTATGTGCCAACTGCTTTTTTAACAACTGCCAAGTTTTGGTTTTTTTTTTTTTTTTTTTTCAGTAATGAAACTAAGTTTGCCAAATACGGCATTAAGCAATTATTGTACATGTCCTCCTGACCCAACCTAAATACGTTGAGCCTAGCCCTCTAATGAGAACCACACTATACACTAACTAAACCAACATGAATCAAACAGATCTCATTGCATTTGAAAATATTCCTTATGCAATGGATATCAAGACCAGTCCTGTTTGTATGTATGGTTTTAATTCATCTCTCATAATCTCGAGTACATTTGTGAAGACTTCTCAAGGGGAGTCTTATCTCTCAGATGTCGTAGAAGTCAGTAATGATGAACAACTGTATTTAAGCAGCTAACTAAGGAGACTCTGGTAGCAAATCATGTTTCCATGATTTGTTTTGTAGTTTGGCCAAAAGGATGTGTGCACTAAATGGGGCTAAATATATTCTAGGAGACGTATCCCATTAAGATGATCTCCACAGCTTTGGAAACTAATGAGAGCCTGTAGCATTGCTGTGTCACCAGGGTGGCTGAGGTGACTCTCTGACCTGAAACTGTTTCTAAATCTGCCTGCAAGGGCAGCATATTTTGTAATTGCAGTGGGGGTCTGTGTTTACTTTTGAAATCAACCAGAACGTGGGTCCTCCAACTGCGTTCCACAGAGTACTTCCAGATGGCTTGGAAAAGCCCAGCAAAGAAGTAGCTGTTACTGTTCAAGCAACTGTGCTTCATGAGAGTTGTAACCCAGGATTTTAAAGTCTTTCTAGTGTTTTTTGGAGCAAATGGAGTATTTTAAAAGCTGCTTACTGCATCCTATGATGCTGTGAGTTGTCATAGCTTGAGAAGAAGTTATATAGTTCCTCCAAAGTAGGTGGATGTGTTTTCTATTTCTCCTTGCTAGCCTGAAAAGGTCTCTGGTTTTCTCAAACTGAGCTTCTCAAAAGTGAGGTGGTACGAGTTTAAGCTGAGATGACTACTGAAAGTCATTTGGTCAGCTGGTGGCAGGGTCAGGTTGCGCTTGCCATGTGCTGTGGTAAGTCTTCCTCATTTGAAGACACAGAAAACCAGGATTCTGTCTGTTCTGATGCTGGCACTGTGAGCTGAGGGGGCAGACGTGTTTATAATTTCTTACTTACACAAGCTGCCACAGCTACCTTTGGTAATCTGAGTGAGTCAGGTGCTGTTCCCCTGGAAGCCAATGGCATCACTCCCACTGATTTCATTTTGTGTATGTAGACAGATGGGAAGAGAGAACCAGATGAGCCTTCACTCTCCCTCTTTGGAGCCTTGTCGTGACTGGCCTTCTGTTCTAGCTTTGTATCCACTTTCTCCAAGACCAAATATGACAAGTTGTGATACAGATTTGATCCATATGGACAAACCAAACAGTTTAACAACAGTTTCCTAGTAACGCCCCCTGCTTCCTAAATACTGGAGATTAAAAACAACCCCACATCCAAATTTTTTCATTATAAAAACGGTAAAGTCTTTCTTGGCTATGGAATGGAGTGTTTGTTGAAATCTGTGGTGATTTACTAGCTTTATAATTCCTTAGAACAGGACTAACATTGACCCTTCAGTTTCTTTTGTTCATTTGTTTATTCACAGTAGGTAAAAAGTTGTAAATGTTCTTAAAATTGTTTTCTATCAGCCACTTCACCTTGCAGCCAGAAAGACAACTAAGAATTCCTGTAGGAAGAGAAACTGTCTGGTGTCCTGCCCAGGACAGGAAAAGCAAATGTTAATGCAAGTCTATGGAAGGTACGAATATCTACTTGGACTTTTGCTTAACAAAGGCTGTACGATTTTGTCTGATGATTCCTGCAATGTCTCAATTGAAAAGAGATCCCTTCTTACATCTGAGAAATAGCACAAGACTGCCTTTCCTCTCCAACCAATTAACAGACAAGCAGGAATAGTTTATATCTTCCCTTGGAATTACCCAATTGGCGCTTTTTCCCATTGCATTTTCTATCATTTGGATATGGGATTTGCCACTTAGACTGTGTCTCCAGGTTAAGTTCTCTTTAATACCTCATTTTCTTTGTACCTCTCTCCTCTCACCCTATCGCAAAACTTGCCCACCTTCTAATTAAGCATGACTGTTTCAGAATATTCCTGGTACTATTTTTTTTTAATGTCTTAAAATAAGAAGAGGTGCTCTTTGCAGAAGCAATCATCTTTTTTAGAGAGTTTCTGTTGGCAGTAAGTGAAAGGTGTGACAGAGATTTTGTCAGTGTGAACTCTTGAGTAAGTCCGGCTCTAAGAAACAGAAGGATCACAGAACCAGTCTATGAGTAAGACCCAGTTCTGAGACTTTTGGCTGACAGTCAGGTTAGGAGCCAATTCATGAGCCAGGAAAAAAGCCGACAGCAGGGATTACTACAAAACAAACTTAACTAGGCAACAGATAGGCAGGAAGTACACCAGTCATGGAGCCTGCAGCCAGATAGCATACAATGAAGATGGTTAACCAGGCAAAACTGTGTTTGTAGTGGTAAAAAAGGCTGTAGTGCCAATTAGGTGGAAGGCAAATGCATGGATCCCCCAGGCTAGCTGTCTATTCCTGTTTTCTGAGGAAAATGTGCAGTATTTTTGGTATGAATCTCAGCTTTTCCTGATGGGAAATCATAGATTTCAGTTGATGGGAGAACATCATGACATTTCTCAGCTTTCTACAAGGAGTGAAGTTGAAAAGCTGCTTTAGAGGTAGTTTTCCTGTTTCAGAAAAGAAAAGGACACATATATCTACAGCAAAAAAAAAAGAGTAGGAGCTGTGAAGTGACTGTAGGTTAATGCTTCTTTTTGACTCCATCTGTCTTGTGCCTTTAATGGAAATAACCAGGCAGTCTCTCAGTTTGGAAAAGGTAAAACAAGGAGGAAAAAAAAAAAAAGAAAAGGAAGTCTGAATCACAAAATCATATATGCATTATTGGTGTAAAAAAGTTTATTTCAAAATTAGTTTTTATCTTTTGGAATCATCTGGAGGATTCTGGAGTGTGTTACCTGATCCCCCTGTATGACAGTCTGATAATTTTAAAATAAACCCTGACTTTCTCAAAGGGCTGTTTTGTCTGTAGGTGGGAATTACTCTAGGGTCACAGAAAAATTAGAGGGAACAGTTTGCTGATCATCTGAGAATTAAAAATCCAGTCAGTCATTCTGGGAAATAAAAAAAAGAACTCAAGATCTTAACCTATGCCTAAGCTTAATCAGCATTACAGAGGGTTATTAGAATAAATGCAAGATTGGTACAATAGGTTATAGATTATTAATGAATGATGGACAAGGAGAACAGGGAGAAGCTGTCTCCTTGTGAACAAGGAACATGTGCACTTGTTAGTGTCTGGGGAAATGTTAGGGCTGTTTTTAAACACTTGATGGTGAAGAAAATGAAAGATAGGAAAACTGGGGATGGTTATTGCAGTAGACATCTCACTTAGGAGATCTGACCAAAAAGGAAAGGGAACAATGGGCTTTATTTTGGACAGATTAAGGAGCATCCAAATAGCAGAACGTAGTGGGAATAAGAGAAGAAGGAATAGCATGCCAGGACAAAGTATGTCTGAGAATCTGGGTGTAAGTATAAATTGTATAAAAATAGCCATAAAATGATGGAGCACATCTTAAGAAAGTTGAGGGAGCAATGGGCAGGGATGGTGCATTCTGACTAGGAATGAGGGTGCAGCATAGCTGAGGGAAAAATGGCAGTTTCTATGAAATGAAAGATTTCTATGTATGAAAGATTCCCAAGTTTCTTAAATGGGGAAAAGGAGAGGTGCTGCTAAAACAAGATGAAAAACAGTATCAACTTTTCTCTTGATTTAATTCTGCAAAAATTGGAGGAAAAACCTCAGGTGTTAGCCAGTCTCCTTTTAAGCTGTTGCATAGGGACATTTTAGCTGTTGCTTTCTAATAAGTCATAAATCCATTAGTTGTGGAAGTATGCTTGTTCTATCTAATGTCAAGATGACTTTGTGGGTGACATTTCATACTCATTGACCTTTGGTGGAATTCCAGCGTAGAAGACTTGGAGAGAAAGTGTGAACTGCAACAAGAAAGGGATACCTGAGTTACACCAGGTATCTCATCCAGTTACTTGTTTTGGAAAAAGGAACATTTTCCTAGTCTGGAAAATAGTCTAGATAAAAATGTCCTTATTAATGGACAATTTGTGAAAGATTTTTTTTTTTTTTTTTTTGGTCTTTTTTATAAAACATCAGGGTGTTGCTAAAACTGATAAGCAAAAAGTCAAAGTAATTTAAAAATGTCTGGTTTTAATCTGTAATGAATGTAGTACAAATGGTACACAGCTTTGAAGAACTACTAACAAGAAATCTCTGGTTGTCTCTTAAAGCTTCTCATATTTTTTTTTTAATGATCAATGAAAGCTCTTTAATAAAAAGACTCAGCCTGTTCTGAATTCTCAGTGTACAGTAAATGAAGAATTTTATAGTAGTAAGTGTTAGCATTAAGTGTTACAATCCTGCACTTAATTTTGTCTTCCAAAGTTTGATAAAGCTGTTATCTTTTGAGATCTCTCTTGTACTTGTGTTCACACCCATAATATTCTGCTGGAACAGTATAGCAGCACTTGTTCTGCTGTTTGAGCTGTATCTTGTCTTTCCGCTCCTGAAGCTGGCATATGTATTAGCCCAGTGGCACATCTCTATTGCCAGACCAGCAACATCTGCCTGCTTGGGTGTCTGAGTATTTCTGTTTCCTGTCAGGTTCCAAAAATGCAATCAGAATTTCTAAATGAAGAAAAAAATAACAAATGTATCAGCCAGGATATTCTCGCTATAGTGATGTTTGCTGTGAATTGCTGCACTTAGGGAATAGATTTTGGTATAAAAGAACCGTAAGCTCTTGGAGTACACACATAGAGCTGGTGCTCTGCAAGCAAATGTCACTTGATAAAGCAAATTTTCAGACTATAACTGTGTATTAGATGTAACAAATGTATGTCATAGAACCAAAGAAATGTCTTGGATCTGGGCATCCTGTCTCCCTATAGTTGCAAGATTCATAAAGAATCCTGTTCAGTAAAGGGCTTTGTTTTGGATTTTTGTTTATAATGAATTTATTATTTGTAACTTGAACCTTTAACTGCAGTGATGCTTTGGATTGATGAACAATGACATCACTCTCAATGTACACTTTGACAGATATTTCCTGGGCGATGTCCAGCATACCAGCTCCTGGTTATTTGGAGTGGTGTAGTAATGCTTCCCCTCAGCCCTTCCTGTGAATCGCAGTGCATGCTTATCAGTAATCTTTTCATTGGAAACACTGTTTAATGTAGCTCCACGAATATATTGAGGATGGCTTACCCTGTCATCATGAATCACACTTTGTGAACAGCTGGAATGCAAATCAGGATATTGTTGTATGAGAAATATAGGTAATGGGGGTATTTTCTGGCGAATTTTCAAACAGGTTTTGTTTCTTCTTTGTGAAGCTTGATTTGCTTTGATGCTTACTGACTGTTGGCCATTCTGAATACCTACATGATGTTGTTGTAGCATTTCTTTTATGATGATGACTAATGACTGAGGATCCCAGCTGAGATGGGGGGAAGTCCTGCAGTGCAGGGCAGTTACAAACATACAGTAGGAGACAGTTGGTGCTCCGAAGTGCTTTCATTCTGTGAGAATTACTTCAGTTATATGTTTTCCTCAAGTTTTAGTTAAGAAATCTGTTGCTCAAATGTATTCTTAGGAAAGTAGGTGACGTACATAACAGAAAAAACTTGAAATAAAACACTAAAAAGTTAGCATTCTGTACTCCTTAATAAGAGACCTCTGAAAATAGTTAATTGTTCTGGAATATACTTTTCTCTCTAAACTTAGAGACATGTGAAAGAAAAGATAGCAGAAGAGGTTGTTCTTGTCTCATTTTAATTAGACCATTTCTTCCTAACAGTACAAAATGTTTTTGGAGGATATTAACCTTTGGAATACCCTTAGCAGTGGAAATAGAGCCCAGCCTGTCTCACAGCACATTCAAAATAAATAAATAAAGTCTGCATGCAAAATCAAGGCAGCAGGTGGTCATTCCCTGTATAACTCCAGCTGCACTTGAGCTGTAAATCCAAAAGCATTACAAAACTATCAACGGGACACCCAGTGATTCCTTGTAGGCTTGGATCAGTGTTCCTGGGACATTAAAGGAAATTTTCCTGAGATTTAATGTTTTCTCTTGGAACAATAAATGACATAAGTGTTATCTCTAGACTTTTTCCAGAGCAGTGAAGTAATTAAACTTCACTTGTTTTTCTAACATCGGGACTAAAACCTGAACTAATCTATTCTAACCGTTCCCTTCTTTTTTATCAGCCGGAATGTGCCCTAACTCCTGAGAACATTTGGGTGAATAACAGTTCTGCTTACAGCAGCTTTGTGTTGTGCAGTGGGTGACAAAAAGCGGGCAGGGTTTCCTTCACAGTGTTAGTATCATATTCTGCATTATTTTTTTCTTTATTGTCTGAGCGTGTGTCAAGTGTATCACCTAGACGTCTTTAGACTTATTTCATTTGATAAAGCAGTATCTGCTGAATCCCTTTGCTCTTTTGCATGTGTCTGTTGTTACTGGTATTAGGAACTCTTCAGTCTCTGTGGAAGAGGAAAGCTGGGTTCCATTGGTGATATTGAGGCATTTGTCATTTGTCATGACTGCAAGGAGGCCAGGATTGTAATTTTCAAACCTTTAAAGCAAATTGCTTCCAGGCTTCTAAGAACGACTGCTCAGCCAACCATTTATGTGGACCATTTTATGTGATTTTTGCATAAGGGAAGCAGTTTAAAGAGAAATAACTCCCAATGTATTTTTTTTTCACACCTGTTTAAAAGAAGCCTGTGAACGCTACATATAGTGTTGACAGGATAAGGCCGGGCTTGATGGGGCTTTGAGCAACCTACTCTAGTGGGAGGTGTCCCTGCCCATGGCAGGGGGGTTGGAACTCGATGATCTTCATGGTCCCTTCCAACTCTAACCATTCTCTGATTCTAGCTGAAGGAAGTGAATTTCTGTAAACCTGATCTCCCTTACAAAATGAAAACTTAATTTATTTTGCAAATGATACTTGTGACCATGCTGGGTAGATGTGACATTTCAGAACAGCGTCTGTCATACTTCACTGAGTTCCAGTGCAGGGCATTACCCTTGGAGGAGCCTTCAGGAACAGTTCTGTGCGCTGGCTACTCAAAACATACACAAGTTTCTGATACTGAACTTCTGATCAGTTCAGTTACATCAAAGAGGTAAGATTTTCTCTTCAGCAGACTGTCAAACAGGAATGGACAGGAAGGAATATAAAGGGTTGGGCTTTTTTTCCTGTCTTATTTTATCACAATGTAGTTTGCCCTGGAGGAAAAAAAGCAAGTGACATGTCACTCAATGGTCATGAGGCTTGAGTGGTCCTTCCATCTTGTGTAACAGGCTTCCCTGAAACCTCCAGATATGTGATCTTTTCCAGACTTCCTCTCAGAGCTGCACAATTCTGCGATGTTCCCAGGCTATTACTTGCAGTGCCACATCAGAAGCATTTAGAAATGGGTTCCTTTGCCCTGCAGAATGGGTTTGGGACTTTTATTGTTATTCTGTGAAATGTCTTAATGACTTCTGAGCGATTGTGGTACTTATATACATTTTGATGATGTTTCATTGTTTAAAGACCTACAGAGGAAAATGCAGTTTACACAGAGTCTTGGGGTTTTTTTTTCTATTTTTTTTTATTTTCTTCCATCTTATACTTTTTCAGTAAACACATCTGGCACAAGGGAAATTGAAGGGGGACTGTGCTTTATTTAAAAAAATAGCATCCTCATTAAATAATCCTGCACTTAATTAAATTTCCTCTATTTTAACTGGACATAGGAACAAGTAACTGTAACAAACAAAAATAAAGATTCTTGAGGAATACTGACTTACCTCTGATAAGAACCGTCTGGTATATACATAATTATTTTTTTTCACTTATGCTTTGCTAACAAGCTCAGCATTTGGTTCACATTTCCTCTTTGTACTTGGGGTTACTTATGAGTAAAGCTTAGTACAGTCTAATAGATTAAAAATATTTGACTTGAAGCCTAAAGCCCTGTTTGTAGGATTTTTTTTAATCACTTTTTTGATATATATTGGAAAGCATATGGTACAACTGGCTTCTGTCTAGTCAAACAAGTATCATAGTTCCCTGTTTGATAATTGTGAGGGTACTGAAAAGAAAGCAATGACTGGTTTCTACGTTGTTAATAGTACAGCTGCAGTTATTATCTTGGCAGCCAACTATGTTAATGGGGATTGCTTTCAGTGCTTCACACTGTGGCCCTGAAAGTCTTAGAGGACCTGGCAAAAGTTACCTTGGAAAAGTAATTTTGTGTTTCTGACTGCTTCCATTTCTACTTCTTGCTGATCCCAGATTTTTATCCTAGTGCTGCCTGGATACTCTTCAGGAGCATAGGTCAGAGACTAGCCAAGGCAGCAGTGTGTGACTTGGCACACCTACAGTAAGGTCATCATGAATACAGGTAGCTCACAAGTCCCATCAGTCTTCATTTCGTGCAAGTCATGTCTTTTAGAGAGGGCCTGCAACTACTTCTGCCTCCCACACTGGTTATGCTGTGGAACTGCAAGGAATTTTGTGTTTTATACTTCAGGGTAGGAACTGGGACCTGGCCCTGCCAAGCTGCATGGTAGTGAGCGAGGTTTTCTTTGTCTACTCAAGCTCATCTAAAGACCACAACTAGGCAGACACCTACAGCTGCCTGCTTGGATGCCAACTAAGTGCAGGCTTCAACTTGGAGTCAGGTCTACACTCAAAATACAGTGTTGGTCTATCTAGTATGTTTGCCACTCAAAATGGCAGAGCATATGGATGAAGGTTAGCTCTGAGAAGAACCTGATCATGTTTCAGGATGGAAATTCTGTTAATAAGAAGGGAGCTGCATTTCCTGGTAAGTCTATAATTTATGTTTCTGTTCTGACTTTAGAAACTAAGTTGAATCATGGGGACACGTGGGGCTTTTTGACCACTCTCAGGAGGCTGACTAGCCCTCTTCAAGATAAGTGGCAGTGCAAATAAGTTACTTCCTGTCTGTCCTACTTTTTATTTCTTAAAATAATCCTCTGGGATATTAAATGTAAGTTGATTCACTTCAACAAAGAGAATTTAAATAATTTCTCACATACTTATTTTATGTGTGGAAGCACTGATCTGAGAATAGGTGTAAAGTAAGCTGTGAATAGGAGAGTTATGAGACTTCTATGCTTACATGGGTTTCGTAGCTGCTTTTCCATCCCCTCAAGAAATCAGCAATAGAAATATCCCTTGTAAAGAAACTGCCTTTCTTCAGTGTTTGATTAGTTAGGGAGTGCTGTGGCCAGTGTGGTTTTTTTATGTTGCTGTTTCTGGCATATGAATATTTGCATGTGAAAAAGCTCTGATGGAATTACTGTCTCTTCAGCCTGTCTTGCATCACAAGGCCACGTGAAGTTGATCTGATTTTATAGAGGATTAACACAATTAGTACAAGAGATGGGAGAGGAAATGTGTTGCCACACATCTTTCAGTAGTCTCTTCCTGAAGGAGAGTAGCACAGCACTGAAAAGTTCCTTCTGGGAGGAAACAGTGAATTTTTAATATCTCAAATTTTTTGGCTTCTCGTGGTCCCATCTGAATTGTCTTCAGCAAATACTTACGAATTTAGGCTGAGATTTCTCAGGACTCTCTATGAAAGGTTCCAAGATGGAATAGAATTGGGTTCCTTGTTCCCAATAGAAATAGGTTTTGGGTCGCTTAATATTTGCTTATGGTCTGCTGACCTGTTGTGAGCGGCATAGCCATTTCATTTCCTGTGATGGAACAGTGACCAAGGAGTGCCTATTGTGCCAGTCCTCTTCAGGGAGTGGGAAGGACTCATCTCTTCTTGCATATTCTGATGGGATCTCCCAGTTGAATATCCCTGCTAATTTGGCGTGGGCTTCTGCTGTCACCATTGAGCCTTTTCTTTTTTGTTTCCTTCCCTACAGCACTGAGAACAAAATACTCTATTGTCACCCCTTGTGTGTTCCTCACTTTGGTGAGGAACTGGTTCAGCTGGATAGTGTCAAGTCCACGCCGATAGTCAGCTTTCCAGCGCTGCTGGGACTAAGTTATCCCTCACTCTAACTCAGGTACTGAAGTGAGTACACAGTAAGAAGAGCTGTTGGGAGACATTAAAACTTGCAACATATACACAAAGAGAGGGAGACTGGAAGAAGGAAGCTAAAATGACCTGCTTTTCCTGCCATTGCTTGTGTCATCTTCAGCATTAGTTGTCGTCAGACCCAAATCCAGTAATACCATTGCCAGCCTTGCTGAAGACACAGGAACGTGAACAAAAGCCGAGGGCAATAAGAACATTACAGGATTAGGTTTTCAGAACAAACTTTTCTTCAGGCAGTACGTGAACATGTTTGAAGTTGTTTAGTTTGAAGAAATCTGTCCTTGTTTGGAGTGGCTGGTGAGCCAATCCTTCAGCAAGCAGAATGTCATGAGTGTGGTGACATCTGTTCTGTGTGGGAACATGGGAAGCATGACAGCGTCTTCTCTTTGTGTCTGCCATCGATTTTTAACTGGGGTGAGTTTCCTCTTTGCCAGCAGAAAGGAGCACATTGCACAGAAAACTTCTCAAGAGCCTTCAGAAAAAGGCACTGTCAGGTGAGGGGAGGTTGCAAAATTGGACCTTGTCCACATGCGCTCTTCAGAGTAAATACTTCCTCTGTTCCTATACATTACATTATTGGTGAAATACATCAGCAAATGTTTATTGTCAAGGAAAGTTTGTACTAACACTGTGTCATGCAACTAATCTGTTTACGTTATAAATAGGGAACACTAAGTTAGCTCCGTTTTGCTCCAGATGCAAGCGTCTTATTAAATATTTATACATGGACTAGACTGTTTACTTTGCACCTCATAGTATAGTTGTATTGAAAAGATCCTGAACACCTGGGGTTTGGTGAAGTTTTAAGGAAAGTTTGCTTGAACTTTCCAGATTAAAGATGAGGAGGAGCTCACTGAATTACTGAGTACAGGACAGAAGAGCTTTAAATGGAGAAGTATCAGTTCTAGAAGTACATTTTGGAAAACATTGATGAGTACCAGATCTTGATTTTTGCTCTGGTTCTGCGGCATTTTTACCATTCTCAGATAGAGAAGTATCAGAAATACTAGAAAAGTTCCAGAATTTCCCCTGGTTTAGCTTTATTGGAGGTCTGTTCTTTACACTAGTGAAAACCAGTTCTTAATATTAAGGTGTTGCTACTCTAGATGTATATATATAAAAAAATAAAGTAAAGGAATGGGCTTCTGTGTTACAGTGTTACAGGTGTGCTGGCTAGGTAAAACATCATCCTTTTATTTTTTTGAGAGAGGCTGTATATCTAGCGTTCTTTTCCATCTTTAGGTGTAACTGTACATGTATAATCTGATATCCAGAAGTAGACACTAGTGTGAGAGCACTTTCACTGACTTGGTAGAAGGCAGAAAAAGCTGAACTTATTTTGCAGAGGTTAATCCAGTTTCTTGGTGTTGAAACACTGATTGCCTCTGTGCTTTTAACAGCTGTATCACTTGAAGAAACATGAATGTTCTTTTAACTACAAAAGAGTGAAAAGCTTCACTCAACAAATGCTGTAGCAATTCTAAGTGAAAGTTAGTTATTAATGTGTAATCTTTCTAGTTCGTGCATTATATTAGAGAGACTGGGGAGCATCAGTTTTTAAGCAATCACTGGTGTTTTTTAGTGTGCTCTCTGACCTTGATCAGTGTGTACAACTCTGGAAGCGTTGCTGCCGTTGCAGTCACTTTACAAATCTAGCAAGAGCTTGGCTGATCAGCATTCACCTCTGGCAAATATCTGCTCACTTTGCCATGAGATATGAACATAAAGGAACATTAATGGTTTCTCTTGAGTGTAGTGGCCTGGGGTCTTAGGCAGCTTGAATATAAATGGCCTCAGAACAAATTTACACACATTTCTAATATCTAGTGCCCTTTGCTTGCTCCCAAATGCCACTGCACATCAGAAACTCCCTACCCTAATTCTTTCTAAGCACAACTAGCTATTCAAGTTACGAACTTTTGGAGGGTTTCCAAAACCATAGCAAGCACCACTTGCTTGTCAGAACTAGTAAGGTTTACTTTTTTTTTTTTTCTTAATATATAGCACTTGATCTGATTTTAGCTTTATGAGTTAATATTTTTGCCATTGTATTCCAAGAGTGAAGAAACCTTGTTCTTGCAAGATGAAAAACTAATGAAATGTAGTTATGACTAATAATGTGCTTTACTTTTTTTTTTTTTCCCGATGAGTCTTTCTGAGCTAATGCTTCCTATGTTTAAATTAATTTCCAAATATTTTGCACAAGTTTTGGAAGTAAACAAAACCTACAGTTCTAGGTATGTCCCTGAATTTGTTTGGATAGGATTTAAGAGTTGTATGTGCTGTATAAAATTTGCAATCCAGTCTAAACAAAAAATATGTTTACAAATTGTCTGCTTAGCTTAATTTCCATGGTTCTTGCCATGCAAGGCACTATTTAAGATACTATTCTCTCATTAGATCAGTGTAAAAATAGCAGAATTTCCCAATAATTTTTTGTTAAAACCTAACCAGAAAATGTAATTGTATGCTTGTATTTGTAACTTGCAAGAACTGCAGGGATTTCTTACACCATCTTTGTAGAAGAATCAAATTATTCTAGTAAATTAGAAATATATGTTCTTTAACAGCTATATTACTGTGCAGGGTGAAACACTATTTCCAGCAGAACTGGAAGACACCATCAAAACAGCTCATATTTTTAAAGGGGCATTTGTGCAAAGACTGCAGTTTCTTTGGTATGATGATTGTTTTTAGTATTTATAGTACAGTGAGGCCTGGGGCCTCAGTTACACATCAGGATTAGCTGTAATTTGTATAAATACAAAAAAAAAGCCCTGCATTAAAGAACTTTTCTTCTAAGCATTAAATTTACTGATTTTTGGGGAAAAGCACACAGCTGGGACAAACCCATGGAATTGTCCCAAACTGTAGCTAGACACAAGGGCTTATCAGGATTTTCATCCATCTGTTTTCAGCTGTGCAGCATTTGGAGGAAGTGCTCACTGCACATGTAATCATGATGTTTATGGATCCATTTAATGGATCTACAATATAGTTAAATTAAAATGATCCTCAGTATACACACAAGCAATGTTGAAGGATAAGAGATTCAAGGAACATAAACCAGAGAAGGAGTCTGAGGTTATGTTGGTACAGGCTGACTCAGGCAAGCACACAAGTTTGTGGTCCCTACCCAGGAGCTGACTCTAGGCTTGGAGTGGGGTGAGGTAGCACCCAGCTGTCCATACGTGACCAGGTGGATGTGCTCTCTGAGCGTGCAAGCTCTCATCGGAGTTAAGGAGCCATAAAAACACCATAAGAAACTGTGGAATGTCGTAATCATTAGAGCATGGATCAAGTTTTACCATTGTTGTGTTTAATTTAAGGAGAGGTAGATCACTAATTTGACCTTTATTGGATGACTGAATGTATGTAGATCACATAGTTTAAACAGACTGTCACATAATTTAGACAGACAGTTAATGGTGCAAGATATCTTCAAGACAGTATTGTCTCTCAGAGCGCTGGCCTGATAAGTGCTAAATGCAGATGAGGATCTCTCTTGCTTTCATGGAAGGCTGCTGGACTTGGGGATACTTACCAAAAACACCCACGAACTTTGAAGCTGCTAATACTTTGAAAAGGATATGCACTTCACATATTGCTTCAGTGGAGAGAAGAAAATATACAGTGTTAACGGTTAGTTGTTTCTTTAACAAATGCAGCATGAGATGTTGGCACTAGAGTGGTGTAGAAAGAGGAAAAAAAAAAACTGCTATCAAACTAAGTAATACTAATTTGATACTGGTAAATAACAATCTAAAGAACAAGTAGTCCCAGGTTTCTTCCTCATTTGCTGTTGCATTCAGTAACACAAATACAGGAAAATGTATTTTTCTTTTATTTTGTTCAGCAAAGACAAAGTTCCCAGATTCTTAAATTTCACTTCCCTAGGATGAAATAGCCTCTTGACAGTTCCAGTTGACAGATAAGAGCTTTGACACTGCGATGTTACTTGTGCTGAGAGAAAAACTGGAATGGGAAGAGAAGATGATGCAGCCTTCGAGATTCAAGTGCAATGCTAATGTTTAGAATTCAAGATCTGTGCTTGGGCACATCCTCTGTGAGAGCTAGGAAAATGAAATCCAGGCTCTGCAGCCTACTTTTCCTGTGACCATCCATGAGACTGCTGTTCAGTGTTTGGTGCCTGTTACTCGGCTTTATCATAGGGAGCAATAGTAAAAGCAAGGAGGTAGTGACCGGATTCCTATAAAACCCAATTAGCAGGAGTCTGCTGTGTGTAGTTTCACAGTGGTAGTAAGGACACAGCCTTTTCCCTTTCCACAAGTGAGGCACTTCACCTTAGCCTACATGTAGGACTGTTGGCTTTTATGGGCTTCCCTCATGTGTATGCTTCAGCCTGTGCTGCAAACTGGACAGTATAGCTGCGCCTTCTGTAATTTTTTTTACCATTATCTCCATTCTTTAATTTCTCAGGTTCCTTTTTCTTCTTTCTGCTTTTGACCCTTTAGCCTTCCTTGGTGGCATGATTCCTCTTAGGTTTTAGTCAGCAGACACTTGCAGAGCTGGCATTTCTAGTCAGGGACAGATATAAGACAGCATTTCTGCTGATGCTGATTCAGCCAAGCAAAGATCAGCTGTGTTGGCAGTGAAGGAGTGATGCACACTGGGCCTGGTTCTTCTGTCTCTCATGTCAGGGTTATACTTCCCTGGAGTCACTGTCTGTATTGATTTTGGTATTGACGCTGGAGTCTTTATATGATATAAAACTCCATAGAAGTGAATGTTTGTTCAGGCATCCAGAGACAGAGAATGCATTAACTCATATTCGCTGTTTTACTGTTCTTCCTGGCCAAAAGATAGGCTGTTACAAATGCCTATGGGGATTATGAACAACTTAATCTTGGTGTCTTAAGGGGGCTGGTGTGTATGTGTGTGGCTGGGGGCACGGCTTATTGCACAGTATGCAAATACAGTATGATATGAGGTGTTAAAAAAAATTTTATGGAAAAACATCACTACAGATAGCTGTTTAACTGAAACTGGAATCACTTCATGAACAAGGGAAATACAAAGCCAGTTTGTAGCAGTGATCAATAGAGGATTCTTTTTTCTCTATTTGTTTAAAGTCTGCTTTGCTTATTTTTCTCAAAGAGCAGTCTAATGATTGTTCCCTAGCCGATGGCTCTAGGGAAAGGGCTTAGAGTAGTTTGTGTAGCTCAACAGTGGCTGTTCTGGCTGCAAAAGGAGCCCTGGCAGCAACTTCCAAAGAGTCCTGCTGAGTCTGTGCAGACCAGATCCGCTTCCAATGCTTGTCCTCCCAGGGTTTCTGGGGGTTGGCAATTTTTTATGAGCTGCCAGGAGGCTATTTGCAGATCTGAGGCAGTTTTGGTTCCTCTAAAATGACATGTCATCATGTTGGCATGTAGTAACACTACTCTTTGATGTAAGAGGATGGTTCTGAACCAAAGCATCAGTGCATTGTGGTATGCTTGTCCTCATTTGGTATATTTTTTTTAGCAGAGCTTGCTGTCTAAAACAAACCCTTAAAAGTGACTACGCTGTGAATTTTGTACCTCTCAGGCCTTAGATAACTCCTGGCATTCTCTGAGTTCCAAGTGAGTGCAAAATGCAGTGAGAAATGCAGTATCATCTTTCAGACCATTATGGCTAGATCAACATAACTACTAAAAAACTGGAAGATGTCAACATTTGAAATAAAGAATATGCTTGCAAAGAGAAGGAAAGCCAGAAGATGGTAACACCTACTTTCTTTAAAAAAAAAAAAAAGGCAAACAATTTTATTTTTTTTTTTTTAAATGTGCTCTCTCCAGACTTTTCCTGATTTCCATCATTATACTGTCCTGGCTACTTTAGTTCTTTCAGTACTGAACTTGTAAACAGCCTTAGCGGAAGCTTGGAGTTGCTGGCCATCTGTAAGTTACAACTGGGTAAAGATTACTCTCCTTGGTTCTATAGATAATCTTGATATCTATATCAAGATTAAGTCCTAGTAAAGAATTTCTCAAGTAAGAAGCAATGTGACTTTTGCATGTACATATGGATAGAAAGTATTTTATATCCTTAAGGTGTTTAAATTTATACTGTTATTCCAAGCCTTTTTTTCTTGGCCTTATTTTTTCTTTTGGCTATGTAACTCTTAAAGTGTTCTGAAAGCAATCAGAAGCAATTCCAGCTTTCATTAGCAGCTATCTTAAAACATGTGATGAGCTATCGTACCCCTCACTTTGGCTTGTTGGTATTTTTGCTTAAGTGCAGGATATGCTCCTAACCCTTGAACGTTTCAGTTCTGCTTGGGTATAGTGAAGGCCATTATATGACTTGCGGTCTGTCAGAACAGGGAACACCTCTTTTATTTTAAGAGGGAAGAAGCTGCTGGGCTGCTTTGGAAATAGTGGGATGGATATTGTCTGTGTAAAACTCCCTTAGACCTGTGTGTAGGACAGCACCAGCCAGGGGATCCTGTCATCATATACAGATCGCTGATTATCACACACCCGTGTTTGTGATCTTCTGCAGCACTGCTTCCTTCTGTCTCTCATCAAGGCCCAGTGAGCACAGACCATGACAGGTAAAATCTTCTTCCAGACCTCAGATGCTCCCATACAAAGAGCCGTGCTTAATCCCTGGCCTAGTGTGTAATTTAGTAATCTGCGTGGTCATGAATTCCAGGGATATATGGGCAGGAAGCGCAGAGCAGTGTGGGTAGCGGGGCAGGCCTACCGAGTCATTTAAGTCTTTGTTGTATTGTGTAGCAAGGGATTTTGGGGACAATGAGACCTGTCTGTCAAAGATTAAGCAGACTGGAAGTGTGGTTTATACCAACAAATGAAAGAAGCTTTTTCGAGTGTTAATACAGCCACGTAGTACATGTCCAAGGACTTAAACATACAATTTATGTGATGACACGCAACATTGGAATTAATCATTTATTCTATATACCTTAGCCAGTGGGAATTCAAGTAGGTGAAGAGTTCATTTCCGTCCTTATCTTGATCAATATGCAACACTTATTAGCAGAAATGAAAAATCCTCTAGTTTTTTCTCTCTGACTTTGATTTGAAGTTATTTTTACTAATTGCAGTTTATTCTCTGACACTGCCTAGTAAACCAGCCACTGACTGACTGGCGCTTGTTGTTATCAAGCGCTGCAGTCAAATTTTGCCTGGACCTGCTCTGCTTAAGCCTCTAGAGATAACTGGAATCTTGCCTGATGTTATGTTTGTAGATTTGCAGGCATCTACTACCCTCCACTCCTGCTTTGGTCTGCATATTTCCAAGCAATGCATAGATGAGAATTCACAGACTACACTTTTTCCCTTTAAAGAGAATTGTTTATGTGTTTGCAAAACTCCCCTCTACTCTGCTGTGTAGCAGGTCTCTGGGAAGAGGTTTTGTTCTAAATCTGCTATCTTGAATAAGCAAATGGTTCCCATCTCAGTTTTAAATCTTGACTAATATTATCTGTCCCAACAGATAATTTTGTTTTTAGCAGAACCCTGTGGAAGGAAAGACGCTCAGACCTTTCTGAAGTGCCAGAAACATGCTGGGAAGGCTCTGGGAGGCAAAATGTAGGGGAAACTGCTTGCAGAGAATCTATTGTTCGCCACTGACCCCTTACTGGACAGATCTGTGAATGGCCTACTTTCACTGCCTGCCTTCTAACTAGAAGCATCCTTTGGGGCTCAATGACCTTAGTGGATAATGAGAACTTTTGCTGTGTTTCTCTCTTGTAAACAGAATGTTTAGCATGTGAAACATGGTCTGGTGACTAAAATGGATATTTTCTTAAATGCGTGTGGGTTTGGGGGTGGTTTTTTATTATTTATTTGTTTTTTCTTTTTCTTTTTTTTTTTTTTTTTTCCGTTTTTCTTTCTTTTTTTTTTTTTTAAAAAAAAAGCTCCTTTATTCACCAGATGAATAATGTTAATACATGATATGGTAGTGTAGCTTAGAGGTAGCTCCATGCTTCATAGATCAGATACCAGTTTCAGACTTGATCTCAGAATTATATTGTACAAAGTACTAAAATTTGTTTGTAATAGCACAAAGACTGCATATTGGACAGGGGAAGGAATATAAGTAATGCATCAGTAAGAACAAAGGGAAAAAGGCAAGATTGTTTTTCTGGAACATTTCTTTGCTTGTGGCAATTTATAGATACACGTTTTCTGTGTAGCAGTGAAATTTAATAGAATAATTAGATGTTCCAGTATGATAAAAGTGAGCCAAAAAGCAGTCTTAAGATCGTGGTCCAGAATAGGTTAGGCTATGGCTCAGATTGCAAGCTAAGTTAGAGAAAAGGTTCAGATTTTAAATTCCGCTATCTCGGCACCTTACAAGCTTGTTCTCTCAGGAACTTGAGGCAAATTGAGAGAATATCCCAAAGGCAAGGTTGGATACAGGCATTTAAATCAGCCTTTAGAATACCAGTGTTACGCTTGTGATCCAGATCTCTATTGTTCATATTCTAATGCTACACTTTACATTCTGCAGAAACAGAAAACACAATGACAAGCATTAAAATATCATCTTTTATTTGAGTATCATATTACTTACCTCCTGAAAAAACACAGCTATGTTTTATTCCCAGTATTAAAATAAATCTGTTCTATTATGATTAGTACTAAGTAGTTTCTACAACCAACTCACCTAAATATATAAATTATTACAAAATGCAGTAAAACAAACTAGTATCACTCTAACACAAACTGCCACATTACTAGCTAGAGTATCTGCTGGTAGAGTAATAAGAAAAAAATGAACCACTTTTATGAAGATTCAAAGGCAAGCTGTTAAATATGAGGATTGTTCTCTTGATTAGTAATTTTGGAGCATTTAAACCAGAATAAGTTTTTCTGCTTTAGTTAGCATACAGTGAAAAGATTTCAGAGCCCAGCTAGCTAGGAGAGGCCTAGCTAAGAAAGCAAAACTGTAAAACAGAAAATTGGTTCATTTTACCCCAAACCAGGACAGGGAGTTATAGCCTCTGTAGAATCTACAGCTTCTAATTAACAGGTTAATACACTATTATGGTGTCTCCATTAAAATGGTCCTCATTATTAGCCTTTGAGAAAAATTGTTACTCTAGAGTAATTACCATGGAAAATAAATGATCAGTCTCCCTTGAGATGTCATAGGCTGCATTATCCCTTTTTGCTCAGATGACATCTAATCTTTATTTTTTTACTGTAACCTATTCAGATAAACTGCAGTCCAGTTATCAGTTCACTGATACAATTTCTTGATAGCCACCTTGAAAGCAGAAGTAGCAAATCAAGTGGAAACTGCTGAAGTCTTTGGAATCAAAGATAAGCGTGTTTCTGTAGCTGTGATGAACGGAGTGTTTCTGAGCTATCCAGATATCACATTCAGATTGAAAGTCTTTGTCTGGCAGAAAACATTTTGGGGGGATTTTGAATCTACACGAAGTAGAGATACTTTGAGTGAGTTTTCTTTGAATGACCAAACCCCTCCAGCCCTATAATATANATATTTAATATAATATTTTAAAACTAGTTTGCTTTGGCATTGCAACAATCTGGGAATGGAAGAGCCCAGGCTGCACGCTCCAGATCTTGGTCTGAAATTGAGAGGGTGAACATTGCTATTGCTAGCCAAAAAAAAAAAACAACAAAAAAAACAAACTAGGGCAGGATCTTGCTTGTCCACACCTGTCTGTAGTAGAGAGCCCAGCTGGTGAGTATGAAATAATTGTCTTATAGACTCTTATTGTTTAGTGGATGGCTTCTCTCTAAAAGTGCATGAGGCATTAAATCTTTGCTAGAAGTCTTTAACTGGTATTTTTGCTACTGTTCTTGTGTTCTTCTCTATGTGGCTGTTCCTGTAAAAATACTCCTAAATTGCTGGTCTTGGATGCATCTTGTGGAAATGAGTTCCACAGGATAATTGCCAGGATTTAAATGGGCTGAGAACTTAGTTTAGCTGCTGATAGGAACCAAAGCTGAGAATAGCTTATCTATAGATGAAACTGCAATACAGAGCTCCAGTGAGTGAAGTTTGTGTAAAAGACTTTTGAATTATTTTTTTGTCTCTAGAATGAGGCCCTTTAAAAGGGCCAAGAAAGCATCATGTAAGGTAAGTGAACGCTAGAGTTCTATAATTCTTTGTATGTATGGAAACCTCAAGAGCTTTTTAGTTTTTTTTTTTTGTTTTTTTTTTTTTTTTTTTTTTTTTTTTTCATTACTGGTTTCTCCTTCCTAATTCCTTTCTTTACTGGTTGAATGTCATGTTTGGGAAAGTTCTGGTGCAAGAGGACACTCCCTGTTCCCACAGCATGAGGGAAATTGAAAGCTATCTGTGTCATCCACTGAGCAGAAGGGGCTTCTGTAACTCTTTCCATCTCTTCTTCTCATACTACTGGGTCTATTCCTTAGCTCTGAGTGTCACCTTCTCTCTGTATTATTAAGGGAGTAGGACTTGTCTTGACTGCACTTGGTTCCCAGTTCCCAGGCAGCAAGAGAAAAGTAGTCAAATGTTATAAAGTAGTATTAGAAACTGTGAGACAGTGGGGGGTACTTTTGATCCCCTGTTCCCTTCCTTCTTGTTTCAGTCTTCCATTTTCAAAATCCCTCAGCTCTTGATAGGTGCTGTAGAGGCTGATGGACAGAGAATTCTGTGTGTGAACAAGTAAGTTGACTGCTAAGATGTGCGGTTGCTCCTGCTTGTTTGCTTCATGGAGAGTTGAACTGTTGCCTTCTCGACGCACCATCTGGACTCTCACAGCCAGTGCCTTTGTGTGGGGATGCATGAAAGTCAGCAGCTCTGTCCCTCCGTGCAGCAGGGAAGACCAAACCATTCTGCCTGCTAAGGAATAGTTGTACTGGGAAAATAACTGGTATGAGCAGTCTCTTCCTGCTCCATCTGTTCCTTGCTCACATCCCTGTTCTGTCTCTGAGGAAACACTTACTTTTCATGGCCTTTGCCTAGAAATTTAAAAATTGGATTTGTTGTAAAAGAAAGAACTGGAGAGGAGCCCAAAGCAAATTAGCAGATCTGGGCACTGTGGACCCTGAGGAGGTTTGGAGTCTGTTGGGCTTCAGCATGTGGCTGAACTCTCCCTGCCTTACTAGATACAATGTCCCTTTAATAGTGTTAACAGGCCTGACGCTGGCAAGATTTCACTTGTTCAGTACACTACTTAATACAGCTAATTTTCTACTGACAACATGTTTTTTGCAACAATGAATCTTCTGTCACTTGAGTCCATGAAGAAGGCAGCTTGGAAATGCCAGCCAGAGGGGGAGGTAGCAAAACGGTCATTGTAGCTACTCACTTAAACAGTTCTTTAGAAACACATGCGGCTTTTTCAGTTTGCCTGTAGGGTGCCTAGGGATAAGTGGAAGGGAAAATAACACAACACAGTGCGTTCTTCTTTCTTCATGAGCCCATAGCAGATCCCTGAAAAAGATGTGTGCTGTAGGGTGTATCTTAAGGAGAGTCAGAAGCTGTGGTTTCATGGGCAGCAGTCCTGATGGGACTCCCCGTGAGATTCAGTATCAATTTTCCCCAAGGGACTCATCTAATATCTATAGTTAGTGTGGTATCTTCCTCAGTAATAAGTTAGGTAAAAGCCCTTTAAAAGGTTTGTGGAAAAAAAGTGTGCTGAATCTTGGCAAATTTGTTGGAAAGACAATACATACATATTGTGTATGCTTGTATATATATGGTAAATATATATATTGTATGTACATATATATACACATGGTACATACTGCAAGGCCTGCAGTCAGGTGTTGGAAATGGTGTAAGTTCAGTTAATAAACCCCAGTGTGTGTCTGTGAAGTTCATCCATATTGTTTGTCATGTGAAAAGCAAATGTACAAGCAATTAAAAAATGAGCTAAAACTAAGCAGTCCCATTCACTTGTCTGATTGAAACAAATGAGTTATTGAGCTAGAGACAACTTTAAACACAAAATATAAAAGCAGGCTGCAAAGTATTCCTGAGGTCAACAGAAGTACTGCCAGAAGTAAGGATCGTAAGGCTGAAGAAGAAAAATGAAGCTGGGGTAATTGGGGGCTGCCCTCTTTTGCAAGCCACCCTGTGTAGCATATATCTATGGCTTACTGAAGAATGAGGCAATTTTAATTATTCTTTTAATTCACAGTTTTCAGTAAACATGAAAACTAGTTATAACCAGTTAGCTGATCGTTTGCCAGAGCAATTGCGATATAGATACCTGCTGTTCTGTGTCACTGTAAAAGGCTTTACTGGCCTGTAAGGGGTGAAAAAAAAAAAAGTAATAAATAGTTGGCAATAAACCCGGTGATATCTACAGATCAGTCTGGTTAGAGAAAAGCTCTGCAGCCAAAGCCAGGAGAGTCAGGGGCTATGACCCTCACTTTTCATTCGCCCCATTTCCTCTTTGGGGGACTGGAGGAGCTGTCATTTGGTCATTTGCTGCTGCTATGCTCTCACCAGAGGTGACTTGTGTGCATTCTGAGGAAAAAAGTGCTTTGCGTGTTCTGCTTTGTCTGCTCTCCTGTACAGCCACCAGGAAAATGGAGAGAAGTCCTGGAGAAAACCCATGTTTTCTTCTGTAATAATAATTCTTTTGTATTGAAATTCAGCTCAAGACTTGTGCTGCTGTCAAGAGATGTACGCAATATTCAGAAGTGCCCTTCCCTCAGTTAAGGGCAGGAAAATGTTATGACAGCTGCTGTCCTATGTGAACAGGTCAGGGAACTGTAAAGGCTTTCTAAAACATTTTTTAGAGATTAGGCACCAAAGACTTGAAGGAGAGAAGATGAACTGAGTTTGCAAAAGACCATAAAATCTCATAAATCACTCAAACCTTTGGCTGTACTATGCTCTTTTGTTAAATTAAAAAAAAAAAAAAAAAAAAAAAAAAAGGGCAAAAAACCAAACAACAAAACTTACTTCATAAGTACATTGAAGTCAGTAAGACCTCACTTGCTGAGACATTTTTGCTAAGATTTCATAATTGTGTAATCCTTCCTTTCAATATAAGGCCTATTTTTTTGAATGTTGATGAGTGTAATATTATGCCAGAGCTCCATGAGATGTGGGAGTGATTCCTGCCCACAGGTCCTTACCTCTTCCTTCAATCCTCATTTCCTTAGTTGCCTCTAAGTCAGGCTTAGATACGTGGGTGATTTCAGAGGGGGAGTGCCTGTTGCATTGCCAGTCTCTTGTGGTGTCTATGTGAATTGCTTTCCATTGTTGTATGAACCTAGTGTTGCCCTTCCAGTTTAAAACAGAAAAAGACCCAGATACAGATAAGAGTTGAGCAAGCAAAAACACCCATTTCAGAGTTCATCTTGGATGACTATGCATCACCTGAGCCTCGTGGCTGATTAGCTTAAACAAACAGTGGGTAAGCTGGGGATTCAGGGCTGATCACCTCTGTGGCGGTGATACTCTGGGATGCAGTTCATCAGTATCTAGTATCAGTATCTAGTCTCTGCAAACCATGATAACTGTTTCACACAGTTTCTGGTGAAATAAAAGCATAATTCTGAGCATGATTCTCATACAATGGTTATTCCTTTAATTGAAACACAGTATAAGTCATCACTATTCTTTGAAAATCCTGCTGCTTGTTCTGTATTAAAAAAAACCCAAAACAAACCAAACATGAATAGGATCTTTATATTTCTGTAGCGCCTGTCATTCTGTGTGACTCTCAGAGTTCCAGATAGATCACCGTCTCTCTGGAGTGCAGCGCAGGAAGGCTGTTGCCTGGCCAGAGCATCTCTCCCAGAGATGTTACAACCCACAAGTGCCTTTCACTTACTTTCATGTTATCTGTGTTCTCTGTGGCCTGGAGTCTTTCCACATGCTCTTATTTTCTTATCTAACTGGGGCATTTCAGTACATCAAAGCAAAAAAGGAATCTGAGTTAAAGTAATCTATTTTGACTCTCTTACATTTTTAAAAAGAAAGTAGTTTCTTTAAAGGTTCTGAAGTATAAAATGGAATAATTACTTATATTTGACACTGAGTCATTCCTCGTAATGTCCGTGGTGGGGAAAAAGATGTCAGTATGTGGTCTCTTTGTTTGCTATAAGTAGAACTAGCAAATATGTGGAATTGATTGAATTGGGATGTTCTGTGGAAGTTTTTAACTGGAAATGGAACATTCTAAAGAGCAAACTCTTCAGAGATTTTAAATATCCAATTTAAAAATAAAAATATTTAAAAATAAAGATTTTTAAAAAAACCAAAAAAATGTCTGGAGTTTATATGCAGTTCTACATTTGTAGTGTGGTAAAACTTCTATTGAAACTTTATTTATTTATTTATCTTACTGAAGTACAAGATTTGGGAAGCAAATAGTTTAAAATTGGAGCAGAATAAAATGTCATTATTTTTAAGCAGGTTAAAAGTAGGGGGTGAAGCTGTATATATGCGCACACACATTTTTTTTGTTACCTGGATTTTCTACTTGTGGTCATGTCTAGTCAGGCTTGGTGGAAATAACAGAAGTATTTTTTTTTTTAAATGGAGTTTATGACATGAACTAAAATTGGAAATTACTACGAGGAACAGCCTGCAGTTGTTCATTACCACATCAAAAGATTGCTCCTGAGATGACCGAAGCAGCCTTGACAGTCTGGAGCGTGAGCATGTCAAGTGCTGCTTTGCATAAACAGAAATCTTCTAAAATGAATTATATTAAAGAATTTCACATGGTATGGGATTGGTTTGTCTCCTTTCCTATAAAGAAATAATTAAAAAAATTACCCTGATATTTTTTTCATTAAAAATCAACATCAAAAGAAAAAAAAGAACAAAACCAAACCTACAAGATTTTTAGGAAGGTGCTGAGTGAAGTAATATTGTTGCACAGGATGTTTTTTCTGTTCAATTATTTCTGTGTTTTATATACAGTTGTTGTGTATTCATGGGTCAAAAGCTGTGCAGAGGAAGAGTAAATTATACAACAGGAATAAAGAAGCCATTTTGAACAAGACTTTCCCTAAGTTTTCAGAAGAAAAACTGAAGAATCATTTTCTTTAAAAGTACAAAGCATTTTTCAGCGGAGAAAATAATTACTTACTCTGGAATGTGAGCAGGGCACTGGATACCTGACCTGTAATTTAGGAACATAGTGAAGGGTTTTTCATCAGTAATTATTATTGTTACAGTGGAACTGTGGGGCCCAAGTTGAGACCAGGACTCTCTTGTGCTAGGCACTGCCTATCTAGCAAGAGATAACCACTGCTGCAGGAATCTTGCAGCAAAAGCAGGGCAGACCAAAGAGAAGGGAGGAGGTGGAAGTCGAAAGTAGAAGTGGTGAGCCCAAGGTCATGCTGCCATCTAATTGATGTGGCTGCCTTGCACCGAGAAGTTACCTATAGATGCTTCATGCAAGTTTGGTGTGAGTCCTGTGTCACCTTTTGTAATGTGGCATCCTTGATCTGAAAGAATGGCTGTGATTTAAATGGGTAATGCCATTTGCCTGTGTGAAAGAGCACCTTGAAGGATGAGCCCCTTGCACAGCATGGGAAGCAGGAACATAGATTGTCCTTGAAAGTTTTGGGCTAGGTTCTGCTTAGTGTGTGCAGTATATGAAAAGATAAGTTTTTAGGGCCATAATGAATTAACAGTTGGCTTTTTGGTTTGCCTTAATGTAATCAGTCAAGTATAAGATGCTTCTAACTACAAAGCATTTGCTTTTGAAGTAAATCTTTGTCACTAGCAGTTTTTTGTGTTGATAAAACATTGTTTATGGGGAAAATAAGAGATGAGGAAAGAGCGTGAATACTATCACTGAATTTTCATAGAGAAGGAACTTTGCTGCTTGAAATGTGGCAGTCTATGAATTTACTAACCGAAGTAGGGATCAACTCTGCCATACCTGATCAGTAGTATTCTGCTTAGTTACTAGTCCTGCTAAACTTAGCTTACTTTGTGAGTTCTAGTACCCTTTTTTGGTGATGAATCACTGAACTAGTATTTGACAGCGAGTGCAGCTGGTAGAATTGTCCCCTGAGTAAGTAAGCACTTGTATTTTTTTTGTGTCCCTGAAATAAGAGGCATGTCCAGTGGTTCCATATCACTGCCACGTGTGTTCCTTTGCACAGTGACAAATCAAATAGATTTATACTTTATTCTCTGAGCTCACAGAGGCAATGGGGAAAAAAAAAAGAATGTTTGGAATTTGCAATGCTATGTGTAGCAGCTTTGCTTCAGTGGGCAAAAATTTATGTGGGGTATTAGAGTTGGCAAAAGAGGTAGGGACAATAGAGAAACTGTGATGTATTTGATTGTGTAGCAGTAGAGAGGCCCCATCGTTACCCACCATACTGGCCTTTCTGCATGATGCCCTGGGGTACAGATGAATTAAAAAGGTGAAGGGAAGAAAGCACATGTTGCAGAACCTTTTCCATCTTGAAGAACTCTGCCATCAAATTACATTTTCAAGCCAGTTTGTTTTACTGCCTTTTGCAGTGTGGTGATTCAGAAGCAATGGGAGGTTCCTGTCACAGCCATTTTTTCCTCTTGGTTACCACACATTGAGAATGGAAACCTGAATGTCTGAAACATCTCTGTATTTTAAATTGTTTGCAGTGGCTGAGTAACAGAGATACATATGATTCATACTGAAAAGGAGGCACAAACTTGGTAAAAATTCTGAAATTATCCATGGAAATGACATGGTATATCATGAAATAATGCCTTTTTTTTTTTTTTTTTTTTTTTACTAACTTCCTATTTATTACAGAGAGACACACATCTAATTTTGTGCTGCTTGTGTAGTAAAAGCCTGGTGCACAAATACGTTTGAGAATGCAAGTCATGGTTTTCAAATATATGAAATTCTAGCAGGCATTTGAGGAAAACATTCACAAGTCGCAGTAATTTCATAGACTTTGTCATTGCTTGGTGTTACAGCATTCTATAATTTTCCTCTGTTTAAAAACAGTTGGATGCAGCCAGGAAACCAAAATAATACCATTTGCATTAATTACTAATGGCTCTTCTACAGACTACTGGATGATATATATTGAACAATAAAGATTAAAAAATAGGGAGCTGTTGATTCACTATAGTCTCTGATGTAATCCACATTTTGTGTATAAGCTTTGTCCTCAGTGCTAAGAGATGTTTTATTCTTTTTATCCATTGGATTAGTAAGAGCAATCCTGATGCCAAAGCACAGTAAAGACTAGGCACTTAACTTTTTCATTGCAAGGCAACTCATGGAGGGCAAACAATAGTTCCACCTGGTGTTGAACCCTGTAAGTTTACCTTGTGGTAAAACCTAAGTCTTCATTGTGTTTATGTTCTGGAATTGCTGCTGTACACTACAGTGCCTGCTCTTCCTAATGCTTTTATTTTGGGACAGTTCACGGGAGTGCTACTGAGTAACAAAAAATGCTGCTTTTTTAGCAGTGGAGGCAAGTCCTTTGTTTTAGCATAGAAAACATCATTTCCATCCACACAGACTTCAAAAGAAGCAGTAGGAATTCTTGAGAGCCTGATTATCATGGCATAATCACGTTATCAAAGAGATTAGAAGCACTTTACTGTGTCTTTATGGTTTAGTGACACTCTAAGGCACTGAACAAAATCTTCAAGTGCTGTTAAAATCTTTTTTTAGGGCACTAAAGCAAAAGAGAGCTTTTTACCTATGGGTAAAACCACAGAGAACATGTTTAATTCTTCTGTTAGAGAGCTGCAGTACTGAACACGAGCAGAATGTGTAGTTACTGGTCTTCACTGTCTCATCCAGCTAGTCCTCAAAGTGGCCCGGAGCAGAGGAAAAAAACAAAAAGCAAAAAACTGCCCTCCTAAAATCCTAATTCATATCAGTCATTGTGAAACACTCGTTAACTAGGCAATCAGACTCACTGAATACAGAAATGTAAGCAATTTGAACAAGTGAGGAATGTGGTGTGTTTTCTCTAGGAACCTTGGTGGACTCCTGGGTGCTGTTGCTTTTGCAGGTGGTGCCTGGCCGTAACCGTAACATCCTTGTTTCTAGGGTACGTCACTCCATGGCTGTGTTGCCTTGAGGTGAACAGTCCCCAGCCCATGCCTTGGAGGTGGGACTTTGCCTGAAAGACTCTGAATAGCTTGTGACCATGGGAAATTAAAAAGTTAAAGCTGAGACGGAAAGCGAGAGCAGAGCATGTGATTTTCAAACTTGTTCCCTGTTGTGTATGGTTGCTAAGGACTACTGAATATTTGGGGATTAATGTTATGATCATATGGTTCCCAATATAAAGAATTCCATTGATAATTAGCCCAGAGTGAAAAAAAAAGCTGAAAATAATCAACAGAAAAGCCTTTTCAGATAGGAGCCTATGCCCAGTGCACAGTATGGATAGTGTCTAGACAGAAAAGGTATGGAATACAAAACATGCATTTGACCTCAGTTAAAAGGCCAGGATGAAACAATCACAACAGGAGTGACATGGGGAATCGCTGCACTTTAAAACTGCTCCAGTAATGAAGAAACATGGAATGTGGGATGAAATGTTTTTGCCTAAACAGGTACTAAAAATGATCCTGAAAAAAACATTTTTAGAATGAATTACAGATTGGTTTACTTTACTTGATTTTCAAGGTATAAAAATGCATTTTAAAATTAACTGTGAAGTATTTTACCTGCCAAAGCATGGAGTCAGGGCTTTGTATGTCTCCAGCTGAGATTACTAAAACACTTGCAGCAGGGAGCTGCATTCCTTCTGCTGTTTTAAGGAGTCAGGGAAATAGAAGGGAAACTACCATGGACATGAGCGCAGAGGAGAGCTGAAAAGAGGATTTTCATTATTATTATTTTTAGCTTCCTCCTCCTATGCCTTTTAATGTGAGTCTTGATTCCTTGCATGCATAACTTCATATAACCCACTGACTGTCTTGCCAGTAGAAAGCATAGCCCTAAACTGCCATTTTCTACTGATACTTTGGGACCTTAGAATCTGTTGATCTCTTTCAGATTGTCTCAAAATGAAGCAAATGAAAAGTAACAAAATGTTGATATGAAACTCCGTGTTAGGTGTTCAGCTGCCAAGAAGCAGCTTCTGACGCTAATAAAAAATCGGAGCATCTAGGGCAAAATGTTTTTAGCGTTGGCTTGTTTCAGAAACAAGTACCAGGCAACTCTGCACATCCATGTCGTGACAGAACAATGAAAGTGCATCAGTCGCAGGAATCTCTGGAGTTGAAGGAAAGGTTGCCATCTTCCGGCAATACTCAGTCATTACACCCTTCTTTTTGTGCCCCAGAGCCCAAAATCCTCACCCTGACAATAAGGTAACCGGGAGAGCAGAGTGAAATCAATCCCCGTCGTGAGCCAACCATTGCGCTAGCTTCAGGCACTCTAAAGTGTGCTTTCTGACTGCGTGGGACCCATGCACTGCTTGTATCTTGTGTCATCTTTTTGTTGTACTTGACCTAAAGCATAAGCAAAATTTTTTTGCGCTTTGCAGCTTGGAAATAGAGGTCCAAACTCAAGAAGAGCAGCCAGATTGATCTTAAAACACTGTTATCTTCCTCTGTTCCTTCCTGCAGCAATATAGGTAGCAATATATCCCCCAGGAAAAGGGGGAGTTTTCTTACTATTACTTACCCAAAATAACTCTTTTATCTGAAAGGGAAAACTTTAGGATGTCCTAAGTACCCTGAGAGGTATCAAACTCTATTAAAGATTGAGTTGGAAAGAGTAATTGCAAAGGAGTTTGTGAACATAGTGCATTGACTTATTTTTTGTTGTATATTAGGGTCGACCAGGACCAATTGGGCTTCAAGGACCAATAGGTGCACCTGGATTTACTGGCCCAGAAGGTTTGCCAGGAGCAAAAGGTGAGAGAGGAGCAGTGGGCCCCCCTGGACCAGCTGGACAGAAGGGTGAGAAGGTAAGCAGCTCAACTGTGACTTTTATTTTCTGTCCCTGAAATAGATCTATGGCCTTCTATATGTTCTTGAGTGAATAGATAATCTTGGACTCTCTGCCCAAGGGTAAGAGCACAGCAGCATTTCATTAGTATCTTTAGAGATTCCACCGGATTTATTTTTTTGAATGAGATTACAGTTCCTAAAGCTGCTGAACATTGAACCTATCCTGGTATTTGAACCACAGCCAAATGAGTATTGCTGTTGCAAGTAATCTTTCACTTCACGTGCCTGGGTTATTCATGCTATGTTCAGAGAGATCTGGAGCGGGTTCATGTGTAAAAGATCCTGAGCTGGTGTCTAGAAAAGCAAAAGGAATGGGTACTAAATGAAACCTGCAATTAGTTTTGCAGGAGCAAGGTTATTTATAACAGAAAGAATGTAATAAACTAATCCATGTTAAATAGAGTAACCTATAAGGTGTGGGTGTCGATGAATGCAGTGTGCAAGAATGGGCAGAACGACAAATAAAGAAATGTTTTAATGCCGTGAGGATCTGTTCTGCTGTCTCGCCTTAGGAAAGAAGTATCAAAGGGGAGTTTGGAGCTAGGCAAAAGAATGTATGTCTAGTATGAACTAGGCATAGTGGAAGCATGAACAAATACTTCTGGTAATAGAGTTGGTACACGTGGATAGTTTACCTTAAGTAAAGTTTACTTTGTGCACCAGGCATGTCTTCACATTATGAGTTTTGGGTTGCATGTGGAAGACTGATTGAATCCCATTGCATAGGCCAGAGCAGCCTGTACTCCTACCACGTAGCCCAACAGAGTCTAAAATGGGGAAGTCTGATACTGTCTGATGTGAGTACTGGGATGAGATTCCTACTCTCAAACTGATGTAGTTGGACAAGAGGAATGTTTCAAGAACAACAGCTTGGAAGCTTAAAAGGCGGAGGGAGTCCTGCATGCCTGCCTGAGTTCTAAATCTGAAGGAAGTCCAGGACATCAGGACAAGGGCTTGCATTCTGGGACTATCCCAGAGCATCTTACCAGTCTACTTAATGTAAGGTGCTCAGGTCATGTGTGCAAATAAGAAAAAGACTTTAGGTTGCAGGAGCTGCAGAGCAGAGTTTGTATTCTGTGTTTTCCCAGCTACTGATAGGTGAGCTAGGTAGATGAAAACTAGCTCAATTGTACTTTCGTATGCTGCAGTTACACTCTCTTCTTATTTAATACTAGTCAACTCATTGTAGTTATAGTTGCCCTTTCTCATAAGACAAAGAACCAAGTAAACTGAAAATTCGGACAGTGGAAGTCGATGCTTTGATGTTGCATTGCTCTGAAAGGCAATGGAGGGTTCGAAACAAGGAATGACTGCTGATATGAGAGAGAGCATTTTCATAATTCTAGCAGATAACACTGAAATGATTAAACCTGGATTCTGGAAAACACAGAAACCTAGGGTAGAAACTGGCCTTTCACACTTGGAACCAATTTTCTTGCACTGAAAAATCCCTTATTTACTCCAGAATTGCTGTTCGTGTCCTTTGACATTGATACATATGCAATACCAACACACAACAAGATTCTATCTCTTTTTCTCTCGTGGAATCAATACACTTTACCTTTCCAAAGCAAGAGTAGTTTAGGCTGAATATTCTGCCTACACATTCTAGTTCGCTGCTATCCAGAGCAGTAGAATCAACAAAGTGGTAATTGCTTGCAACTCAGGCGGGGGTGCTCTGAAGTTAATACAGTGGTCTGCATATCTCTGAATGGTGCTATCCAAGTACAGTCAGAAAGACCCCATAGTCCTATTGAAGCTCTTGGAAGGTCATGTGTGACACCTCTTGGAAGGTCATGTGAGAGTTAAGCTTATACTAGATTGTTTATTTTCCTGGCATCTTGTTTTCCCCAGATGTGCAGTAGGAGATTATATTTTTACTGTAAATTGCCTGATTAAAACATTCCTGAAACACTCATTTGGCATCCAGTCAAGCTCAGATGCTCAGTTCCTATCTTCACTGACCTCTGCGGTCAGAAAGAGGCTGTATTGAGACAGTTTGTTCCTTTTGGTTTTGAAAGCTGAAGTCCAAGACTGAAAATGTTGGAGAAATAAGTACCTCACACGTAACTGAAATATACAGATTGATCAAGCGAAATATAACATGTGCTCTTTTTCTTCAGGGCCCAATGGGAGTTCCAGGATTTCAAGGCATCAATGGGATCCCAGTAAGTTTGCGTATGTAAATGTCAATCAGCAGAATGTTAGTGACAACCAGAAGTGCGTAAGCACAATGAGGCTATGTCCTAGCACATGCACATAGCACATCAGGACTTTAAAACTTTAATACTCTAGGGACAGTTGTTTCCTTTACTATACAAAAAAATCTGTGCCTAGAGTACTTTGACCAGCTTTCTTTTGCTTTGGTTTTCCCCAATGATTGTTGCAAAGGTGTCTTATGGACATTTTACCTCAGTGGAGTTTGAGCTAGGCCCCCTAAAACTTCAGAAGTTGCCCCAAACTTCCTTGTTCTCTCTACACTATTTAGCTTATACTGCTTTCTCCTGCTGGCATTAGAATTATTTTTCTTTTCTTGATTACATTTTTCTGTCTTCCATATCCTTGTGCCTTCAGACTATACTCATGCTATTTCTCATCTTCCCTAGTTGCTCAGCTGGCCAAGAGCTCCAACAGTTGAGCTGTGTTTTCTTACTTCCTATCAAAAAATGAATTGTTTTGATAGATTGGCTGAAAATGCACAGTTGGCCCTGTAAATGAGCTTGTTCGATTCCAGTTCCTTCCTGGCCCTTGTCCTCCTCTCCCCCCCTGCTCATCCTTGACTGTTTTCTCTCCCGCTCTACTCCCTTGCTACTATTTTTTTCTTTTCCCACCAGCCAACTCTCTAGCTTTGAAGAGAACAAGCTGTTCTCATAATGCTTAATTTAATTGAACACACTGTGGGAACATGCTGTTCTCAGGGTATTTTTTCAGATGGAGAAAGGGGATTCCCAACAATGAGGGGAGGCAGAGATACAGCACAGCCACTGCCAGGTAGCTGGCAGCGACAGGCATTCCAAGGAGAGAGATGGGGAGGTAGATGAAAGAATTCAAAGCCTCCAGCATATGCAGATCTACTCTGTCTGCTTCACAGTATTCTGCAGGTGGGTGAATGGGCAAGAGGCAGATTTTGCTGCTCATGAGCAGCCAGGTGCCCACCATGTGGCCCTTCTGTGTCATAACTGCAGAGCAGGAAAACGTGGAAGGGAAATTAACTCATATTGTTTACATTGTAGCCATTGAAATAAATTCTTCCATTCTAGGGTGAAAATAGCAACCACCACTGCTTGAGAAAATACTTCTACTGTTGCCAATTGCATTTCAGGATAGGGAGTAGCTTAGGTTTGTTGTGAAATGTAGACGAACATATGCATGTTATGTGGATGTGTGAAACGCACAGCAGAGGGGAGACAGCATGTGTGTGCTGATACATGTAAGAGAAGTAAAAATATACTGCTATCTCTGCACAAGAATTAACATGTAAATATAAAGAGATAATCTGCATAGTATGCAGGTATGTTAGCACAGGCGGGCATATTTTAGTCATGGCCAAAAGAGTGCAAGGCTGTGACTTAGAGGGGAATCCCTCTATTGACCTTAAGGAAAGGGGTGTTCCACAGAATTCCCTTGGGAAGTGCTGGTGGCAAGTAAATCTTGTTGCTGCAGCTGGCCTGACTAATCCCTTTAACCTAGTAAATTCAGCAGCTATGTGTTTGTTTCTACCCTTTCCGTGTCACACTGTAGAAGAAACCCTCAAATCCTTAGCCCTGCTCGGGAAGTTTATTTTTACCATAGGACAGGATTCAAGGACATCTCTTGCAAAGGCTGGAACAGGAGGTGGGAGGTGTATATAGCTTTTCATGAACTGTCCAAGGAGTTCTAGAAGGAAGCATTTTCATGAGAAGTGAGCCCTTGTCTGTACCATGAAAGTTAGAGCTACATGGAGAGGCAAAGTTCTCTATTTTGTCACCCTCCTAGATGAAATGCACACATTTGGCGGCTGTAAAAAGGCCACTTTGCTGTAGCAATTTGTGAAACTGCTTATTCAATTTGTTTTGTGTTTGTCCTTAATTGTATTTGTTTCCCTGTTTTTAAATATTTGTTGAGCTTTCCTGTTGGGATTGCCTTTGTGCTGTTTGATTTAGAATAGAGGCCCCTCGGGATTGTAGTGTTAGTGTGCGAGCAAGAGTCAGATAAAGCAAGCACCTAGATGAACAGTTCAGGTTTCCTTGTCTGTTTCTCAGGGAATGTCTCCTTTTGTGAGAACAGAGAGCACAAGTGGTCTCTCCAGCCTGGGTTTTAGCTCAGGTCTGTAAACTAGTCACCCTGCCACATGTAAGTAAAGCCTGTAAAGGTCTTCTGCCTTAATCAGTTGAGGAGCTTGCGTTGAATTGGCACATTTGCCAAAACAGGAATTAAGAGAAGGCAAGAGCAGTGAAACTGACAACCGCTGTTTTTCATGTCAAACCAGCTCTTTAAATCAGTGTTTTAAATTCCTGGGGAAAAGGTTCATTTAAGCCATTAATCTACAACTCTCAAGGAATTCAGTTATGGGTTCTCAGTATCTACTCAGGTAAAGTTCTTGAAACAAAACTAGATTAGCTAGAAAGTAGGAAATCCTGTGGATATTTTTTTCCTAAAGCAAAAGAGACAGCACACGTATGTGCATGCGTATATGTCAGTCTGTGACATGCTTGGGCTCAGACCCACCAATGTGGATGCCATCGGATTAAGTGACAGGGGCACTGATTTATTTAATATACTTAAGAAATCACCGTGGTCAGTGAGGATATTCTCACATATTAAGGGGATACTGAAATCCTTTGGGCCACTTAGAGGCTGTGCTGGGCCAATAGTTAGGAGATCTCATCCAAAGTATTTTCCAAGATGTGAGACCATCAGTCAGCCGCCTGCCACAGGTTGGCTCTTGGCCAGCACTAAAGGCTCAGCAGCTTGGCTCTCTGTTGCCTTGCTCCAAGGGGCAGATGTTGGCTGTTCAGCTTCGCTAAACCCTGCAGCTGGTCACCTTATGTTGTAACCAGATACATGTGCCCTTGTCCCACGTAGCCTCTGGTTTTGTTGAGACTGTAAACAAAGTGAAAGACCTGTTAGGCTTTGGCCAGTCTGGCCTCCCTCTCCAGTCACAGCCTGTCCCATCAGACACAAGTCTGTAGTGTGGTGCTCTTGGCTATCACGTCTTATGGATGGAGGAGGGTGGGTTGGCACTGACTTGTTTCAGATTTGGGAGCCAAATGAAATAATTCCTGAGGCAAACATAAGTGGCAATAAACTGGTGCTTCAGCCTTCTCCTGTCACTTTACTAGGGCTTGGCAAGTCTCTGCTTGTACACCACATGTGGGTATTTGTCACATGTTAATTAATTAATTAGTCATCAGGGCAACCGGTACTATGTGCGCAGTGCTGCCTGATGCTAATACATTGGGATGACTTCATTGCATGTCCTGAGGCCTTGTTTAATCTCAAATTTATACTTGTCTGGGTGAGCTGCCTTGATCTTGTAGTGGAGACACTCTACATTCATTCAGTTTGTATGTTAGTGACTGACAGAGAACAGATCTGGGCTCTTTCCCCAACTCTCCATTTTGTTGGCACAAATCACAATACAGTTGCTAAATGAGCTGGACCAAGGAACTCATCTGGCTGAAAATTAACCCCACTAAGAAACAGAAAAATTATTTCTCTGCGTGTGATTTCCTGCTATTCTGCCTGTGGTTATGCCGGCTCAGGGAAGAGGTAGGTGTGAGTAGGCAGGAGTGTGTGCTCGCCCTCCTGGCAGCAGCTGAGACTGGTGACCAGCTTGAGTATTTGCAGAGTTATGGCCTAAGTTACTCTGCATCCTTGGGAAAGTCACTCTGCTACCATGTGCCCCAAGCTTCTTATCTGTAAAATGAAGTCTATAGCACTCCCACATTTTTGGAAGGCATTTTAAGATCCATAGATAAAGGGCTTTACTGCAAAGTTCTCATTGAATTTGGTCAGAGCATATGCTATTGGCTTGGACTGGGAAGACCTTTAGCAACACAAATGTGTTTTGGTTTAAGTGTCAGGCATGAAGGATTGTTAATGTTCTGCTGTATCTCCATTTTATCCATGTTTATTTTTTTTTACTTTTCTAGTGTGAGTCATAACTTGTTTAATGCCATATCTTACGGATGAATCTTTGGGATCAAACAAAAGTACTTTTGAGATGAGTCAAGATCAGGGTGTACAGAGGGGTGGGAGAGAACTGTCAGTTACTGATACTATCTCTGTATTTTTCATTTTTCTTCCTGCCACAGAATGCTGTCTTTTAGAGCCACAGAACTCATTTGGAGGGGGGGGACGTGGGGAACGAGGGAGATAATAAGGAGCTGCTTGCTACCTGGGTAGTATGACAGACAGTCCTGCCTTTCTGTGTTTTGCCTACATACCCATATGATACTGAAGAAAAAAGTAACTGAAGTCTCAAACTTTGATCTCCTCTGCACCAGTAACATGCAGAATGAACTCCAGTCAATTTAATTGAACTATACCAGGGTAAAAGAGGTGTGAAATCACAATTAGGTATATTCGTATTCTACTCTGCTTAGTTAATAATTGACCATTACAAGTACTTTCATTTAAATGCTCTTAGTTTAAGTAGGTCTTTCTCCCAGTTGCTTTGCCTAAGGTATTAAATGTAATATAACAAGAAAAGCTGTTTTGCTTGAGTGGCCTGATGCTGGAGCTGTAACATCTGTAACATCTGTTGAACTATTAAAGGAAAGAATCCACACTGGAGAGGAACAGAAGTCAATGAAATTTAAACAGATTGGGATTATAAATGCTCAGTATTGTTGAGTCTGCCTCTGCCCTTGTTTTCACATGAGTAACTTCCATTCCTGGTGTCAGGTGCACCCTTGCTTGCTGTTTTACACAGTGTTATATGCTATATGTATTTCAGACTGCTGTGGGATGAGTATTGCCCTTTTGGGATCTGCTCATGCATGAGTTACGTACTTCAGAAAATTACCCCTTGGAGAAAAAGATAATTAAATGAATGCAGCCAGTGTTCTGGGATTTAAGCTTCGGGAAGGATAAACAACGCTGGCCAAAGCAGCTAGTTCTGTTGCAGTCTGCCATACGCTGAACTTGAGTGGGAGTTGTGCATTGCTTTTGTTTTGTGTTGCCATTTGGAAGATATCAGTTTTCTGGGGACAGAATTACTAATAAAATGATACATCCTGTCATTCATTCTCTCTTTTTCTCCTATGCACAGGGTCACCCTGGACAACCTGGACCTAGAGGTCTGCCTGGCCTTGATGGCTGCAATGGTACCACTGGGAGTCCTGGTGTTTCTGGATCAGATGGATTTCCTGGTCTACTTGGGCTGCCTGTATGTCCCGACTCAAATATGTTGTTTGGTAGTCACTAAGTCAGGATTTGTACTTCATGGCAGTGTTAGAAAAGTAACACCCAAGCCCTTAGGGAAAGCCCTAATAATACTAAATTTATTAGCATTGTTAAGAGCTCAATATCATTTTTTAATTGAAATTCCACTCTGAGAATAAAACTAATATCCTATGAATTCAGTATGTTCCTGCACCAAGTTATACCATTGTCACTGGCAGTATTCAAGCTAACTCAGAAGAAATCATAATTAAGTTTTTAAGAACCATGGAGTGTTGAACATATTCCAGCTGGCATGTTTCAAATTAGTGATTGCTCATCAGGAAAGGATGTTGTCACGTCTTCAGGTCTATGCATCAAGTATTGGATCCTTCCTTCAGGTCTTAAGGTGGTCAAAACTTTCAGTCTCATTGAGTGTCAATAGGATTTACTTTCCAGAATATGTCTTTTACTTTTGAAAATACTTTTCTACCAGGCTGGAGTTTTATCTAGCTTGCATTGGACACGTTAAAGTTAGGTGTCTAATCTATTCATCTGGACTCCCTTCTTACAGAGAGTGGTACTTGTGAAAGCACTTCTCCCACTCTGCCTTTCAGGATTAGTTTTCTTTGAAGATACCCATTTTTTCCTGTGTTGACTGTAGAGGCGGTGCAGGTAGCTGGGTCATGCGCTACATTTTGGTTTAAGTGGGTAGGATTAGTTCTAAGAACTCCACTCTTAGATGCTTTTGGGAATTACAGTCCTTTATAAAAATACATGACTATTTTTGAAGTGTAAGCAAAAAATATTTGACTAAATATTAAAATATTTGACAAATATTTGAATAGTTGTTCACATTCAAAGCCTGATCTTACAAGCACAGGCTGTGCGACCAATTGTACATACAATGGAACTCCTTTGCACATATACATGGAGAAGAGGAAGAAAATACAGCTGTCAGATGTATATAATGCCATTTGTTTCAGCATTTCTAAAATATGCTGACATCTTTACATGTCATCCAGACTTGAAATTCATATGATATTGAAAAATACGGAAGCAATAAGACCAAATTAAAGTACTGTTCTCTGAAGTAACTGATTTAATCATACCTGCTGCTCGAATTTCTATTTTGTAATGCTTGTACAATTACATTTTTGGCAAGGAGAGCTGCTTGGATCAGCCAAACCCTCTGAAATTAACTTGGCAATTAAATTAAATCACCTCAGATAAATTGGATGGAATACTTAAGATAAAAATAAAATGGGTAAACCTAGAATTATAATGTACTCTGACAGTTTTTTCTCTCATTGCTGCTAAACAAAATTCAGTGTTTTATAGCGTTAAATATGATATAGAATCATAGAATGGTTTGAATTGGAAAGGACTTGGCCTTGGTGAACTTCAGAAGGTTCACATAGGCCCAGCTCTCTAGCCTGCCAAGAGCCCTCTGGATGGCATTGATATGTATATGAACATGGGGGTTACATCGTATCAAACAGACTCAAGTAGGATCTTAAAAGTCAAAGGTCTAACATAAAAGGGAAATCTAGTACAAACAGGAAAATACCAGAGAAAACGTTTGCAGAATCTTGTTTTTCTAAAGCCACTGGAAGTCTTTAAGTTCTCATAATACCACAGCTTTTTTGACAGTTTATTGCAGCCAGGAGTTTGCCCTGTTCGTTATCCTGAATATAAATTCTTTCAAAAATAAATCAGTATCTTTTCTGGAAATTTATTTTTTACTTTGTTTTGTTTTGTTTTTTAAATCAGGGTCGTCCTGGCCCAAAAGGCCATAAAGGAGAACCTGTTTTTGCTCAAGGCAGTCTTAAAGGAATGAAGGTAAGACTTGTCATCGTATAGGAGAAAATGCAAGCGCACTTTGATGTTCTGCAGGTTGCAGGGCTGATGCTGCAGGTTAGATTGCTCACGATGTACAATCTTGATACCATACTATCTGGGTATTGTGGATATGTCTGAATGTGAAAAAGTCCATAGAATAACTTCATTAATGACAACAGAGAATACTCTCAGAACTTGGAACTGCTTGGTCTTTGCAGAGATCTTGTTCTTCCCATACTGGGATCCTGGGATGTTGCTCATCCCCTTGCTTTTGAGTGTGGTTGCTGGTCCTTCACTTGTCTCTGGAGAGCTAGCACCATTTGTTTGTGGTGTCCAACCATGGCTGTGAGAAATATCCTGTAAGCTTATCCTGAGGTACATGAGGTAGCATGTATGTTTTGAGATACAGGTGTAGCAAAGGAGAGGCCATTCACCTACGCTTGGGACTTTCCTGTAACTGATGTCTTTACACGTGCCAGGTCTTTTGAAATAAGAGCTCGGGAAACTTGCAAGTGCATGTTAAGATTTCTGCTGTGACATCCCAGCTGTTTGTGTTTGTGTTACATTTCCAGTGTTTGTTGTACTGGGAGGTGCTAGTAACTAATCAGTTATACTGGTTTAAATACATGAATATTATATCCCACTCATAGTATTCCATCCTTCGCTGCTGTGAAGTCAGGACTGGATTTTACTCTCTTTGTTTCATAAGGACCTTCCTCTGAAATATTTGTATTGTCTGTGATTTTGTTTCCTGTGCAGAAAATATAAACTCTGGATAGAATTTATTCTTCAGAGCAGTGAACAGGTTCTTGAATATGCTCATGTAAAAGACTTGGTTCTTTGTTGCCTTGAAACAAATGCTTACCAGCTTACTGTGGTTTTGATTTTTGCTAGAAAATAAGTCTACAAAGGATTCAGTACCTCTTGTGGTACTGAATTCAGCAATATTTATCAGCCTCATGCTTCATTAAATAGTGAAAATATTAAGAAATTCATTCTGTCATATAAGGCCTCTCACACTGTTGGTCAAAATTAAAAACTTCGCTGAAGTTCTACCCACTTTATATATGTTCATAAGTTGGTAAAAGTTAAATAGATCTTTACTTATTTACTTATTTTATTTGTGCGAAATATAGATAATTTGGCATAATAATTGTATGCTTTTACCTATTTTATTGTGGTTTTGTAATGGAAGTTTTAATAGTGTATTTTCCAGGTTTTTTTACAATTTATACAATTTTTTTACTTATTTACTTATTTTATTTGTGCGAAATATAGATAATTTGGCATAATAATTGTATGCTTTTACCTATTTTATTGTGGTTTTGTAATGGAAGTTTTAATAGTGTATTTTCCAGGTTTTTTTACAATTTATACAATTTTTTTTTTTCACTTCAGTTTCTCTTATTACCCATAAATAAATTGGTTGTAATTTCTCCAGGGTTTTGGAATCTGTCCATTACCCAAATTAAATATGTAAGCAGAGGTGTTAAAATATTTTCCCACTTACACTTGATCTAATATTAACTAACAGCAGAGATTTCTGTTTATGCAACCTTAATGTTCATTATAATTTGTTGCAATAGCATAGTATAATTTTTATTCATGCATTTATAATTTTTAGGGAGAAAATGGTCTTCCTGGATTGGATGGAATTTCTGTAAGTTATATTAATTTGAGGAATAATGATTTTAAAGAATATTAACTAGGTAATTTTTCATATATTGGTTCTCAAGGAAACATTTCAAATGAATGGGCTGTGTATTTATATGTGATACCAGTAGCATGAGCAATTCAAGCTTTGTAATAGTATGATATGAGTAAGTCCACATTATAGTAGAGGAAGTCAGATTTTTGCTCTTGTCTTTTCCATTTTTTCTTTTTCAAATCAAACTTCCTTTACCATTGAAGCCTGTAACTTTGATTTTCAAAATACATCTAATAATATGAAATGGGTTGTTGCAGTATTTAATTTGGCATTCTTAATTAGGGGAAATTACTTAATGTTTCCTGAGACTCGCTTTGTCTTCGGTTGGGATTTGATGGGAGAAGTGCTACACATTCTGTATTTGTCCTATGTTCCTGTAGGGTCCAAAAGGTTTTCCAGGTCCAATAGGTTCTGCGGGCCCTATAGGATTACCAGGTTTGCAGGTAAGAGACCTCAACTGTTGCACTTGTTGACAGAACAGTTCAAAATGTTGGCAATTTTTCCTTCTTGTGTCATGACAATAAGCAAGTGTGTGCAGCTAAAAGGACTGAGCACAGCTGACTTCAGGCACAGAATACTTGAACTTAGATAGTTAAATCACAAGAGAGAAGGTTCTTTTCTGGAGCAGTGCTTAGAGCAGCAGCCATGAATGCAGACTCCAGCAGAGGCCTAGGGTGCTGCCTACAAACACGTTATACCGTTGTGAGCACTTTGTCATCTTGGGACTAGAGGGAATATGCTCACCTCTACACGCTTGGAGCCTTTGTCATCTTGAAATATGCTAAGGAGTTGCTTTTTCAAGATAGTACAAGAAAGTTTCCATTTTGCAGAGGTAAAACTAAACTAGCTGTTTGTTGCTTTTAAATTGAAGTTTGCTCTTAATTAACCCCCATACCAAGGGCTATGCTGTCTATTATAGATGTGAAGACTTGAAGATCATGTGTATCAGTTACTTTTGCTTTGGGGGCAAGAGGTGAAAGTTCAGGTACCAGTGCAGATCCCAGCATGTTTTCCAATGGTATGCATCCTAATTAAGTAAAAAGAAATAAAATCTTGATCTTGTTCACATTTAGGGTCCAATGGGTCCCCCTGGGCCACCAGGTCCAAAAGTAAGTACCTGCCTTTTTTGTCTTCTTTCTGTACCTGATTGTTGGCTTTTTTAACAGTGCTGTGGGCATAGATGATGGTGATGCTGTTGTTGCTGTTGTTTTATTATTCATTCATCATTGGTTTTTTCCTCTCCTAGGGTAATATGGGATTAGGCTTTCAAGGAGAGAAAGGAGAAAAGGTAGGTGAAACTTGTTCTGTTATGGAAAGAGCATGAAATGCTGCTCCACTCTTCTGTCATAGCTTGATCCTCTAGAAAGTGGGTAGATTCTAGCTTTTTCTTTTCTTCCTTTCTCGTTTCTTCTTTTGGACTTACTGACAGTCCAAGAACTAAAGAGTCTTTTGAATCTCTGTCTTTCAGTTTCTTTGGACCCTCACCTCTTGTATTGAATTGTTCTACTGACTTCATTCTTTTTGGCTTTTGTAGTATTCTTTGGGTAGACTGACATGTAATTTATAGTCTCACAATCCTAAAAGGTGTGTTGCAGTCTGTGTGATAATTTACACTTGCACAATGGGGCTTCTCAAAATTCTCAATCTGGGACTTGATTCTGCCACTGTTAAAATTGGTTCTCAGCTTTCTACATTTCTAATTGTTTCTTGTTGTCATTTCTTTCCTATTTCTCCCTGTAGTTTTTCTGGAATCTTTTCCTGTTGATTCTGAAGTCTGATCTTTTGACTTCCGTGACCAAACGTCTGTGCCAGCTTTCAGGCACACAGATATTATATATATGAGATATAATTAGAATGGCTCCCTTTTGATCCACAAGCCACTTTTGTAGGAAATCAAACATGTTTTGGCTATGTTAATAACTTTCACTTTTCCCAACAGGGTGATGTAGGGCTGCCTGGCCCTCCAGGTCCCCCACCATCCACTGGAATACTGGAATTCATGGGATTTCCAAAAGGGAAGCAAGGAGAAAAGGTCTGTAAATTCAGTTTACAAACCCTTCCCCTCCCCATGCTCCTTCACTCAAGGCTGAATGAAATTACTGGAGAGTGAGGGCTGTTATATTTCAAATCAAAATGATTTTCAATACTAGTTTAATCTGCCAGGTGGCTATTGAATAAAAATATTCTTAGCTCAGAGCATTGCCACAACTGGAGAATGCATACATCTCAGAAGGAGGAATCTGAAAGCTATTTAAAGTTTTTGATCATTAATTCTAGAAATAAATGAACTACAGTTTTTCTCTGTTGGACTTGTAAAAAAAAATCCATTCATAAAAATAAATAAAAAGCTATCCTGGCATTTACTGAGATACAAGCTTAGGTCATCTGTATTTTTATAAAATTGTACGGATCTCAAATTAAAAATTCTCTACATGCATGAAATTTGGGCATGCTGAATTCACCTGGGACCTATACAGGCTGGTTTGGAGGCCCAGTCTGAGCTTGCCTAAGCCCCTTCATAAGTCATGAGAGTTATTGTCTTACTTGGTAGAGTTACATTAGTGTGAAGTGAGAATCAAACAAACACCGTTTCTTTTGGCTGACTCTTGAATTTGTAAGCAAGGGTACGAAGACATTATGATAGCTCATCATGTGTTATTTTGCTGCTTTCCATGAAGTACTGTGTGTGTTCCAGTTCCCTAGATGACAATATGAATTGTGTCTAGTTTGACTTCTAACAGTGGAGGACAGTAGAACAACAGTTCCCAAGTAGTGGTCTTTGAAGCCATGGGCAGTGGTCACAGACAATCTGTTGCATGCACCGGCACTGTGCTGAGAAACACTATGTCTGGCACATGATGACACAAATCAAATGTACTTGCTGACAAACAAATTACAAGACCTTACTTTATGAGTCAAAAGCATGATGGGTGGATTGGGGAAAGTCTTGCTTTCATGGGCACAGTGATTTATTGTGTTCACCTCTTCCCCTTTGTCAGGGTGTGCCAGGCCCTCAAGGACTCCCTGGAGAAAAAGGATTGCCTGGCATGCCGGTAAGGATGGAGGAGAGGTTTTAATATAGGCCTAATACAGATTAGATGGTTCAACATCATCTGAATAGCTCACAAGGTCTCTACAGGAGCTTTTAGGCATCGGAATACTTTGAAAATCTGATTAAAATGTTCACAAGAGTTTTTGAAGATGGTAATTTTAATCTGATAGGTTTTCTTCCTGCAGATACAAAGAAGATAATTCTGTCCTACTATAGAAGTTACAAAGCTTTCATCATTTCAGTACGTGTATCCTGCAGAGACCTGCAAGTAGACATGCCCTTTACATGGCCACTTGATGGCAGTGTTTCTTGATGTCCCACAGAGAGCTAGACCTTTTTTTTTAAGCATTCTAATTTTAATTCCTTTGATTATGTCTAAACATTTTTTGTGTTATTTTACTTTAAAGTTGTAAAGCACATGCAGATCTTTCTGTCCGTCTTTATATGTCCAATTTTAGAATGGGCTGTTTAACATTAGTGCTTATATACTCAGGAGTGTGTAGCATCTTCTCTGTATGAATCAACAACAACAATTTATCCCTGGGTTTCAGAGAACTATTTCCCAGTTTATAACCTTTTGTAAACACAGGTGTAATAAGTTCAGAGAATAAATATTTCTTCTGACTAATAAGATAAACTGTTTGCCCGTTTCTTCAATGTACGGATGTTCTTCATAGAAAGACGTGCAAGAAAAACCTGTACATGAAGCACAGTTTGTTATTAGTCTTTCTGGACAGGTTCCATTGTGTGCATGTTTAGCTTCATGCATCACAAGAGGCCCATTGATGCTGATGGGACTGAACATATGTGGGAACTGAACCATAAGATATTTCAAGATTGAAGCCTGAAAATTGCTTAACTACTGTAACTCTCGCTGAAATTAAATCCTGGTGTTCTATCTCTGGATTTGGTATTTCTTGCTGACCGGGAAAATCACCAAATGAGCATGAAAATGCTTAGTTCGTGTCGTTCTGAGGCTTTAGAAATGAAAAAGGGTACTCTAAGCACTCCCTTGAGCTGCTGCTGTTAAGAAATGAGATTTGAAATAATTTCTAAATGTAGACTCCGATACAGAATAGCAGTTCCAGGACTTTGTTGTTGGTAGGATGGGGTTACTTGCATTTGCTACTGAGAGATGTGCCATAGTTTAAATGGATGGAAGTCATGGGGAATGAAGAAGATAATGTACTGCATATACTGCCAAGTCTGGTTGATACAGGTTTTCTTTTGGGGGCAAAAGAGTCCAAATGGAAACACTGAGTTCCTTTTGTCTGTCTGTTGTACTGTTTATAGTAATAGATGGATTTGTGCTCATTTTGTCTTAGGGTTGTGCTGTTCAACTCCAAACAAATCACAGACATAATGTTAATGTTTTTCCACAGGGTTTTGGAGGTGTTGGAGAAAAAGGAGAAAAGGGTGTGCCTGGCTTACCAGGTGCCAGGGTAGGTAACTTTACAAAGTCCTTAAATGCCTGTTCTCAAACATATGAAATTGGCCTTTAATCAACAAAAGCATTCCCAAAGCATGTAGGACTCTCAGACATAAGAGTGTGTCCCATAGTAGCCAGCACCACACAACGATAGAACCAACAGATAGTGCTTATCTCGGTAAAGCTGTAGATTAAAGGTAAGGTGAAAGATATATACAGACAAGGCAGACCAACAAAATAGTGCAAAAGTATGTAGTGGAGGGCTTGATACTGCAGGGCCTGTGTTTTTCCAGTTTTTTGAAAGCTTCACTGAAAAGGAAACTTGCAAGAGGACTAAATAAAAATAATAAAGAGGCCTCACAGGGGCTTTGGGGAACTCCTAACCAGTGCCAGAACCACCTATAAGAAAACACAGATATTTGGGGAAGAAATGAGCAAGCTGGCAAGAGATGTTGGTTTAACTAGTCAATGAATGTAGGAGTTAACAGCATGCTCAATCACATGCCACCTATAGATTCTTAAAACCACCATGACCTGCAGAGATGTGCTCATACACAACAGGAAGACCAAGACATTCTGTTCTGCATGTGAGGAATAAATTCTCAAGATAGCATTAAGTTTCATGGCTTTGTAATTGCAAACTACCCACCTACCTTCCTGATAAGTTAAGACACCGTGGGTTATTTAGCTTGAACTGCTGATGAGAAAGACAATAGTGAAAGAAAATAAAAACTCTTTTATCAATTCTTTCAATTATGATTGTTAATCTGTGGGGTGTGTGGGAAATCAGCGATAGCTGCTTCTTTTGAAAGTTTTACCTTTTCATTCTTTGGTGATGAGGTATTTGGAGCTTGATATAATAAGACCAGACTGAGGTGCAGTCTCTGAAAGTTAATGTTTTTTTGCTGTTCTAGGGTTTTTTGGGACTGGATGGATCAGATGGGATTCCAGGGAGGAAGGTGAAATGTCTTTTTTTTNTGTACTTACAATTACAGAAACCATCTAACTGCTTAAGATCTTCTAACTCCCTTATCTGGTGGCTCCAAGTTCTCTGATGGATGAATGCAGCTGCCTTATTTAACTAGTGAGAGCTAACAAGAAAGTCCACATAAAATTCTAGGTCCCTTTGGCTGTCTCTCTGGTTGTCACTATGTATTCAGAGGACCACTTCCCCACATAGGAAATTGTATGTTCCTTCCTGGAACAATCAGGTCTCCCACTTTTCCTCTTTTATGGGTGGAAATGGCCAGGTGATCAAGTGGCTGAAAACATGTTAAAGCCCTTCCATGTGCAGATACAGCAGTGGAAGTTTTTCAAGAAAGTAACTTTCCAAAATTTTTACAGTTTTCATCTTGCAGCCTGGAATTCAGTCACTGTCTTGCTTATTTTCTTTTACGTATGTCCTTCTCAAGATATACTGAAGGTGATGGTATCTCCAATATAATCTAATTAATATCTGTATGTTAAAATTACATGATTAAAACCAAGCTCTTTATGACAAGCTTCTCAGCAATACTATGTGTGGGCTGTATTGGGGTCTACAGTTGTCCAAGACTTCAGAATCACAGGCAAGGTTTGAAGTTAAGGTTCCTGCTCCAGACCTCTTGGAATAGCCCATTTTATCTGCAGTGGCAGTGGGATCTGCAGTCCATACTGGGCCAGATTTAATACAATACCCATCAAAGAACGGCAGATCACTTCTGTGTGGATTCCCAGGCACACACCAGAAGGGAAATTTTGGTGTCCCTGAGAGTGCTACCAGGAAATGGGGAGCTGGATCTTCACTTCAAATATTTTGGTGCCAATAATTTGTTGGAGGGGAAATAGAGTGGAGGGAACAGTGTGGGGGACAAGGAAAATTGTGTTCTAGGCTCCTTACTCTATGGTTCTGTGAGAACTCCAAAGTCTCTTCCTGGTGTGAACACCGTCATGCCTGCTCACAAGTTCTCACCATCTTTACAAGGAGGCCTACAGGAGCTGTGGTATTTTCTGAATGCTGGGAAATTGATGCTATCGGTTTTCTCTGTATTTATTCTGCAAATGTTTGGTAGGACAATGCAGTAGGTTTGTGATTCAAGCCCAGGAACTGCAGATGTCTCAGCTAACAAATAATGTCACTGTCTTGTTGTCTCACTGTGTAACAATGTTTCCGTGTGTGATTTTGCAGGGTCATCCCGGTGTTCCAGGCTATCCAGGACTGGATGGAGTCGAAGGTGTGAAGGTAACTTCTCACAAGAAACTACTCAAGCATTGCTTTTTTAAAGATACTTGCGTGAATAAACAAATTATCATTGCCCCAAGCAAATATCTTTTTTACCTCTGCATCACTGTAATTTTCAGTATGTTTCAGTTCCTCCTTTTTTTTTTAAGGATAAAACTGAGTGGTTGCTGAACCACGAACGCTTGGCAATTTTACTACCTTTACAATGTTCATTCGTATTCATTCGTGACTTAGAGTTGTAGGTGTAGTCCCTCTGGTCTCCTTTATCCTTACACTAATGCCATAGTTACTGGGCAATTGAGGCAAGATTAGATAGAAGTGGATGTTTAGATAGTTACCAAGGCTATATGAAGTCTTAAATCAGACCTTCAAGTATTGGTAAGTCTGAAAATAAAGTGCTCAATTTCTCATACTGGAGATAGGCAAAGCACAGTAGATGTTTTCTGGGTATCTCACAACTTGGGCAGCCAGGCATCTAGAAACTGAGTGGGAAATGGTTGGATTGTGGTTTGCTGCGAAAAACGCTTGTCTGCCACTAGGATTGGTATATCCTACATTGGTTGGCAGATGTAAAATGCAAGTGCTGAATGGCTTTTTTCATGCAGAGCACATGGAAGAAGGACTACTAGAGGTTTATGCACAGAGGAGTATTACTGGAAGAAGCGACAGTGTGCACTGCCTTGGCTCACTGCATGGTGTTTATCTATAAATATGACAGCAATTTGGAAACTGGGAGATTTTGCACTTACTATTTCAAAGAGGATTCTAACTGTGTTAGAATGAGAGGAAGGAATGACACTGCAGTTTGCCAATTGAACAACCTGCTCGTTCTACCTGTGTGATTTTTATGGAGAGATTAATTTTCCTGGAAGCTCCTATTATTGAAATTCAGAATTCCAAGGCAACAGATAGCTGCAGTGATGAATGCTTTTAAAGATGAGTATGTCTGTAGCAGGTCTCTTGCTTTTACCACAAGGTGAGCAAATATGATCTTCCTGATATGGGTCAATATGCTGAACTGGACTCCAGTACACATGGTATGTATATACATGCCCATGCTTCCTATTGAGGTAATGAGATGTCTTCAGATGATAGCTGGAATGTCACAAAACTTTACCTGAAGCAGCCATCAGTTTCATCAGGCAGGAAGTAGGTAAGCCAGGACAGCAGGTGATTGTGAATAGCAGAAGAATGGTTTCTACCATAATAGAGCCTGTTTCCTGGTAAGCTGTCTTCCTGCCCATCACCCACCTGAATGTGGTATCAATCTGTTTTCTTCTAACAGGGTGAATTAGGTGACATCGGTCCCCCAGGCCCTCCTATCATTATTGACAGGGAAGGTGTAGTCATTTCAGGTACATGTTTCCATTTTGTTTTGGAACTTGTCTAAAGCACTTTTTCTGATCCAACTTTCCTTCTTACTGTATTTTACTACTTTTCCACATTGTGTATTGGGTCTAACTCATCCCTTGTTATTTTTCCTTGAATTTCTGTACTGCTGGCATACAGATATGTTAGGTCCCAATGCCATTCCCACATTGCAGAATTATATGTTTCAAAGCAGAATGAAACTTAGCGCCTGGGAGGCTGACTATGTTTGAGTACAGGGAACTGCTGTGTGTCTACCTGCGTGTCTGTCTTCAGCGTACTAAGGAAAAAATCTCTTGCTTGCGTTGCCTGGAAATGGGTGCTCTGAATATCATTCTGCTATTATTTGTCATTCCATGTGGTAAGAATTTTGTTGAGAAAATGAGCTTAATTAATGCCACAGCTGAATGAGGCCTGGGTTGGGACAGTCTCTGAAGTTACAAAGGTAAGGGGGCAATCTGTATGTTCTCTCCTATTCTTCCTCTTTCACATGCAGTCAGGTTTGAAACAACCTCCAACAGGTCAGGAGGAATTGTCCCTCATTATTTTCATCTTTGACAAACAGGCTTACTGCTAATGGCTTTGCAACCTTTGCTGTCAATGAGATCAGTGGCCACCAGGGTAGTTGACTGAACAGTCTTTCAGCAGAAACTCTCTTGCAATTTTCCCCCTTGTTTTTCTGTATTTGTCTAATAGGTGCCCCAGGCGAGCCTGGAAACCCGGGAATACCTGGTCCACCAGGAGATGAAGGGATCAGTGGTTTACCAGGCCTTCCAGGAGCTCCAGGGTTTCCAGGCCTGGAGAGAGGTAAAACAGCTGCTAACAGTGCCCTTATCAGGCCGTTTTCTGTGTTTGTTGCTGAGAAGACCTGGTGACCTGGAGATGGTGACAGTATTGGAGCAAACCTCTCCTTGCTCCTTCAGCAGACTGCTGTACGAGACAGGAGGCAGGGGTGACACACGGGGAAACTAAGTCTGTCGACTTAAATGGGTGCAGACTTAGTCCCAGAATTAGCCCAGGTAAACCTTCAGGTGTGAATTTTTGGTGTAGCAGGGTACACAGGAGGTTGATTGTTTGATTTCCATTTCAAATGAGTTGAACCTTTCCTACATTTTAAATAATAGCAAATGTTTTTGAAAATTATTGTTTTTTTAATTACTTTTTGCATTTGCAATAGAGAGCTAACAGATTGGATAGATAAACCCACTGTAGGTGGAACTCATTTGTCGCATCAGAGATCTCACTTGAAAGTTTCTGTTTCATTTGAATGCCACCTGTGAAGTCCAGAGACTAGGAACTACTGAGGAAATTATCTTACTCAAAGGAAATCAGAAAATAAATAAACTGCAGTCTTACATAGTTTATTGCATAACTGATCAGTGGGACTTCAATGCAGCCCTGTGAAGTTTTTTGGGTGACCAAAGGAGTGTGTAAATGGGAGCCCATTGGTGCCTCCAATTAGTAAAGTTTCCTTTATGTGCAATTATAACCTGTTCTGTGCTTACATGGTTGCAGTTTAGGGCATGACAGTAATTTTTCTTAACTTTAAAAATACTAGAATGTGTTTGCAGCTGTTCATTGTGTCATTGTTGTCTAGATGGAATGGGTCCTGGAGGATCTCCAGGTGTTCCAGGTGTGAAGGGTGAAGTGGGAGAACCAGGAAGAGCAACGATTGGATTACCAGGCACTCCTGGCAGAGGTGGTTTACCAGGTCTGCCAGGAGCACCGGGATTGCCTGGTTCACCACGTATGTATATTTTTAACATTTAGATTTAGAATGAAACAAGACAAATAAGAATGTATATATTTATTTCTTCGACAGTGAGGATTATTCATCTGTAGATGTTTGGTTGACTTCTCATTGTGATGGTAACTTACAATATATATTGTATTATATATGTATAATATATTTACTTACCTTTAATATATATATGAGCAGCCACCCCTCTGAAGAGCTTGAGAGACTGAAGCACAAGATTGTGTAGACACAATTTATGACACAGAGGAGTTTGAAGTTGTAGGCTAGTCTCCTACTGGCTTAGATAAAGAACAGACCATGACTTTATGAGCACCTGGGGTTAAGTCTTGTGAATACATGTTTTGGGTACCAGGAGTCATATAGGATGCCTGAAGAAACAGTTTTCAGACCCAAAGAAATGTGGTTTTATTTTTACCTGTTCATTTGCATGGATTCCCTGATTAGTTAATTATGCATTGTTTTGTTTTCCTTAGAAATTCAGTATTACATGAAAAGGGTTGATTTTACACAAACCTTATGTTTTAAGAGAGCCAGACTTTCAAAACAGGGCACGTTCCACCAACAGAGCCAATAAGCATGGTCTGATGAAATGATTTTCTGTGGAGAAGATATAAGCTCTCTCTTACCAATAACTGTTTGCTAGTCAAACCCAGCTCATTTTTCTGCAGAGTCTGTAAAACCCTGGTAGCTATTTTTAGCTGATGGTTGCAGTTTGTTTCCATGGCACATCAGACAGGTGCTGGTCAGCACTCCCTCTTGCTGTTGTCACTAAGGGAAAGATTTTTCAGACACTGGAGTTGTAGATTGTGTTAGATCACTTTCCACTGCTGTTTCAGTCAGCTCATGCTTCGTTCTCTTTGGCATATAAAGAGATGTGGAAGATAATCCTGCAGTTATGAAGTGAGGGATAGGCAAAGTCCCCTTAAACCTTTTTTTTTTTTTTTTTCCATTTAGTCTCTTTCCTGAGCTGCAGCAACTTAATGAGAAGTCGAGGAGCTCTGCAGGAGGCCTGTAGCTCTGGGAATGACACTAGCATGCCAGCGGCAGCTATCATATATGATAGCTTCTGTGGCAACATGAGGGCAATGTAGGGCAATATCTAGTCATCACAGTCACCAGTACACTATTTTGTCCCTTCAGTTTCTATCCACATGAGTCTTAGCTTCTCCCAGAGCAGTAAAGGTGCTCTGGGAGTAAAGGTTCATCTGCCGTGAACTAAGTAATTTGCTCTTTATGCAACCTCTTTGTAAGTTTGGTTATTTCTTTGGCCAACTGTTAAGTCTTTGAAAAAGTGCAATGATAGAACAGCAGAGGAATGAAACTGATGAATCCACATCATGAGAGCTTTTGCTTTCTGTGTGAGAAGCAAACATACAGTAGAGGACTGCAGCTTGTGATACCGATCAAGTTCCATCTTCTTGTGTAATTTCCTCAGTTCAGTTTGATCTGGTGCCATTTCTGTCACTTGCATAACCCACATTGTAAGTATTTAATGAGCTGGAAATCTAGCCTTCTCATGGCTTTTGCTTGTCTTCTTTCTGCATATAGGTCCTTCATTGCCACCAGATGCTATCCTGGATGGAAGGACTGGGCCCCCAGGGGAGCCTGGACAAAGGGGGCTGCCAGGAGCTTTGGGTCCAAAGGGATATAAAGGTAATTGACTCTTGTTTTGAGAGAGCCTTTTAACAGTCATTGGACCTCAAGAAGATATTTACATGTGGTTAATACCCTAAGGAATGAGATGGAAGTATCTTTATGACAATCACATGAGGTTGAGATGGATTAAAGGAGCCAACAACCTTTACAATTTAGGGAGAGCTGTGCCCAGCACTGCCAGCAAAATCCTATTTCCTACTTTCTACTGTGCTCAGGCAAATAAGCAGATAAACATCTCATACCCAGAAAACTAGCTAAGTTATACTTTAAAGCTGTAAGATGTAATAAGACTTAAAAATAAAATCTTGTTCACTGCTTTTTGCACTATAGGCTGGAAATTACAGAAAAACTTAATTTCAATCTCCTCTGTGCTAATAATTGTGAGAATTTGGATCTTAGTATGGGACAGAACCAGCAGCAAAAGCCATTATGATGCAGATGTCAGTGCTTTGTGATTGTTTGGATCCATGGCCAGTTACAATTCAGGGAAATATAAAGATATTCACTTGAGAGTCATTGTAACCCACTGTGAGTAGGAGTATGGATTTGCTTTCTCTGACATAAGACTCTCTAAAAAACCACAATAGTTATGTCCTAAAATTCTCCTAAAACGATCTGTTTAGGAGAACCCAAGCCTTTTGGAAGAGGTCAAGAAGTGCTGAGGTTCATGCTGCCAATGGTAATTAGGTGACAGGCATTCCATAGAAGTTAACCTGGACAAAACCTGAGTTCCCCTTGCTTGACACTCACATCACCTGAGCAGAGTAGGCACAAAATCAAATCATATAATAGCTTGGTCTTAATAGAGTCAAATACTGATTTTGGAGCTCTTTCAACTGAAAAGTTTTCTGAATGAAACTGAGTTTGTAGTGTTGACTGTATTTTCCAGGGGAGGCAGGTGATTGTGCTTGTGATGGAGGAGTTACAAGAGCTGGTCTAAAAGGCATCTCAGGTCCACCAGGTCCATCAGGAAGCCCTGGTATGCCTGGGATTAAGGGCATTGGTGGAGACCCAGGCACTGTGGGTGCACCAGGACTGCAAGGCCCTCCGGTAAGGCAGGAAGAGTTTATATTTGTTGTCATGAATTAAAGGAGAAAAAGTGCCCATGTGCAATTGCTGGTGTTGATTGTAATGAAAGCAGAGTACTTTTTTTTTTTTTTTTTTTTTTAATAACTTCTTCTATTTGTTTGGATTTAAAAACAAAAAAAAAAAGAAAAAGCAACTCAGAAACTGATTTGTGAGAAAAAGCTGAAAGTAGATAAATTATCGGCTGTGAAAACTTGGAGAAGGAATGGCTCTTAATTTCTGAGAACTGCATGTTTAGCAGTTAAAAGAAATACAGTAACAATTAGCCCATGGCTTCTTGGCTGTAGGCATACTTGTATTAGTCCTAGGGCTCTTCCTAAGTGAGGGCTGGTTGGAGGAAGCAGATACACAGCTGCATGGAGAGAAGATGTGAGAAATCAACTGGTGAGGTCTTTTCACATCATTTCTCATAGCTATAAAATCTGTGTGCCATAGATGCAGCCTCCTTCTCAGTTGTTGTGTGCTAAATACATTAGTGAGAGTTGAGCTGTGTTTTTTATGAGACAGCAACCGTAGCAAACAGGATTTTCTAAAGTGCTGAGCTTTGCTTATTGGCAGTATTTACTTTTGAAAATCATAGTCCGTAAAGATACCAGTCTTTTGGCTTCAGACTATCAGTGTCAGTAAATGCAGCACAATAAGGAAAAGGGAAGAAGATTCAATACTTGGGCCCTGTTATATCATGAGTGATGTAATGTTTTCAGATGCCATCCCAGTTTGCTATCATTATTATACACCAGGGTTTGTCTTGCCACTGTAAAGCAGTAGTGACTTAGTGATTTGATTGAAACATTTGGAAATAATCAAACCTCCTCTTTTTATTTTTTTCCTAGCCGCCAGTCATTGTGTCCTGTCCTCATGGTATTTTTAAGAAGCCAAGCCTTTTCTCTGCATGTTCATATTTCTGGGGTTTTATCTTTTGATCTGTAGGCTTCAGCTGGTCAGCAAGGTTTTCCAGGCCTTAAGGGAGAAAAAGGGGATCCGTCTTATGCAACAGGCAGAGGTGCTCGTGGGGACCGTGGTGCGGCAGCACCCAGAGGACCTTCAGGCATCCCAGGAACCCCTGGCAGGGATGGACTTCCAGGCTTGCCGGGCCCACCAGGCCCTCCAGTAAGTTCAGATTAATTTAGCAGCAGTGCTTCAGAACTGGAATAAAGAGCAGAGACAATAGAAAGGCCTGACTTAGTGGTCCCGATTACCTCTGTGGTAAGTCTCCAAACACATAAAAAGCTCACAGTCCCTGAGCACAAATTTGTCTTGGTCAGGATGAATAATTGGCACTTGTTATGCCTCTGGCAACCCAGCCAACAGATAAACTTCCAGTAGCAGGATAGACCCTAAAGCTGGTTTATATTGTGTTCTGCAAGATAAAAAACAGTGTAGGCATAATTATGAGTCAAATCTTGAACAGAAAAATCACACCAGAATCTTTTTAATTGAAAATAAAGTAAATGTCTTTCAGGATATATATAATATTTACATTTTGACAAATACAACATAACATATTATTTTTAATGTTTACTGAGTGTTCCTGCATTTTGAAATAACAATGGAAAATTTACAGTGGTTTCCGTGTATCTTCCCAGGCCCATCTGAACTTTGCACCAAACCAACCAAACTCTTAAGCATTTGTTAAAATGTGTATATTCTTTCTACATCTCTTTGATTTTTGGCTCTAATTGCCTTTGCTGTGCCACAGGGTGATGGTGCGCTAGGTTTCCCAGGTGAAAAAGGACTGCCAGGATTACCTGGCTCCAAGGGCCATCGTGGAGGAATTGGTTCTCCTGGTGTTGGATATCCAGGTCCTAGTGGAGTTCGTGGTCCACCAGGTGACCCGGGAATGGATGGGTTTCCAGGCCAAGCAGGTCTTCCAGGCCCTCCAGGTAGGTAGTACTGGGTCTGCTCTTGTTTCAAAAAGATGTGAACCTGCTACAAGTCAAGTGGAACTCAATTTACTGTTGTGCTTGATTGCACTAGATTAAAGATTGCACTTTAAATTGACTAAATTGATGAAAACTGGATTGTGAGCTCACCAGGCCTCACACAGCAGTCACAGTTTTCTCAAGTTGTTATGCTTAGGAGGATACAAATAATGAGCAACAAATACTCAAATAGTACTCAGATACTAGGAGTGTTGGATGGAGCTACTCATGGACTATTGCTGGAGAACGATTTCACATCAAAGGTAGTTAGGAAGATTGATAAAATGAGGTTTTTAGAAAGCACAGCTTGCTTCATTATCCAGGTAAAAATAGTAACTCACTGGTATATGAGAATTCTGAATCAGTTTTCAGAACTATTACTGTTATTGAAATAAGAAGAGCTCCAGATTTTTTTAAAAGAAGATGTAGTAGAAGAAACTGTAGTATATTTTATATATGAACAGGCATTGGTGAACAAGACATTGTCATGACAGACAAATAGGGAGTTCAATTATGACCAGTGCAACCAGCTCGGGGCTGGCTGCTTCCTGAGGTACTACAGTTTGGCTCGGTATGTCATTATACGTAACTAAAGCATACCACAGTGCTACCACAGTGATAAAGCCAGTAAATATAGGTTTGATAATGTTTCATATTTGTTCTCAGAGTTCAGAGTGAGTTACATGGAAAGTCCTATGTCTAAATACTTACTGAATTTTTTTTCATAACTAAATGACTGCAGAAAGTAGTCCCACTGTCTTGATTCCCTGACAGCCATTTAAATGTAATTTAAGATAAACCTTATTTTTAATTTGCAGCTGCTGATATTCAGTGTATTTTCCATTCTATTTATACTTGAGCTTCTAGGTTTGTAACTCTGTCAATATCAATAATGCAGAATCAGTAATATATTTGCGGACGTAATATTGTTGCATAGGTTTTTGGACTGGTAAATTGATGTTCTAAGTTCAAAAACCTTGGTGGTAAGACCACTCCAGCATGAGGAGTTGGCAGAGGAATCTTAAACCCAGAGGGAGGTGAGTGCCAGGCCGCAATAGCACTGGTTGCACAGACGTGCCGGATGGCCTGTTGCCTCACATCAGTGTCATGCTGGGTTGTTGTTATGGGGTGAGGAGACAGCTAGCATTAATGTCCCCCTGGAACACTCTACATAAGCTTTTCTTCCAAAACAAGTCACACGCTAAATGCTAAAAGCTTTACTAATTCATAGCTATGAATCCTTACATCTTTGTTTAGTAAATTGTCTCTTACAAAATCCACAAAATTAAAATTGCATTGTAAGATAAGTAGAAGTAAAATATGCTGTGCATGATGTGAATTCTAGATATTCTGTGGAGCACATCAGAAGCCAGCTTATTATGAATGCTACATCAAAGCTTTGCTAACAATGAATGGTCCTTTGTGGAAGAGTATCTATAGTCAAAATATGTGGGAAAGTCATTAACCAGTTCATTTTGCACCTCCATAGAGATGTGTAAGAAAACTTGTGAATGCATCATTCCCTCCATACAAGGAAACAATTTGCATACATTAAAAGACCCTTTGAATCTAGTAAGTTTCATGCAATATTAAAGAAAGGTGGGTGGGTGGAAGAAATAATAATTTTTTTTTAAACTTCCCAAACTGAAAGGCCTTATCATGAAAATGAGGAAAGACATTTAAAAAGAGACTGTGACCTACTGAAGTTACCACGTCAAAGACACCACTGAAGAACTTTGCTTGAGTTCATGCCATATGCAGTGAAACACTTCTGAAAAGGCTAACTCAGTATTTTATAAAAAGTTAGATTGGTTTTACCTGGTATTATGAGATTACTCAAAAATGTTAGAATTGCCCACATTTTGTTTTTATGCCTGACATGATGGCTTCATAACTGTTTAATTTACTTGATACTTGGGATATTACTGTGCAAACTCTGATAATGTAGGGTACTAAGTAGCTGGGAAACACTAGGTTTTGCTTATATAATTTTATACTAAGCCTTGCTTACATTATTTTGCAAAACACACAAGGAGACAGTCCTATTTGCGGTTCAGTTATCCTCACGTGAATTATCCATAGTTGAAGTATTTTCTGCTGCTGGCTAATAGTGTAAAATACAGAATATGCTATTGTACAGATTTGGGTTTGGAAAACTCACATAAGACTGTCATTAAAGCCATGTGATGCAAATGCAGCTGTATTAGTTAAACTTCCCTTTCCACACCAGTTGCTGCCCTGAATGCTTTTTGAAAAGTGTCATTCTTATTTTACAGTGTCTGAGGAGGAAATATCTCAGAAATGGACCTCAACTTTTTATTTTATGAAACATTCAGCATCAGGCTGACATAGGATTGCAGAAGACCAGAACTTGAATTTTTGTTTTGTGTTCCTACCATTTAACTTTTACTTTATCAAAAGAGCGCCCTGCCAAAGTGTACCCAAGTGCAGGTAGCATGGTGTGTTACGTCTTGCAGTCATGGTATTAAGTGTCCATATCCATTCAAAGCATTAACTGAATCAAGGATATTTTAGTTTTGAACCTCTGTTCTTAAAGCTAGTGCTGACTGTAAAGATAAATTGCTGTCATAGATGAAAATAGAGCACTCTTTGGCTTTGTGTAAGAGTGGAAGGGTTATTGCAACTCCCTGTAGATATGACTATAGTAATTTTTAAATTAATTTTGCTACCAGTGAATGCCTTAAATCAAGATAAAAATAATTAATTGACAACTGACCTTTGCTTCTCTCACATCAAAGAAGAAAATACTCTGATGTTTACTTAAGAATTGGTGTAGCGTCTCAATATATGAGTAGATCAGAAACCCTGGAGGTTGTGTTCCCTCGTATTCCCTGCTACATCCCACTTTCCGTGTGTGCCTTGCTTGTTTCTTTATATTAGAGATGATACCTGTTAGTAGCCCCTGACTAGCCAGAAGTTGAGATTAGGATTGTTCTTCCTTCTCACAAGTTTTAATAATTAAATCAGTCACACATGTCAGAATAACAAAATCATGAAAATACTGTTGAGGGGGAATAAAAGGAGGTAGAGATCAAACCAGAATCACTCTCTGTCATTTAGCACCATGTGAGAGGAATGTTCAAATCTGCCTACTCTGACTGGGTTTGGGGATGTTGGAGAGTAAAGCTGAAATTAAAAATCCTTTCTATTCCGCTCTCCATGCATTCATCTCTGACATAAACTCTTGGGTGACAGGCTTTTTTAAACACCTGTCAATATTCCCTATATTGCATTTTATCTTGTATGTGGACATTTATTTTAGAATTTCACACTGTCACATACTGTTTATATAGAGCTTAGAAACATTCTCAGTTTTTATAAGTTAGGAACACCTGTCAGCTCCTACTGACTTTGAGGGACTCAGCCTGGCCCTTAAGCTCCCTGAGTCTGTTTTTCAGTGCCTGTCGCGTTGCCCCTGTTGTGGGGAGGACCAGTAGCTGAGTGAAAGCCATGGATATTGTGCTACAGGTAGTCCACAGTAGTAGTTGCTACCTTTTAGTGGTCATGTAGTAAGTCAGTAGCAGGGGTGAGACTGGACAATCGCCAGACTCTGAATGCCTTTTTTTGTTTTTCCTTTAACATCACATATTTGAGGTGCCAGCAGTGTTTGATGTGAGTAAGTTCACTCGGAGGCTGATATGTCTTGTAAAAAAACAAACCTGGGTACTAAATGCTCCTGTTCCAGCTGTCTCTCTCAGAAAGGGGGCTGTGTGTGACCTCAGTGTTTCTTCGTTTTAGGTATCACCTTGCCCTGCATAGTTCCTGGAGCATATGGGCCCCCAGGGATTCATGGCTTTCCAGGATTACCAGGTATGGAGACAAACTGATTGTAATGCACTGGCCAACTACCAAGAAGCACTTATTCCTCTAAGAAGATAATATTTAGTCTCCTCTGAGTGATAATTATTCCAGAGAGTTAGCTGGCAGAATCATGTTCTTTTTTTTTCCCCAAAGAGACTAGTTTTAAATCCCATGGAGGATCATGACGACTGCACCATTTTTCCCTTTGAGGTAGTCTCTGAACACAAACCCTCTCCTTCTGTGTTTCTGTAGCTGATGAAACAGCTGTAGCTTTGAGATTGATCTTAAGTTCTATATCAAGCGAGTATTTTCAGCACCAGCTTTGCAGAAAAGATCTGATGCTGTTTTCTTGTGCTGTGTTTTTGTCTTCTGCTATTCCTTCACTACTGTTATTTACTAATATATTTTTATGCTTAGGTCCCAAAGGCAGCAAAGGCTTTCCTGGCATTCCGGGTCAACCTGGATTACATGGGTCAAAAGGGCAGCCAGGGTCTCCAGGAATACTAGGCTTGCAAGGGGAACCTGGTAAGAGGGAAGTTACTGGAGTTCTTTTTATTGTCTGGTAGACATATGCAATATTTTATCAAAAGAGTTGTCTGACCTTTTCTGCCTGGTACCATCATACTGCTTCATTGAGAGCTCCATTTTGCTCCTTCCAAATGCAATCTCTGCAAGCAAATGATTGCGGCTTGGAAGAAAACAAAAGAAATGTTTCAGGTACTTGTGACCTGTCTATAATATTGTATCGCTGCTGAGAGAAAAGAGCTTGTTTCTCCAGAGGCTGTTGTCATGTGCTTTTTACAGTTTAGGTTAACTACAAGCTTAGTGTAAAATTTGTTTTAAGCCCTGTGGTACTCTAGTACAGGCATGCTGTACACAGTGTTTGGACTCATTTTTGCTGTGGGAATTTCTGATAGTTGTATAAATAAAAAACAGGAAGTGGAGGTGGTGAGAGAAGATTCCTAAAGCTAGGATGCCGTGTATCTATTAGGTTTCTCTGGATATAGCTGAAGAAGCCTCTTACCCTTTCACTACATTAAGGAGGGTGTCATCTTTATGGAGTCACTAATTTTGTGAAATGACCCCTGGGCAATGTGACACATGCCTACAGCAGTGCAGTTTAGTGTCTGCTCAGTACAGGGAGAGTACTTTCCAGTCTTCCTCATAGCAAGGCTGCCAGTGTCTTCTGCCCCATGGCGCCAGAAGGTGTCTGAAATAGCGGATGGAGTGAGAAAGGTGTGATGACTATAACATTTTTGCAGCTTTTATGGTTGATAGTGATGGTAGTGAGATACTGCCTGTCTGTAGCCTGAAATAGCCATCTTCCCCCTTTTTTTGTTATTTTTGACTAATCTGCCATCTAGTGAAACCAAGCTTGTAAAGCTGCAACTAGCTGCAGCTCCCAGATAATCCTAAAGAATTCTTCTCTTAAAAAAAAAAAAAAAGAAAAAAGAAAAAAAAGATATTTTAACTGTTTTAAACAGTTCCATCACTTTACGTCACTTTCCAAAAAACTTTTTCTTGCATGGAAATGTTTAAAATGTTGATTTTATTAGAGATGCTGTTGGAAGTGGATCTTCTGTATTTTTGCTGAGTGACATTTACTATTTTTCTCTATAAGGCTTCCCTGGGCCTCGAGGAGAGCAAGGGTCACAAGGACTTCCAGGACTGGATGGAACAGATGGTTTGCCTGGGAAAATGGGTGCTTCAGGTTTAGCTGGAATGAAGGGAGCTCCTGGAGATGTATTTGGTGCTGAGAGTGGAGCTCTGGGAGAGCGTGGCCGACCTGGACTCCCAGGTGATAAAGGCCTTACAGGTGATCTTGGACTTCCAGGACCAAAAGGTAAGCTCTGACCCTGCTCGTATCTGGGAATAATGAACTGTTTCTCTTTCAAAAATCTTTCTTCTTTCCAGTCTCTTTAAGATACTGTGTTAACAATCCGCTGAGTTGCTCACAGGTGGTGATTTGCTGGTTTTCTCTTTAAAGCTAACACAACTTGAAGGCATTTATTAAAATTAACTTTTTAGTTAAAAGTGTTAAATTTTCTTTTATTTGTTCTGTAACCTTCCCCCTCTGTGTTCCCAGGGTTAGACGGAAGACCAGGCCTCCTAGGTGTTAAAGGCGAACAGGGTAATCCAGGATATTCAGGTGTCCCTGGACTGCGGGGACCTCCTGGTCCTGGAGGCCCTTTCGGCATTAAGGGAAAACCAGGACCCTTGGGGTCAGCTGGCCTTGCAGGAGCACCAGGTATGTAATGTACTTAACAAGTAGTTAAGCTGAAGTTGCAGTGTTGAGGAAGTGTGGGAGAGATTTGGTGTTTGCTAGGAGTGAGCTCCTACCTCTGGTTAGGGGTAACAGTACAGAGTTTGAGCCTTTTGCCTCTTGACTGTTGGATGACTTCTGCCTAGAAACAGTGCACCAAGGCTGTAAGAAGTACGGCAAAAAGATAGGAGAAAGCATCTTATATGTCATGATGGTTTTGACATCTCTGTTCTTACATGCTGGCTGTATCATTGACTAGTCCTCATTTCCCATTTTCGTGATGGTTGATTTGTAATGTATGAGGTTGCTTGAAATGTGACTTTGATAGATTGAAAAAGAAGAACGAGCACTTCAGTCTTCTCTGTCTTTCTCTTCACTGGGGCAGAAGAGAAATTTATTTCCCTTCACTTTAAAGGGAAAAAAACCCCACCAGTTGTGTGCAGCAGTGTTTAAAGTGCCTTATGGTAACAGAACATGCAAGACTTGAGAACCAAACAAAGAGGAACCTGGGAATTAGTGGATAATGTTCTGAGCCATAACTCTTCTGTTGTGCGGAATAGCAGTGCTGGAACACAGTGACAACAAATCAGTGAAAGCAGTAATGTTATTTGAGATGAAAGTCATAGAGTTGAAAAACTTTTTTTATTTTGATGTTAGCATTGTTTTTGCCTCTGTTCTATTTTACATTTTTTGACTGTATCCCATATATGACTTTCCTTCAACTGTTTTTAAAATCTTCCCATTGCTAGGATGATAAGCTCCAAGTGATTAAGTCTCTCTGAATCATGAATTTCTTTTGTACCCTTGTTCTTTCTGTTTACATATTTTGTCTGTTTTTTCCTTCACCATGTTTCTATTCCATTTATCATCAACTCTCCTTTTCTGATGTCACACTGTTTGGTTATGCGTTCTTCACGTAGGCTGTCAAGGTGAGAAAATGCAGTGTAGCATAAAAGCTCATGGACTAACAACCTAGCTTTTAATGCTACAAGAATTGCATTGACTATAGGTGATACCCCTTATTATTGCTGATCAAACCAGAAGGCAAAGAACCATTGCAGTGAGAATGCTCAGACAGTAACAAAGCCTGAAGCCTATAAGGAAACCCATAACATGTACAGATAGGAAGTCTGTGTGTTTTCTGCGTCTTCTTAAATAAAGCACCCATTTCATCTTCTGCTTTAAAAAATACTGGTTTGTAGCTTAAAACGTTTAAGCCTTGAGCATAACAAAGCTCATATATTGTGTGCTACTGCTGCAAATGCCATTTTTCAGGAGCCACCTGATTTTTCTTTCTCTTCTTCTCTTTGGATCTGAGCATTCTGTTTTCAATGGTTTGAGCCTTTATTTAAAATTGTAAACCATTACAAAGCTTCAGCTAGAAACATTCTGAAATGTTCAGAGGCAAAACAGTGTATATGATGTTGGTTTGGTGACACCACAATCAGAAGCTTGTTCCCTTAGTGAGCAATTTGCTCTTGAGAAGTGACACTAACTACCAAGGTGGAAAAGAAACTTGTAAAAACAAGCCTCTCCAATTGATCTCTGGTCCAGCCAGAGGCTGGGATAGGGGGCAGAAAGCTGGCATTAATGATGATCCTCATTCTGGTTTGGCTGCCTTGATGATAAAGGTAAGACTGGTGCGCTACAGTTTTGTGTCTAGTAAAGGAGACAAAAATGGATACAGTATAAGGGGTTTCACTCTTGCCAGTTGTGTAGTGATGTAGGCAGTAACCCTCTTCATAGGTATTTTATTATTAGATGACTAATGCTTTTGCAATTCTAAGCTTTATGCCTTCTAGTAGGCTGCATGTGCCACAGGGTCCATTTGTCATGGACCTTAAAATGTCATTAAAAACAGTGCTGTGTTTAAAGAGTTTGGGAAGCTGTCCACAAATTGTCCTGGTGTTTTTGTGACATAATCTATTGAGTTCTTTCTTGCATTGGTTCAGGACTTCCTGGAGTCAAAGGTGTGACTGGGGATGTAGGTCCACAAGGCCCTGCTGGTATGAAAGGCTTCCCAGGTCTTGATGGTGCTCCAGGATCTCCTGGGGAAAGAGGATTCTTGGGGCCACCTGGGCCTTTTGGTCAAGATGGACGTCCGGGTTTCTCCGGGCCAAAAGGTATGAGTTCCTCTTGGGAAACAGTCTGAGATTACTGTTCTGACAAAAAGAAAACCTTATTAATTCTGATTTTAGGCCCAACTTTTCGGAAGAGAATGAATTCTCAACTAGTATTGAAATGCATTTGTTTGCATGCTGAGTTATGAATTATGAATGATGGATTTAATTATCAAATGATGGTCATAAGGAGATCCATCTTAAAAGACTTGGGCTCTTATGGACAAAGGATTATGTAAATCAAGATAGAAAGACAATAAAATTGAAGAAACAAGAAGCTGTAGTTGATTTATAGAAGGGGAGAGAATGAAGCAAAAACCAAGTGGGAAGTAAAAATTTATAATCTGCGTGGTCATTAAGAACCAACACGATAGTTGGCTACTTAGAGAATTCTGTTATTTTAGGCACAGAGCGATAGAATTATGTAACTGCATGTTGCTCTCTTGGAAATTGATTGGGGTTTGCTCTCCGGTGGAGGCAGGACTAGGCCCTCAAAGGTGAATGAAAAGTGCTGGTTGAAAGTAGCATGAGTGGAAGTGACCCGTGAGAGAAGTGGCTGTGCTGTGCTTCACCTTAAGGTTTTACTACCCAGATTTGGGTGAATGGCCAGACACATGCTGTCTCTATCTGCCGGGCAAGTAGGTATGCAGTGTATCAGAAGAGAATAATTTTCCCTTTCTATTTCTCAACTTTTTTATACAGGCGAGAAAGGATCTCCTGGCCTGCTTGGTTTCCCAGGCATGCCAGGCCAGCCTGGTGTCCCTGGGGTGAATGGGTTTAAAGGAACTCCTGGTACAGCTGGAGGAAAAGGGAGCCCTGGACTTGTGGGAATCCAGGGTCAAAAAGGTGAGAAACAGATGAAAGGCTTTTGCTAGCTGTGCAACAGAGGGACTTAAGAGGTCCTTCTGAGATGTCTTTGTAGTTAATGTTTTCTCCTAAGTACTGTGTTCTTTTATTCCTTGTGAAATACTTTGGGCTGGTTGCTAAAGATGCTGAGCACTTACTGGTAAATTTGCATCAGGAGACGTGGAAGTTCTGGTTTTGTCTGCCAGCTTCTAGTGTTATACCCTTTCTCTACCAAATTATTTTGCAAGATTTCCCAACTTCTTATATCTTTAGGTGACAGAGGTGATGTAGGTCCACCTGGTCTTCCTGTGCTTGGGCCTCCAGAACAGGCACTGCAGTTCAAAGGAGACAAAGGAGATCCTGGATTAGCTGGACTTGGAGGATTTCCTGGACCTAGAGGTATTTCACAACACTGTAGTTAGTTGCCAGTATCAGTTGTTCAGTAACTGTGCTTATTCTCAGTGGTGTATGGTCTGTCCTTTTGGAAGCACCTGCAGCATTACTGTTTTCTGTTCTACCATTCGCATTCTATAGCAAGATTTGCATATGAGAATTTTGAAGCTCTGTTCTGTAGAGCTAATACCATCCCTTCCTCCTCTTCAAGAGGAGCTTTGAGTAACAGATCAATTTGCCCAAATGAGCTGAATGTCTGTATTATGAAATGAAATTACAGTCTTTTCTATAACCCAGGTGATAAAGGAGTCCCCGGAAGCCGTGGACAAACTGGTCTCCCTGGTCCAATTGGGTCAGCAAGCAAAGAGAAAGGTCTTCATGGTGACCCAGGCTTCCCAGGTCCACCTGGACAGCCTGGGCTGCCAGGGCAGAAGGGTACACATGGTATCATAGGATTTCCAGGAATGCCAGGAGAGAGGGTAAATACATTCTTAAGTGTCTTCATCTGCTCTAAATGCTCTTAGGAAAATCCTCTGTTCTAATTGGTACTTCTATAGCAAAGCAGCAGAAACTGGCAGGATTTTTCCTTGTAAAACTTCCAGAATGTTTTTGTTTGGCTCATGCTGTTGAATGACACTTTGGATAGTATTTCTTCCTACATCTTTGCAGTCTGTTATCCCATATGACCCAAACTTGGAATAGCGAGAATAAAAAGCAAAGGCTTATTTAGGGGTTTTTATTTCAGGGTTCAGACGGTATCACAGGAGCACTTGGATTCCCGGGACCTATCGGTGTCACTGGTCCAAAGGGTAAGAAATCTTCTGTACATGGTCTTTCCATACATACAGTCCTAGTATCCGTGACTAAAATGAACAAGTAGTGTTCTAGAAGTGTCCAGTGCTGTCCTGTACATGTCCCTTTGTACAGGGTCATAATTCAGATGAGACCAGTCCCAAGCCAAATGCCTAAATACTTTCTGGGCCTTTGAAAGTTTGGCCACAGCACTTTGTGAAGCATTTTGGACAGTATGAGAACTACCCTTTCCTCTCATCTCCTTGTGTCGAAAGTATAAAGGGCAGGATGTTGTTACCATAAATGTTTGTCTTATCATGCATTTGTATGGGTGAATTTCCATCCACTGCTGTTTATAAGCATTTTCAAACTCATGTATATCACTTCCTATTGCCTTTTTTCGCTCCATGATTTAAGTATAGACAAGGTCTGTATTCATGAACAAGGGTATTGAGCAGCCCTGAAAACTACTCCCCACAGTCAATTAGGGAATGGCCTGCACACCTTTTTTTTTTTCTTTTCCAGGTGACCAGGGAGAGTCTGTTGGCACTCCTGGCATCACTGGAACAAAAGGAGAGCGAGGAGACCCAGGGTTCCCAGGTAACATAGCCCTTGATTGCTTACTTCAAGAATGCAAAATTCTAGAGATTACACAAGATAGCATTGCTCAATTTAGGTATTTTTGTAATCTATAAATGTCATCTCCTGGAAGCAGTGTGGAATCCAGGTGGCACACAGATATGGGTGATAATGAACATACCCAAGACCAGACCAATTCTAATGCTGTGTCCCACTCCACTTCTTGAAGATGAACTTGTGAAATTAAACTGGTTTTTGGCATCCAGGGTGTCCAGTCCAGGGCGCAGACCATAAGTAGACACAAGTGCTGCAGCCTCAACATAACACATTTCTCACTCTCTTCACACCTTCCTCCAGTTTGACTCGCACTCTAGCCTGTTGTCTGTTTTTATGCTTTCAGGAGAGAGAGGGAGAGAAGGACTCAAGGGTGAACCAGGCTACCCAGGAAATACTGGGGTCAGTGGACTCAAAGGTGTCCCAGGAGATCTTGGCCAAGAAGGACCAGCAGGTACTGCATTGGGTGTCTAAGTTCTGGAGTTCATGGTATGACTGTGGAACAATCTCACCTTACTATTTCCTTAGCCCTGATTGCCCTGTCTCAGCTGAGGCTTAAACAAGAAGGTTAACAAGAAGATGGGAATTTTTTTTGACACTAGAGTAAGGTATCATCTTGTCATCTCATGACCAACTCTGAGGGTCAACCATGTGGAGAATCCTGCACAATGGAAACGTAAAGGAATTTCTTCAGCAAACTGGGGGGCCTCAGTTAGATACAAGCAGTATCTTTGTAGCTATTTAGATACAAGTTCTTTGTAGCTATTTATGGGCAAGGCTGCTCTAAAATCTTCCGTTGCAACACTTCTGTCCATTCTCTTTCCAGAGCCAAATCAACCCAGAAAGATGACTACAAGTGTCTTTGGGTAGTGGTGCAGCTGGATGAGATTCTCAAGATTAAAGATGGGAGACCAGTGAAAGTCATTATTGGAATGTTTTTTTTTTGAAAAATAATTTCATCAGTCATTCAGTATGTCAGCTGCTCCACTTTGTGGATGAAGAACATCATTGCTACGATTTAAAAAAAAACAAAAACCAAACTATAAAATAAATAAATAGTGTGCTAAGTGGCTAAGTGCTATGCTAATAGTGGTAGTGAAGAGAGATTTGTATCTAGTTTTGCTTTATTTAAATAGTAGTTTATTCACCCATTTATGAGTTAAGTGCAGGAACAGAAGCTGTAAGATGGAGCTGTGAGCTGTTCCATCCTGGATGTGCAGTACAGAAATATTTTTCTGCTTGTTTTTAGGAATCCCTGGAAATGCTGGGCTGAGAGGAATCCCTGGACCACCAGGACCTCCAGGGCAGCCAGGATCTGTCGGATTTCCTGGAGCTAGAGGAACAGCAGGACCTAAGGGTATATCTGAAACCTGCACATGGGGGAAGAAATTGGGTCAGAAAAAGGAGTGTTCTGGCCAAATATATTGCAGCAAGCAGGCAGCACTCTTATGCGTGGGCCAGCTGTGCATGGGAAATCAGCTCATTTCTTGGCAATGTTAGTGCAGGCACCATCTGCGAGAAATGAGCAGAGGAGTGGTTGGAAAGCAAGAGGCTCTCACTTGATTTGGATCATTGATGGGATATTCACTGAGGGTGAAACTGGTGAGAACAGTGAGAAAAGTTTCCATGAAGGGGGTCTCTGTGAAGGAAGACTTCACATACTGCCTTCCCCTGTGTGTCAGGTTCCTCGTATATGTTGTAGTCCCAATGTAACATCTCATGTATTTCCACCTAACTAGATTATTTGCTTGTTTGCTCACTTATGTGTTTTCCAATGTCTCCTTAGGGTTTCATGGATTTCCAGGTTTGAATGGTCTGAATGGCTTGCCAGGCACAAAAGGGTCTCCTGGAACACCAGGTAAGGGAAATATGTAGTAGAAGTGTCATAGCTGGGGAATTGCATACACTGGTCCATCATGAAAGCAGTGTTCCCCACAAAATTCCCCTATTTTACCCAGCTCTGGATTTAAATATAACCCGAAGAAGTACCTCAAGATACTAAATGTGAGTGAAAAAATTCTCCTTTAATGCCAGTAAGAGTAAGATGCAGCCTGTGGAGAGAAGAGGCTTTTTCTGGTGATGGTTTCCTTGAATTCCTGAAGGACTCTGTCACTGCTGGAAACTTGATGGAAGGAAATCTTGAAACTCTTCCATTTCTAATAGGTGTTTGATTTTAGCAGAGCAGCATCAAATGCTTGCTTTGAGTTGGGCTTACCAATGGTATGTTGCCTTACCGCTGGAGCTCAAGAAAGCCATCAGTAAAATCAGAAGCTGATTTATTTGATGAGATTCTGGATTCTGGTTGGGAAGCTTTTGGATTTCTTCATATTATTAGCCATATGATTTACAGCATAGAGATTCTCCACAGTTTTCCTGTCAGAGAGCTGCTTAGTATTTATGCTTACCAGGGTGACACGCTCAACATCTCCTTGCAGCTCTTCCTGGGAACCTCTGCCCTGCACCACTTGTGCCTCAGTGTCTCTTTTTTTCAGTAATCTGGAAACCGATCTCCCTGTGTTGGAGCATGAAGCCCACTAGATTATTTAAAGACTGGAAGCTTGAATTGTATCCTCTTGAGAGACAAAACATACAGGTTGGCAGACAAATCCTGTCACAGAGTGTGATTTTCACATTCATACATAAACACTGTAAGACATGGTGTTCCCCAGGGGTCAGTACTGGGTCCAGTCCTCTTCATTATATTCATCAGTGACCTGGATGAAGGGGCAGAGTGTGCCCTCAGCAAGTTTGCTGGGACACAAAACTGGGAGAGGTGGCTGACACACCTGAGGGCTGTGCTGCCATAGCATTACCTGAACAAGCTGGAGAGTTGGGCAGAGACGAACCTGATGAAATTCAACAAGGGCAAGTCTAGGATGTTGCACCTGGGGAGGAATAACCCCATGCACCCGTACAGGTTGGGGGATAACCTGCAGTGGGGGGAGCAGCTCTGTGGAAAAAGGCCTGGGAGTCCTGGTGCACAAGAAGATGACCATGAGCCAGCAACGTCCCATTGTGCCAAGAAGGCCAGTGACATTCTGGGGTGCATCAAGAAGAGTGTGGCCAGCAGGTCGAGAGAGGTCATTCTCCCACTCTACTCTGCCCTGGTGAGCCCTCATTGGGAATACTGTGTCCAGTTCTGGGCTCCCCAGTTCAATCAAGGACAGGGAACTGCTGGAGAGGTTGCAGCAAAGGGCTACAAAGATGATTAGGGGAGTAGAACATCTCTCTTATGACAAAAGGCTGAGGGACTTGGGTCTTTTTAGTCTGGAGAAGAGAAGATTGAAGGGGGAGATCCGATTGATGCATATAAATACTTAGAGGGTGGGTGTCAAGAGGATGGGATCAGTCTTTTTTCAGGGGTGCCCAGTAAGAGGACAAGAGGTAACAGGTACAAACTTGAACATAACAAGTTCCATCTAAACATGTGGAGGAACTTCTTCTTTTGAGGGTGGTAGAGCATTGGAACAGGCTGCCCAGAGAGGTGGTGGAGTCTCCATCTCTGGAGACATTCTAAGCCCACCTGGACAAGTTCCTGTGCAACCTGCTGTAGGTGACCTGCTTTGGCAGGGAGGTTGGACTAGATGATATCCAGAGGTCCCTTCCATGTCATTTTGTGATTCATTCTGTGGTCCTTGTGCAAGAACTGGTGGGAAGATCAGAACAGTGACATGCTTCTCTCAACATCTTGCAGATTATTGAAATTCAGTCTGCACAACCAAAGTAGCACATGAGGCACCAAATCTCTTTCTGTCTCTCTACTTAAAACAGCAGAGAGAATAGTTAATGGCTAATTTTTTATTACAGCTCAGTTTGTGTAATAATTTAACTGCTATTAGGCAATTTGAATGGGGTCCCTAATTTTTGTTAACCGTGTTTAATTAGGTCTGAGTGAAGCTGGACTGAAAGGCCCTGCAGGTCTCCCAGGTCCAAAGGGTGAAGAAGGTTCTCCAGGCTTGGGTAGAGGAGCTCTAGGATTCCCTGGACCAAAAGGCTCATCAGGAGACATGGGTAAATAGTGATGTTCTACAAACCCAGCAGGACGTATTGCAGTTCATGTTAATGGGTTGCATAGTCAGCAGAATTACCAAAGAGAACTACTAAAGCCGCAGAGGTGGTTAGTACTTTGACAGGTAAACGTTAAATCTGTTATGTGGTTATATATTTGAGAAACAGTTGGTTACATAGTTCTCACAGGGTGTATACCTCTCCTGAATAACACAATATAGCAATATTTCTCCTCATGTAGTGAGATGTCTCTTTCTTTTCTTCAATATAAATGGTACTCAGTCACTGTTTCTGTCTGTGTCTGTGAAGATCACCAAAGAGCATTAGGTACACTCTCTCACTTCATATTTCTTATTCTAGGTCCCCCTGGTCCTGTGGGACTACCTGGCTTGCCAGGAAAACCTGGAGTTTCTCTTCCTTCTGATATACGTGGGAGACCCGGGGATGCTGGCCATCCAGGAACTGATGGGAGTTCAGGTGTGAAGAGAGAGGCCTCTTAAGGAGAGTGGCTTCACTAGGGGGATTTCTCTTTCTTTATGTTGCCTCCTTTGAAGAGGTCTGAGGGAAAATGGCTTGGATGAGTATTGTTGCTTCAGTAACGTGGGGTTTTGATCAGGCATCGAGAATGAGAAGATCTGTTTTCAATTCCAATAGCATTGAATCCTGATTTGATTTAATCTATTATTAAAGCTCTCTGGTCCATATTAATTTCACCTGTTGTGGTACTGTAGGCAGACTTGGGCACTACGGTAAGTACTTAAGACCAGTGTAGTATGTCTAAATTTGGACACCAGCTCCATTTTGGACTGTGGTTTTCACAGCAGTAATCATAGGCTCTGTATAAATCTCAGAAGTATCCTTTGTGACTTGGGAGGCAGCAAAGCTTCATTGCTGCTTCAAGGTACATAAGAAGCCATGTAGGTACATGTAGAGTCGACAGCAAGGATACTGTGAAGGATTTGTCGTGATGGCGTTGGTGCCTATTCAATACCTCACAGCATTGTCAGAGAGGCTGAGACTCTAGGCTTTCCCATGGCCAGGGATTTGAAGCTACTATTCTCATTCTTCTAGGGACTGTCTTGAGTCACCAGGCTAACTACCAGGTGGGGCAAGGGCTATGCTTAGGCCCAGAATTTGAAGCTATATTACTGTGATTAAAGTATTTAAAAGTTTGAGATGTAAGAGGATACAAGTGGGTGGGGTCTGGTTCTTTTCCTTCAGGAGGAGGACACCCTTGGAACTACAGACACCCAATGATTGTCCTCTAGAAAGATACTCTGGAAATAGCCCCGGCATTTTCTTTGCCCCAGGAGCAGATTGTGCTGATTACCCCTGTTGTTTTTAGGTCTTTCAGGTCCTCCAGGACCACGAGGGCCTCCTGGCCCAGCTTCTGACCAAGGTGACACAGGCAATCCAGGTTTCCCTGGTGTTCTTGGCTTGCGAGGCATTAAGGGTGACATGGGACCCACTGGTCCAATTGGACTCCCTGGAGCATCTGGATTTAAAGGTAATTTTGCCTTGAAAGGGCCTGGGTATGATTTGGCAACTCTCGTCACTCTGCCAGTATGAATGGCTACTGTGTGATTAGTGTGACTTTGAAATCGCAGGATCAGGATGCTGTGCTTAGCCCCTGAAATTTTGCTGTGTATCCTTGCAGGTATAAGAGGCGAGCCTGGCCTTATGGGGATGCCAGGTAAAGATGGGCCTCCAGGGGATCCTGGTTACCCTGGGCTGAAAGGCGAAATGGGCCGTCGAGGTCAGTGCTGGAGGATTCGAAAATCTGTACTTTATTGCACATGGTTTGGGCTGGGGAAAATTTCCGAGCTCTCTTAATGGGTTTATCTGAGGGACTCTTAGTTTCTTAGAGTCTGAAATAAACTAGAAAGAGCGTGACACACCACTTTTTACAAAGATACCCAGTGCTGATGTACTAAGGCAGTCTTAATTTAACTTTGTGTCAGTATTATCAAAACTGTGAATTTTTTGTGGGGTACTTACAGTGTCATTTGCACCATGTGTAGGTCTCCCTGGCCAACAAGGGGCTCCAGGTATAACCCCGCAGCCAGAAGAAGTCACAGCCCCTGCAGGCTTACCTGGTCTGCCAGGAATTGATGGTGTCCCTGGCTTTGATGGAGATCCTGGATTCCAGGGCCCAGCTGGAAAACCAGGTAAAAAATACACTCAGATCACTGAAATGCTGGCCTCCTGGAAGAACAACACTAGTTTCTCAAGAAGGTTTACACATTTCCTAATAAAGAAAATAATTCCAGCAAAATGCATACAAGTATCTTGTTTTATTATTTTTAGAATGTATTTGATGTATTCTGTTCATGCACTTTTGTAGTGCTTTTTAATTAGGTTTCCAGAATTAGGTGCAGCAGCCAGTGATGTAGCTTAAATGATACCAGCGTTGGTACTAGTAGTTGGAGTGGTCATTGAAATGATCCACCACTGAGAATTACTTGAATTGTCAGTGAAATGCTGTTACTGGAGAAGTGCTGGGAACTTCTGCATCACTGTGGTCCCTACCGTTCGGTTTTGCCCCCTTGGCTCTCCTAGGTCCAGCAAGGCTCCAGGATTCCTTTCTTAGCACCGTCATTTAGGCAATTTTTAAATGCTAGCATTCTCTTTTATTCACAAATATTCCTAGAGCGGGAACATCCCTTATCTCCAGTCCTTCCCTCTAGGTGCTATTGTGAATCCCACCACAGTGAATGGAGCTGTGTTAGTTCTTGGCTTCCTGTTGTCAGTTTCTGAGAGAGCCTTTATTAACAGTAGTCAGGCAATCAGGTAACAGACGCTGCAGAGCAGCAGAAAGAAGTTAATTGGGAAACTACTTCTATTTATATTATTTTTAATGCTTAATCTTTACAAAAGTTGTGCAAACGTACACCCATCTGTTTCTCAGTCACATGTTTCTTTATACTAATATTAACCTTCCACATTACTGATCACATGCTGGGTGTCTGGCTCTATGCAATTGCATAACACTTTCTGTCTCTTTATACAATTTTGTTATATTTAACTTGTAACATCCTGAGTGCTTATTTTATTACTGGTTTATCTAATCCATGCCAGACCTTTCTGGTTTGGGGTCAGGACAGTCCTGAATGGGTTCTAAAGGTCCATAGGCAGGCACCTCCTCTTACATCCCACTGAATTCGAAGCCTTTGTATTTTGAGCACTCTTCACTACCCTGAGACTTTAAAAGCTTTGTCAGTCAGATGCTCATCATGGAGTACCAGGGGAAAGATGGGCAAGGTGAATTTAGTTCAAGTCAATGGCTCTAACTTTACATACTATATAGGCTGAACATCAAGGCTTCTGGTTTAAAAAAAGGGTGAACTCAAGCAAAAAAAAGTGCCTTCAAGTCTTAAGCGAAATTTCAGTAAGGTATTTCAACTTCCTTCAGCTTACAACAGCTGGACTGTTATACCAGAGGATTCTTGCTTTCACAGTGGCAGAAATCTTGTGAGATGGAGCTGAGAAGATTTCACAGACTTCCACAGCTGTCAAATCGAAACCCAAATCTTAGGTCTGATGTAGCTTCAGACTAAAATCAGTAGCTTATCCCAAATCTCAGCACTGCATTTTCAGCCTTGCCTAATGTGCAGCTATACCTCTTCATCCTCTAACAGGCAATCAGATCATGTGGAATCCCTGTATGGAGTTACTTTTTTCTAACCACAGCTGTTGAAGAGTGAGCTCTCAAGCATGGCTGCTGACAACATATTTCTCTTCTGGAATGTGCTTGCAGGAGTGAAGGCATTAGTATGAGAAAATAATGACAGTAATAATTTTATTTAATTTCAGGTACAAAAGGTCTGCCAGGAAGATCTGGTTTGAAAGGTCGTGATGGTTTACCTGGATCACCTGGTATAGCTGGGGATCCAGGACCTTCAGGTGCCCCAGGACCACAAGGATTTGAAGGTGATTTACTAATTTGGCGAGCACAGATCAGAAAGAAGCCATCATTAGAGTTCTGTTTGCCTGTATGTTCTGCAGAGGTCCTCCCCAACACCCAGTTACCTTGGGAAGACCAGGGGATGTACACAATCTTGTGTCTTGTATCTGCAATGAAGTAAATTCCTCACTGAGGAAGATTGTCACATGTCATTGTTGTTTATCACTGCTGGTGTTTCTGAACATCTTTTGGTTTTAATGTTTTGTGGATGAGAGAGCCATCTTGGATCTAAAAGAACAAAATAGTATTCCCAGAGAACACAGTTGTGAGGGCTGGATAGTAGAGGAAAGGGACAGTGAGAGAAAGAAGTTTAGATTCTGCCACAGATCTGGCATTTCTGTGTCAAAGGAATATTGTCATGAAGAGCACTATAGGAAAAATAAATTTATTAGGTTTTGGTTGGTCTCAGAATTTTTGTACTGTGAATTATTTACTCGTTGGCACTAGAGTTGAGAGAAAGAAAATTAAATTAAGTAGGAAATGGGTGGGTGCTGCTGTGAAATGACTGCTTTTGGAAGTGGTAAGTCTAGCTATTCATATAACAACCAGCAATACTTGGGCTGCTCGTACAAGGCTGACATAAACACAATGACAGCAATGTCAAAATTAGGTATAGGGCCAGCTGATGTCCACACTGTGTATTGGTAATAGGGACTCATTTTCTGTCTTCTAGGTGTTGCTGGAAAGCCGGGCTCACTTGGTTTGCCAGGAATGCCTGGTCGGAGCGTGGGCGTTGGATACACTTTAGTGAAGCACAGTCAATCAGACCAAATCCCACCGTGTCCCATAGGGATGAACAAGCTCTGGGATGGCTACAGCTTACTCTATGTGGAAGGGCAGGAAAAGTCACACAACCAGGATCTTGGTGAGTTGACAGAATTCTATTTGGCATAAACAGCATAGGCCAAAATCCCATTTCAAATGAGTGCTCTTCACTGGTACCACCGGCGGTGGTAGTAGAGGTGGTGGAAATCTGCTTGGCCAGCAACTGTACTGGGAGCAGCATCATTTGTGCCATGCTCCACCACTCATGTGGAGTGTACTCCATGAGTACACTCATGTGTTTCGCCTGTACTCAGCACTGGTGAGGCCACACCTTGGCTATTGTGTTCAGTTCTGGGCACCTCAACACAAGAGAGATATTGAGCTGCTGGAGCGAGTGCAGAGGAGAGCAACGAAGCTGGTGAAGGGAAAATCTTATAAAGAGTGGTTGAAGGAACTGGGATTGTTTAGTCTGAGGAAGAGGAGGCTGAGGTGAGTGAGGAGACCTCATCACTGTCTACAGCTACTTGAAAGGACATTGTAGAGAGGTTGGTGCTGGTCTCTTCTCACAGGTAGCCATAGAACAGGAGGGAATGGCTTCAAGCTGAAACGGGGTAGGTTTAGGCTGAACATTAGGAAAGAAAGAGCAGTCAGACACTGGAATAGGCTGCCCAGGGAGGTGGCTAAGTCACCATCCCTGAGTGTGTTTAAGAGTCCTGTAGATGTGGTGTTGGGGGATATGGTGTAGGGGAGAACTTTGTAGAGTGGGGTTGATGGTTGGATTCGATGATCCCAAGGGTCTTTTCCAACCTGAATCATTCTATGATTCATGTCTGGTGTGTATTAGCTGGAGCATTTGGTAGATGCTTGACATAACCACTTTTCCAATTTTTCCAGGTTTTGCTGGCTCGTGTTTGCCTCGCTTCAGCACCATGCCTTTTATTTATTGCAACATCAATGAAGTGTGCTACTATGCCAGCCGAAATGACAAGTCCTATTGGCTCTCTACCACTGCTCCTATCCCCATGATGCCAGTGGACAGCGTTCAGATCCCACCATACATCAGTCGTTGCTCAGTATGTGAAGCACCTTCCCAGGCTGTGGCTGTGCACAGCCAGGACATCACCATCCCACAGTGTCCCCTCGGCTGGCGCAGCCTGTGGATAGGATACTCCTTCCTTATGGTAAGGATGCTATTGCTAATGCAAAGGCAGCTGTAGACATTTCTAGATCTCCTCTTTGATTAGCTGAGTGAGACTGTACTCTGTGAGTTGCTCACTCACACGCTTTAGGAAACTAGAGCCCTCTAACTTCTTGCCCTAGTGCGTTTATTCTTTAACAGCCAGCCTGCTGTGGACTTTTTGAGTTTGTTCACGTTTAGTTGGCCGCCTCATCTGGACTGCTTAGGTTCAGTAGTAACATTGATGCAGTGGTTCTGTATCGGCACTGATACTCTTTGTTCTTCAAACTTTTAAATGTGGAAACACTAATTAAGCTACAGCATTGTCTTAATCCCCTCTCTCTGTGGAAAAGTAGAACATTTTCCACTGGGCTCTCCAAGAAGCTCATTAATGTAAGATTGTTAGAAAAGTATGAAGTCAGCATTATTGTTTCCAAATTTTCCCAGCTTACAAGTGAAAAGCTGGTTTTCCCTTGTACCAGGCCTGTATATCGGCCTGAGTACTTTCCTTTGCTTCTTCACCCCTAGCCCTGGCTCAGAAGACAGACAGACATAGCCAAGGTATAGTTTTCATTGCCTGTTTTAACTCCTTTTAACAATGGAACTGGAGGATTCCCTTGTTTACCTTCCATTCGGTTCCTTTGAATTCATTTAAATTGGCATCTTTATTTCAGCACACTGCAGCTGGTGCGGAAGGTGGAGGTCAGTCTCTTGTCTCGCCTGGTTCTTGCCTGGAGGATTTCCGTGCTACTCCATTCATTGAATGCAACGGCGCCAGGGGCACGTGCCATTACTTTGCAAACAAATACAGCTTCTGGCTGACAACCGTCGAGCAGTCACAGCAGTTTGTCAGCGCACCTCCCTCAGAAACTCTGAAAGCAGGACAGCTTCGAACAAGGGTCAGCCGTTGCCAAGTGTGCATGAAGAACTTGTAGGAACAACAACGCAGTAACGCTAACAGTCTTTGTTACCGAAGAGCAGACATCACCGATGCGCAGAAAGATAAATACATAAAGCAGTTTTGTGTGTGGTTGATGGGTGAATCAAGACAGTCAGAATTCTACAAAAATCAAGTGTCAAGGCCAGGACTTTGACTGCACACAGAGGAGGAAAAGACCAGTGCTCTGAAACCTCTGATTTTTTATGGAACATGGTGCTATGCTTCTACTTTAGTGGGTTTTTTTCCCTTCATTTATGGCTACCTCAGAAAGTCTCTGCGAGTTCCTTACTCAGACCAAAGAGTAACTGATGTCTCATGTTTCAGACCCCTCCTCTGTCCGAGGCACGTGCCAGCCACCAACAAGAAAGACTTTTTGACTGTTGTGCTTTATTAGTGTCTTTGCAAACAGTATTTAGTCTAATGTAAGAGAAATGAAATACAGAACTAGCTAAAATTTATCAGTGTATTGTAGGTGGCTTAGGAACAGAAAGTATTAATATTGATAATTGACTTCCTTAGGAAGACTCAAAGATTAATTTGTTTTGCTTTGCTTATTAAACAGCTGGGATGTTCTTTCCTCCAGTGACAGGTAATCAATTCTAATCCAGACTCTCGTTCGTGGTTGACTTTAAAGAGCTACCCCAGTGAATAAATGCAAATATTGATGTGAAGGTGAATCCAAAGCACCTCTAGCGTTTTTCACAGCTTTCTACTGAAATGCATTCCAGGAAAAGGCATTTTCCATTCCAAGGTCTGTGCTTATCTTCTTGCAGTCAGATGATGTGCAGCCACCAGAAATGTTTCATTACTACAAAGCTAAGTTTCCTTTCTGAGGTAGCCTTGGCACATCTGTTTTGTAGATATTCAAGCTGTGTGTATTGAACAGTAGAGGCTTTACTAGACTGCGAGAAACTTGTGCACACACGGCGGGAAGCAGTTATGGGATGTACATTTGTTACTTCTGCAGGCACGATGTGTTGTATACTTCTTACTCTGGGCTTTAGTTTTAAAAAAATTGTACTTCTAGTGTATGCGCTGTTAACTAGTCACACTTTCCTTCAGGGCATAATTAAAGACAAGTGCCACTAATTGTATTATCCTTGCATATTTTGAGGGACAGCCATGAAAACCATATGCTAATATATATCCATATATATAATGACTTCATTTAGTTGGGTTAAATTTATTGTTACCAACCTCTCTAGGGTGAAGCATGTGAAATCCTTATATATTGACATTCCAGGACATTTGAAAGAAGTGCCTTGCAAATACACTATCACCTTGGTTTAAAAATCTTTAAGACAAAATTGTTCAGAAAATTATTATTAATGTAAGACTGAGACTAATTATTGTAAAGTGTTATTTCTTTATCCACTTCCTGCAAAGTACTTAAGAACATGCTTTCTTTTAAGCAGATAGTATTTTTGCCTTTAATGATTATTTACATACATAATACAATACTACCTTCTGAGATTGGGGTCAGAAAGCCCTGCATGTTCTGGAGTTGAACCACACTGCAGATGAGCAGGGAATTTGTGAAGAACAATTTAGCCTTTCATTTAACTCATTCCTTATTGTGAAAGATCAGCAACTGCTTTGGCTGTTTGGCAAATACCTTTAAGGCCTTTCAACACTCCTGAGGGGCAATCCTTTTGTGCGGAATACCCCAACTGCTGCTTAGCTGTCCCCAGGCAGACATACTGTGTTTACATCCTGGGATAGGCAAATACAGCTTTAAAGCACTGTGTGCACACAGCAAAAGTCACTACTTTTTGAAAAATTGTGCAAATAGCTGGGAAGCTGCAACAAATTCTTCGGCCGTTGGGCTCCCATGGTACTATGGAAAGGGGTGTTAATCAGCTCGTGTCTACAGGGACTTACTTTTATTTTTTGAATCATAAAATTGTCTAGGTTGGAAGGGACCTTTGAGATCATCTAGTCCAACCATCAACCCAACTCTGATAAAAACCCATCACTAAACCATCTCACTGAGTGCTGTGTCAATCCCTTTTCTAAATACCTCCACAGATGGTGCCTCAACCCCTTCCCCGGGCAGCCCATTCCAATGCTTAATAACCCTTTCAGTGTAAAAGTTTTTCCTGATACCCAGTCTGCACCTCCCCTGGTACAAAAACATGGACATGAACAAGTGAATTTTTTTTTTCCTTATGCATTTTAAGCACTGCCACCTTTAGGGAACTGCTGCCGTTGCTGTAGCTGGCTCTGCTGCCATCACTGTCCATGTTTCCATCAAGCTCAACAAGCCCCAGCACTGTTCTCTGTCAGGTGGAGCCATTCTTCCCATCAGCCCCAGTTTCATAGAGGTGTTTACCCCCACCACAAATACTTCTTCCAGAAGGCTGTGGGACCAGCACCTCCTTGCTGAAGAGCATTAGCACAGCAGCTAAGAGCTTCAGGGGACTAAGTACTCCACTGATTATTGTTTTGTAAATGATTTAATTACTTTTATTTTTTAACTTAGCTGCTTCTTTTTTCAACAGATAAACAATAAGCTCAAGTATTAATTAAAAGGTAATGCATCGTTTTTAAAATAACATGCAGCTAATCCATGGAGAGGGGAAGAAAGGGATATTTTTTCTAGGTGTATAGTTTCCACAGTGTGGTTACTAAACACCGAAGGCAAAGAAGATGAAATATGAACTGGTCAGCTGTTGGCTTGGAAATCACACTGTCCCTGATCAAGAAGTGCAAGTGAGAGGAGACAGCATTTGGTATTTCTCTATGTTGTCATTTATTGGTGAAGATGAAACTGTGCGATTCACGTCCATTACGCTACCGTGACAAAATGACCATAATGGGGACTGTCTGATAGGAAAGAGGAACTTTATAATGGAACAAAAGATTTTTGCCTTTAATTATTCTGAGCTGGTTTTCTTATGGCTGCTAGCGAGCTATTCTGCCTTAGAAATAAAACCGCACGGGCTGTCCTGGTAAGCCCACAGAATTAAGGCACTTTTACCGAAACAGAATTCAAAAGGCAACAAGTGAAAAAAACCAATTAGGTAATTTGCATATGCCTATATATTAAGTTTTAAGATAACCTGGTTTATATTTAGTTCACACAAACAAATTAACAAAATATAGCAGCATACAACCTATGAAAAGCTTAAGAAATTTATTAGATGCACAGATAAAGTGCTGTAACAGAGAAACTTGTGTAAATCTTTTTTAAAATAAATAAGGTACAGCTAAACCACCTTTGACTCATTTTAGCTCCAAAAGAAAAGTCAGCCAAAGTTTTAATGATTTGAATTTTAAGGTCAAGGTGAAATATATCATAACTCTAACAGTGGTTGTGATCTGTATCAACTATTCGAGTCTCCTGTTCCTCTTGAGGTTTCCCAGAAACAGGAAGGCTATTGCAAAACGTATACATTAGACACAGTTCCTTTTACAGAAACATTTTTGTAATAAAGTGTGGTTGCTCAAATACATGTTAAAATATTTAACAAGGAAACAATTTTCTTCTGATCCAGTTGATCTTTTAAACAAGACAATGTATTTTTTTCTAGGATGCAGCCCATAGGAGGGAACAGAAGTAAACATCCTCCTTAACTGTTTCGCTTTAGGAACTAAACTATTGCATCATATGAGAGCAAGAAATATCCATTTTGTGTTATCCCTTTCTCCAAACATACAAGCCCAGTGATATGCTTATTTTTGCCTTAATCTCAAAGGTCCATTTGTCTTCAGGAAAGACACATATTAAAAAGAGGCTCCCTTTAAGGGTCTTCTTGTAAGATCTTTTACTGCCTTTCCATCTGGGGAAGCTCTTTGACTGCAGGAACTGTCGCTGTTGGAGCTTTGGATGCTACCAGGTTTTTGTGCTCTGCTATCTGAAATTTCAGGCACTTTGGGGCTAACATGGCTGTTTGATTTAAGTCAATGCAATAATATTAGCAATATGTTCAATACTCAGAAGGGTGACCACAGTTTCCTTCATACACTCAGGATTTCAAATTCTTCTTCCAATTCAAATAGCTTGTCAGTAGATTCAATGAGTTCTGCAAAAAAAGAAAAAGAAAGTATTTAGAATCTAAAGGTGTGCCTGATTTTGTTTTACTTAAAACCAAAACAACAAAAAAAACACCCCAAAAACTTCTTGAAGGAGTCCTTCAAAGCATTTTATTAATACTAAAATAAAAACTATGTATATCCATGCTAGTGACCGTATGTGCCCTCTGTAGGTAACTGTCAGGTATTCGGTAAGAATAAAGCATTTAATCCTTGCTTTGCACTAGGAAAGCATAGCTGTTCCACCTGGGATGATTATTCTATTTGCTAACAAGGCAGATTCTGCTGCAGAACAGCACTGGCAGTGGGTACTGCACCTGCTCCTGTAGTTGTCACTTCTGGCTTCGTTGGAGGTATGAAAGGAGGCCAGTGCGGTGGGTGCTTCTGGACCAGCTCAAACATCCGTAGACTCTGTTGCTTTAGAATCTCCTGAGGACACAAAACTTTCATTTTAAAAGATGCTTTAAAAGAACCTTCAAACACAAAAAATGTCTGCTTAATTAAAAATATTTTAAGTTACATGTCTATCAAAACCCAAAGGTTTTATGCCAACCTACAGTGAAAACCTCTTTGTTTCAAGTACCTGCCATTATAATCACTGCCTCACAGCTCTCTCTAATATTTTCCTAGCTGAAAACAAACCTGAGAGACAAATCTCTTGAACTGTCCAACAAGTTCTCAGTGTGTTATAATTAGCTTTGATATCTATACATCTATGATTTAATTACAGACACCAAGGATGTACAGTATTCTCTGCTTTTCAAAAGAAAAAAGTACTGGCATGGACCTCTCTGCGTTCAAGTTTTCTGTTGATCAGGAAGAACAAGAGGCAGATCTGTCGGCTCCAAAACAAGAGATTTTTGAAGGATGGTTTTCATCAGGAGAAAAAAAGGTATTGAAGCCACACTGCACTCCTTTTCAATTAGGAAAGCTACATCATATCCTCTAGTTCAGTTATTTACAAACTGCTTTCCTTAGCCTTTTTTTTTTTTTAATAAATGCTTTTAGAGGTTGATGTCACTTCACATTCAGACTTGTGTTGTCTACCAAGTACATGCAGAGATGTCCTAGAGTCCTTTTCCTGTGGCAGGAAGCACCTTTTGTATGTCCCACAGTTCAGCAGAAGCTGGAGGGATCCAGCACTTCCAGAATCAGATCTTCTGTGCTACCAGGCACTGACAGTCATAATTAGAACATGTAATGTTACGTCAAACAATAAGAAAGGATCAGGAAGCAAGTAAGTAGCTACAACATGGCAGGTAAAACTTACCTTTAACATATATTTCTCAGTAAATGACTAAGTTTCAGCCAGTAATATAGTAGTGCTAAAAAAAGAAAAGCTTTCTAAGGGTATATATTTACACTGGTTCTCCAGGTACCAGGGTTCACGGTTGTCAAAATACTGAAGAAGCTCCAATTAGCAATTCAGTAACACTGGCTTAACCTGACGCGTTAGTGCATTCTTCTCTATGGCTCACTTCATTTGCATGCAGAGAAAGATGTAATGGGAATTTCCATTAAAAAAAAAACCAACAAACAAACCCAAACCCGGCAGTATTCGTTATTTCATATCAAACAAAGAAAGATGGTATTATTACCTTTTGTACAAGACTACACCAGTTATCAAAATCACATTCTTCTTTGCAAAAGAAGCCCTAAGGAAAAAATTCATACAGTAGTATTATTAAATAATAATAGCAAGTCAGTGAGTGAAGGACATTACGGTATTTTCATGCATTTTAAAGCTTTAGAAACACGTCTCAAGTGACAATCACACATAACCCAACCAAAGGATACTGGCACAGGACCAGATTTAATTTCTTCAACTACTGCAGGATCCTTGTGAGACTCCTGCAAGTAATTCCATTTAAAGACTTATAAATTATGATATAAAATAATTTAAGCTTAAGTAACTTGTCCAGAGGGACCCGCATATGTAGTAGTGATGAAATAAAATAAGGAAACTTGATTCAGTTCCTTGCTTTGACCTTCAAAATAATTTCTGCAAAAGGTAAGTGCTGCTCAGTAAAGAAAATTAATTAGCTGCCTGGGATACAAACAGCAGTTCACTGCTTGACCTAAGATTAATGAATCCTACCTATGCAATTAATATATGAACTGCCACATGTTGAACTTTATATTGTAGAAGACTGCCCTGTGATCTTGATTCCGGTCAAGGAAATGCGTTACTGCCCTTATCAATACACAGAGGCGTCACTCAGAAGTCCTGCATACACAGCTCTTATTTCCTGACACCTACTAAAGCTACTGAAGGGTCCAAATTCATGATCTTCATTCTGTGCGGGGCTTGCTGGCAGTGGAAGCTCTCATCATCAACTGTGCCATTTTCTTCCCAATCTACAAAACTCTGAGTGGTATGAGGGTCCAAATAGATCAGCTCGTTGCCTGTATGGGCAAAAACCGCATGATGACAATAAGTAAGAGACTTTAATGTGCACTTACTCCATCGAGACATGTCAAATAGAAATTAGAACATCATCTCAGTCAATATCTAGGCTTTCTAACTAGGCAGTCTTTCAGAAAACCAGAAAGGTAGACACAGTAGTTTCCCACAAGGCATTCAGTAGAATTTTCTATAGTTACCCATTACTGTAGATTTTTTGGTTGGTTTGTTCTTTGTCACACACTTGCCTTTTTCTATGGGAGATCCAGTACGGCTTTTTAAAAAAGTATCCACTGCTGTAATTCCCCAACATTCCACAGATTAAAAGGTACAGGATGACCACAAACGCAATCTGTAATCCCATTAGGCATTCATTCAGAAATTGCAACAAAGGAGTCTCACTAAACCAGTTCAGGTTTTACAAAAGGAAGAACAAAATATCCATAAAATTATGAAAAAAAGTATTAAAAAACCCGGAATCTAGTATTGACTATTGCTTTAATTAATAAAGCAACAGATAGGCGTGGAAGAAGATAAAAAAGATACTACTATCTGAAGTTTGAAATGTAAGAAAATAGTTTAAGAAAACTGTGAAGCAAAAAAATAAAACAAGACACCCTTCGTTAAGAAGTAGTACTGATTAGGCAAAAAAAATCTGGTATTTTAGTAGCAACATTTGACACTTTTCCACTGCTATCAGTTACTCTTAGTGTTCTCGCTTATACCATTACTTATTTTTATGTCAAGCTTTGCAGCTACTTTTCTGTTGCCATAAGGATGCTATCACAACTGTTCCTGATGAATTTGAGGTATGTTTCTTCATTTCTTCTACTCTATTCTCATGCTAAGCTGCTTACTCTTTCTCCTTCAAAAAAAAAAAAACCAAACCCAAACCCAACCTCTCTTTAGATCATATGCGTATTTGAAGTTTCTTTTTTCCTTACCTAAAAATCCTATGAAATAATAGGCATTATTTGGTTTCCCTCCTAATGCTCCCAAAGACTGTGGCATCTTAAAGCATTCCTAGGAGTTCAAAGAGAGAAAAATGAAACTGTAGTTGCTTTGCCCATTGATACAACAGCTACTTGAACTCAATTCACAGTAACAAGAAATTCACCAAAGAAAAAAGTCTTACTTTAAACGCATCAATATACACTGGATTTATGTGATTTATCCCTAGCCGTAGAGGTATAATAAGCAGGAGGGGTTTCCAGCCTGTGCAGAATCCTGCCGCGTTCTTATTCCAGCCCAGAGCACTCCTGTGCACGTGTGCGCTGCTGTGGGCTGCGCTGCTGCTCTGGGGAGGGGACCAGCACATCTTCTCTGGGGGTATAAAACACCAGAAATCAGTGAAATGCACAGAAGACGACACAGCAGATCTTCCTCTCAATCCTGAATTAAGCTACTTGGGCAGGCATCTTTAATAGAGCTCCTGTTTTAAGACAACGGGAGCCAGGGCATGGAAATCATAACTATTTAGCAGGAGTAATTCTGGCAGACAGAGCATGTGCTGGCACATGAGTGAGACATGACATAAAGGACTGGGGCATGAAAATTTGAGGCAGAAGTTGGGTTTACTGCTAACATTAGTAATACTGTCACGCTTTGCCCAGGAAATGAAACAACAGAGATAACGGCATTAGAAACTCTTCAGGGAACGCTTCACTTGAGTGATGCGAACGTGAAATAGGCAGTAGTAGGGACTAAAGCAGAAATAGCTAAATACCACTTGTAAACCCATCTTTCTTACAACCGAAAATTCAGCCTGGCCAGGTGCTTCTCTAGGATCTGCCCCTGGTTCCTCTTTTGCCTGACAAAAGCACATCTCTTTGGCAAACGCTGTATTAAAAACAATGCTTTGTAATTCTACGTACTACAACTTCATTCCATTTGGTAGGTAGGAGTTTAGAAAGCACAGACCAAACTCCATCTTGTCCTGAACTGCATGGTATGCAAGTTGGCCACCAGAAAGGCCTTCGCTGTTCTGTGCTACCTTTCGTTTTGAACACCCAGACTCTGAGTTTGCGTTTCCTTTATTCCTTTTCTTATCCTGGGAACAAGGAGGGCTGGCCCAAAAGCACTTTGTTCATATTAAGATACATTCAGGAAAGTGGAGTCAAATTAAAAACTGGAACCAGAGAACCAATGTTGCACTTACTGATGTCTTCAATGACCACCGTATTGTCCATAGACACATAAACTGCTAATGAATTCCATTCATCAAATAAAGCAAGCTTCCTGAAAAACATCAAGGTAATAATTAATATAAACTAATTAGGCCCAAGATGCTAGCTTTTCATTCAGGACAATTAAATGGTTCTCAAATAAAATTAAATTGTTTCTTTGACAAAACGTATTTGATAGATTTGTTTTAAGTCTCCATGTAACAAAAAGGTAACACTGAATACTTAATATTTAATATATTTAGAAAAAGAAATACAGTGGTACCAGGAAAAGCACACGCAGTGTGCCATACGAAAACTCGTTTGCCCTTTGGCCAAATGCAGTGATAGTAACAGCTCAACCACATAATTAGGTTTATTACTTTTTATTGCACTTAACAGCCTCTGCAGTGGGATCCTCCCCATTCTCTCTGGCATCGTCTAGAGAGGAAAAAAATACCCGTGCCAGTTTTGCACATTATCTTTTGTTAAGAAGTTCCACTAAATTCAGTGGAACTATTTCTGTTCATGTGTGGAAAGCAGACTCAGGGCATTAAAAGCTACATCAGATAAGGTTTTCAGCACCCAAAAGTGAGGAGGGAGGACGATAGCATATAGGTTTCTGTCCACTTGTGTGAATCCTAAACACTGGGGGAGGGACCTATGCTCTTAAGCTGCACAGGCAGAGTCAGGTGTCTAAAACAGGCCAGAAAAACCTGTATGTGAGCACTGAGCAAGGACGAATTCATAAGTGAAAAGAGCTGGAGGCTAAGATGGCTTTAGCTCCTTCTCTCCCTCCCAAATGTGTGTCTGTCCCAGCACTGCAAAAAACCGTTGCTGAGCACTTGGGACCACTTGAGATTTGGCACCTCCACCTATCCCTCAGAAACAGAACTCTTTGAAGTATGGATTCTGGACTAGGAGAAGCTGCTTGTGTTTTATACGACAGCCTTCAAGCAGAACTGCAGCTCGGACAGTGAGGAACTGCAGTTCAGTTCCCTCCTTGGCCCCAATGGCTTCACTTTGATGTTTCACACCACCACTCTAGTCTGCACAGGGGCACTCATGACCTGCCAGAGCTGTGACGCTTTGTGTAAAGGAATACGTATCTCCAGTGCTTATCAGTGAGGGCGTGCAGATGGCACGGCAAGACAGACCTTTCCGCAGGTCTTCCCCAGGCTCTTGGTATATTATATTCAGAACTTGCCCAGTCCCAACTCAGTAACTGTCCACTGGGCTACAGCATCGTGGCCTGCACTGTATGTACAAACACATGCCATATATATAGACATATCCCTGACTCCCAGAGAGGGGAACATCGGCTTTTAACACTGTGCTTGGCCCTCATCTGGGTCTCTGAGCTCAGCCGCCCCAGGGAAATGTGTTCCAAATGAGCCAGTGCAATTTGACTTACTTTAGTACTTGAGCAACTGTATTTGGTCCAAACCACTCTCCAATTGATTTCCCCTCTCCAACACCCATCTGCGCTGTTTTCATGAGGGACAACACACACAGAGGAAGAAGAAAAAAAAAAAAGACCCCAAAGAGTCTGGTCACAATATATGTTAAATAGCGTGACCTACTAATATTTTGACATACAGTTTGCAATTGCTCTAGAATGTTATTTGGCAACAGTTATTTTCTCAACCTATACTCTTTTCAAATCTTAATGACCGGCAGTTCCTTTACAAAAACATTTCTAAACTGTAATGAGAATTACCTATATAGTGTCGCTTTTTGCAAATTACAGCAATAAGCTTCATGACTGCCTATTTTAATACTACCAACTCTGGTACCCAAGGCTTACATGCTTTATCAGAGCTACACTCTAGTATACAGATATATTTAGGTCTCAGTGAAAAACAGTACTACATTTTGTACTCATTTGCATGAATATTTATTTATATATAAACATATACATCACCTTCATAATTACCTTTCCAAAATTTTGAACTAACTTATTTCAAACTAGAAAGTTTTAAAACAGTGGGAATTTCAGCAGGAAAATAAAAAAGATGGTATTGTGTGTATTCTTACCCATTTGGTGGATGGAATAACAGCAATCTTTTCTATCTAGAAAGCACCGTAAGATTCTGTGATATTCTTCTGGCTGTTTTTTGTGTTTTTCCCATTGCCAATCTTACAGGAAAAAAGTTATACAGATTAAAAAATAATAATGTTTCCATCATCCCAATCAGATTTCTAGATAGTAGAAGCCATACAATGAGATGTTAAGACTAATGTAACATTAAAGTCTACTATTTACATTCTGTTTAGAGTTCCTATAAGTTACAGCTTGTGATTAACTATCAAGTTAATCTGGGAAAATAAAACAAAAATGTCAGCTGCAAATACATTCTGAGTGATCACCGCTAGTGAAAGCTATTGCTGTATGGGAGCTTTCAAGATTGTTTAAAACTATACACTCTGTCTAGATTTTGCTGGACGTTTAAGCATACACCAGAGAATCATCTAAGATCCATAAAGCAAAGTGCAAGCACAGGGCAAGCAAAACCCCAAACAGCTTTGCCATGTATGCTCTGGCCTCTGACGTAAGGTAGTTGCTGCCCATGTACTGACAGGGAAGCGCACGTGTGAGGCTGACAGAACAAAACAGGTAGGTACTATGAGTTCATACGCTTATTTTTTTCTCAGGTAATTTATTTGTTTGCCTACTCCTTCAGTTAAACCTTTGTGCCTCCGTTCTGTGGATGCAGTTATTCAAGCGGACAAATCCTTCTGTGGGATCAGTTATTAAAGTAGATGAATCCTGAAAGCACGCTGCCATAGGAACCACAGCCCAGCGGCGTAAGGATTACAGACCTAACCGTAATAATTTAATTGATACAGCAGCTACACACAGACCAGACCTACGCTACTCACCCACCATCCTGGGATGTGGGGTGTCGGTACAGGCTTAAGGGTTTGCACTAATGGGTTCTGTTGTGGGGTTTGGACCTCAGGCTGGTGACAGGTGAGTGGAGTACTTTGTATGATGTTTATCACTATGTCACTATTCACACAGGCACCATGTGGGAACACTTGGTGGCTACGTAAGCAATGAAGAGAAAGGTAAGAGCTCAGACCCATGGTGGCAGATTTCCCCTTGGGCCTCAACCTGGGTATTCCTCACAATTTATTAAAAAAACCAAACAACGAAGGAATTTCCTATTTGTGCTCCCTCTATTTCTATTTCTCTGCTTAAGGCCGGCACGATTTCACCCTGTGAGACAAGAATAATTCACTAGTAACTTCTATCAGGGCATCAAAGAAAGTTTCATTAATAAATTTAGGTTACATGCTCTTACAGAAAACTACAACAAAAACAAAACGGCCTCCAAACAACACAAAAGCTCACTCAGCAACAGTACTCACCTCTTCCTAAATGTCTGCAGATCAGCGCTTGTGCCAGCATCATCTGCCCGCACCGCAGCATACATCCCCAGCCAGCGTCAGACGAAGGACCGGTGCCTCCTGGTAGAAAAGTTCATTACCATCAACATGGGCTTTAAACTGAGTGCAGCGCCAGAGAGAAAGTTTCACCGTTAAAATCTCTAGACAAGTGTCCTAGGGATAAAAGGCACCCGGCAAGACGTTTCTTTTGCTATTTCTGGTCTAACTTCACGTTTGCTCTATACACATGAAGACCTGCTCATATGCAGGTACAAGTAAGCAGAGTTTTCAATAGCTTTAGCACCTTGTTTGCATAAACATTTAAAATGAAACTCAAAATGTTCTAATACTGTAAAAATCATTTTCAGTCCACATTAGCATCACTAATCCTGCTATCTAATTTATCACAAGGCAGCTACTCTGCTGCATACTCACCAATAGGCGAAAACTTTCTTCTATACGTAAACCAGAGACGAGCACTTACATCCAACAATAACTTAGATTTGTCTGGAATATTTTTAAGAGGAAAAAATAATTAAAACAAACTTTTAAAATGGAAAAACTCTAATTTTCCCTGTACAGTCAATATATAGAGTGCCTGGAAGACTCCTGTTACCTTTTACCTTAATACTTAAAACATTTTTAGCTGTTTTAACAGAGAGCTTCTGCAGAATACAAATTAAAGTTAACTTATTAAGAATGAAATAGTTATTAGCCAATGAAGTTTTACAAAGTGTTTGGAGCGACTATGCCCAGCTTGAACAAAACACCTATAGAGAACTATGTCCTCAGGAAAGAACCGGTAAAGCAAGTTAAGAAAGGTGAAGAATTTCTACATGCAAACCAACATGGAATTATGCATTACCACCAAACAAAGTCATTTTAAGAACTGGTTAATAATATTAAATTTAATATTAATTCTTTTTTTTAATACTTGCACTTACAGAATTCTCCCAAAGGCTCTGAAGAATTCTTAAGAATCCTATTTGCTACATTTTCTGTGAGCCGTGACTCAGACTGACCGGCCGTTCCTTCAGCCAGTGAGGGCTGTACGTGGTACCCTCAGCCATCCTGAACACCCCGCTTGCACAGGTGCCCACTGCCCACCCAACATGTAACAGGAGGATGCCCTCGTCCTCTCTCCAAGCAGCAGAACTCATTTCTGAAATCTTATTTTTATATGATATATAAATCCATTGCTCTCCTACAGCTTTTAGGTCATATATATTGATTTTCATCAAAATACAGTACATGCCCTATATTATTTTTTTTATTATTAGTATTACGACTACTATTCTTTTGAAATATCATTTCAGTTGAAAGTAACAGACTAAAGACAGTATCCCTCAAGGGAAAATAACATTACTAATACTGAACATGCCCCAGAAGTTATTTATTTATCTATTTCTGAGGCATTTGATGTTGAGAAGTGATCAGCCTTGTATCTGACCAGCTTTTGCTACATGTATGATCTCTTTGCATGAATTATGGTAGAAAATACATCAGGAAGCTTCTGGTTTCATTTCAGGATGAATGCCGCTGCTTAGAGTTGGCTTCTTGTTGAGGGAGAAAAATAAACTTCCCTCACAAGATCTTTAGAGAGCGTAAGGAAATCAGGAGCTACTGCTGCACGTGAAACAGCGAACACCCTACAGATTTTACAGGTGAATTCTCATTCTAATGATACCTGTGTTTAGGTGGTGTTGCCTTCCTAGAATCCACACTGGCTCATCTGTTTCAGGAAATTCTTCTAAGTAGTCTGACAAAATAGTGATCTGGTTTTCATACCTAGATAAAACTGAACAGGAATACACAACATTCAAACTCCATTTTGTCCCTTTGCTCTTTTATGCACAACTTGGAGTTCTTAGACTGAACTAGTCGTAGCTGGTCTTTGAGTCTTTGGGTCTTCTACACAGTGCTGCCAGCCGTGTGTGCTCTTTTCCTGTAATGAGCCGTTCTGACACTGAAATAGCTGGTATCTGGGTTGGTTTTTATTTTGATCCTTGGTGGGTGCTGAGAGAATAACATGGGTGGCACCTCAGCTACCAGCAGCCCAACTGAAGCCCTGCAGAAGCTCAGGGTGGCTGCAGCGAGAGTAAGATTTGATTCAAGGGAACGAGGAAAGGGAAAAACAATTCAGGCATCACAGAATGCGTGCCCACACTCGATCTGAAACATATGAGTAGTGCCACTCAGAGGGATCACGTCCCTTGTGCCTAATGGGAAGCATGTGAAAAGTGTTAGCAAGGCTGGGTTCTGCTTTCCTAACTGGAGACTTGAAACACTTCAAAATAAAAGATGTGTTCAGGTTATTTGATACCAGACCTGTTTACTGTAAAATAACAGACTACGGTTAATGCTGCTTGAAGAACATTCAATTGTTTTTTAGGTAATTAATTACAGCAGGGTTTGTTGGAAAAGCAAAACAGGCCTTTAAGTGTAAAAATGAATGTAAAATCACCAATCTTAAGGAATATACTGCTAAAAATGTCAGAAGTTGAAAGCGAAAGCAAACACACTTATACTTTACTCTTCAAGTGAATGCACATATATACGGTATAAAGAACAAGTAAGCATCAGGTAAATGGCAAAAAAAATATTAAAAAATACCCAACAAAACAAACCAAACAAAACCCCCACCACAACAACAAAAAATAACCACAAAAGAAAAAAAAAGACAAAACCCAGATAAAGACATACATTATAGCAATCAGAAGCGAAATTGAGCTACAACTTGCCTGTAGGGCCAGGGGTACCCAGCACAGACGCCCCTTCCCTGCCTGCTGGCGCGGGGACCACTAACCACCGGGTTAAGCGTCTTCCTTCGGGCCGTGCCGAGGGCAGGAGGGCCCCTCGCCCTGGGGGTCCAAGAGGGCTCCCCCCTTGGCCTCCGCGCCCCGCTCCCACCGCGCATCTCGGGCCACCCAGGAAAGAGCCACCGGCCTCTCC
>VZRU01003689.1:0-21636 GCA_013398155.1 Pedionomus torquatus
TGTGGATACGCGCTTACCTACGTGGATATACGTCTGCGCCTATGTAGGAGGGTCTGCTGGCCGTGGCGCCTGGAAAGCGCTGCTGCGTAGCAGCATCAAATCACCCGGTTTGGTCAGGGCGGCCGTTGTGGGAGTAAAAGGCTTGCGCAGGGCCAGGGATGGCTGGCATGGGAGTCAAGACGTGTTTTTGCCAGCTATCCTGTGAACCGAATGGAACTGCTTACCTGTCTCTGCTGTCGTTGGTTTTGTACTCACAGTAATGTCGTTTAGAACCTGACCAGCATGTGGGACTGCCAGTTTAGTGCAATGGGAATATTTCCCATGGATTTCAGAGTGCGCATGCTTGTGCCTTCTTTGCTCTTTCTAAAGTTGAATTACGGTTTTTTTTTCCTAATAAAATAATATTTTTGAGTAATAAGGAGAAAGGTTATGTGGGGCCAGATGTTGAAAGGTACTGATTATCACCAGCTTACAGTTCTCAGTACGGTTTTCTTGGTGCTGATGTTGGCACCAGATCCATTAAAATTATTTTCTGTTTTCTCAGGTGCCACGGCTGCCTGTATCAACAGCGGGACAGTACAACAAATCAACTAGCACAATGACAAAAGACTTTAGCAAAGAAATAAAACCACTTTTCCTCAAGCAAACACGTAAGTGACAGTGCAGCTGTGAATGATGGTACTGTGTTGAAGTTGAGAGTTTTCTTTCAAATCAAAGAGCTGATTTGCTAATGTTATTTTGGTTTTGTTTTTAAATGCGTATTATAATTTTCTAATAAAAATTTACATTTATTAAACCTGTCGTTGAGGAACAGTATCAGGGTTAGGCTGAGAAAAATAACAGCTGTCTCAAAAGCTCAGCCCTGCAAGGTTTATACACTGGTATGGAAATGTTCTTTGGAAACAGTGAGTTTCTGCTATTTCAAGTCTGTTTTGCACCTGTAGTATCCAAAAGGAGATCAGTTTCAAGGGTGGCTCTGTGAAATTCAGTGAGATTTGTCCCTAATCTAGGTCAGGGCTTTGTTATCTGGTAGGGTAATTTTGGAGGGGCAGGGGGTGTGTGTATGTGTAAAGCAATAACATTCACTCGAAGGCCTAGTCCATTTCTGATCTGATTCTGCTTTTTGGCAGCAGAGGATGCTGTGAAGCTGCTGAAGCTCTCTAAGAAAGAAGGGGGGGAGACCTCCGAGACTCTCTTCTGCCATCATCTGGAGGACAGGATCCCTGGTGAACCGGGAGTCCTGAGCCACTGGAGACAGGACTGAGGGAAGGATTGTGTCGTTATTTGCAGGAGAGACCTGTGTCTGAGGGAAAAGGGCACTATGATCTCAGGGCTGTGATAAGTCTGCTTAATTTGGCTGCACTAAGCAACGTTTTCAATAGTTCTTTATCCAGGGCTGGCTGTGATAGCGTTGTTTCTTCTTGAATTGCATCCACTGGACTTACCTAAACGTTTTCATGACAGCCAGTATGCATACATTATGCACTTTAATGCTACTTACTGGAGTAAAGGTCTGTTCTCTTAGGGGCTTCCTAGATACTACTATAATGGAAAAGATAAATGCTGAGGCCAAAAGACATTTAAAATGCATTCATGCTGGTGACCATTTAATGGGATCTTTTTTTTCTTTATTAGGCAGAGTGCAAACTTTGATAATATCTGGTAATTGAGCTGAATAAGACCTCTAGGGGCTCACTGTTTTCAAGCTGTATGTGGTTGCACAGGGCCTTCCTTGTCTGTCTGCATTTGGAAAACCTATAGGGAGGGCAGTTTGTCATCATGCCTTGGCTTCTTCTCCAGCACTGCACCACCCCCACTGGGAAGAATTTTCTATCTAGTGAGAATTTCCTTTGCTGCAATGACTTTGTCAGGTCAGTGACTTGCTCTTGCCTGCTAAATCTTAGAAACATAACTTCTTCACAGACTGGGATTTCTTGGGCTGGATGCCAGAACGTGCATTATCTGGTGGAGGTGAGGAGGAGTGACAGAGTGTAAAACTGGTACCCCTGCTGTTTCTGTGCTGAATCCTCTCGTGTTAACCCCATGTTAAGCCAAATGTATTTGGCTTAAAAGTACTTTCCCTTTGCAACAATGGGGAATTAGCAGACAAGGCATCAAATGTGGCACCTTGTATGGGAAGTATTTTTTTTGTGTAGCCCTATTTATATATGTACAACCAAATTGTGCTGTCCAGTAAAAATAACATTGTAGAGAGTAGCTCAAGCTTTCTTTTAATGTATTTGAACTAGTGTGCTTCACCACATTATTTCAGCTTACCTCTTTCCACAGTACTGAGAATAGCAGCATGTACTGGTGTGCAGGAGATGCTCAACAACTCAACAGTGATACGAGGCAAGAAAATGACAGCTTACATTGTGATCTTCATTTTCAGTGCCTAGTGCTGATATAAAGGAGGTAGGGGGCTTTCAGCTTGTGTGCCTGCTGTTGAATTTCTGTGTTCTTCTGTTTCCTGGGAAATACAAGAGGAAGAAGCCACTCAGAGCTTAGATCAAAGGCAAAAGGAAAGCTTGGAATTGGTTCTTGAATTTGTTTGAACAAAAATTGAACCTGGAGAAAGGTACCTTACCCTTTGTCATTGGACTAGGTGAAATTTCAAGACCTTGACTTCCCTTTGAAATGTCTGTGCCAATTTTTTAAAGTCTGACCACAAATTTACATGGTGAGATGATTTTGAATATTCTGTCACTTAGTGTGTCATCCATTTTCATACGTGTATGTGTTGTGGTAGTGAGTGTCTTCTGCTGAGTTTTGTTTGCAATGAGAAGCTGTTGAGAGTTGCTAATGCCATTTAGAAGTTAGCCAAAACCTCTACCAACGCAAACAAGTGTGATTCTAGACAAGGTTTTAAAGCTACAGTGGTTTCAAGAAGATTTGAAGAGCTAGACTCTTATCTACCTTTTTATGTGAGGTGACCTCCAGTGAAAAAAAGAATATTGCTAATTTTTTATCTTTTGTTGTTGCTTTTTTTTTTTTAATCTGTATTTTTAAAAAAGCTCCAAAGCTTCTTTGCTGCATGTATTTAGGTACTGTCTAGCTTTCTTTTCTATGAGAATTTATGCACAAGCAGAGTATTAACAAAAAAACAAGAAAGACTTCACATTCTAAGGAAGTGAAGGATGGTCAGGTCTGATTCAGAATTAGACAGGCACAATGCTTTCACTGAGGCTGTTTGGTACTTTTGTTTTGACCACTGAATTAATGCTGGCTCACTCAGAAAAGTGGAAGAAATTAATTTAGAACAGAAAAATTCCCCATCAAGTTGGCACTTCTATTAATTCTAAGGTTAAAAGCCAATCGCATCCAGTTTACTCTATCACACAAAGCCTTAATTGTGACTTCGAAGTGATGCTGAGGGCTTGCAAAGTTGAACAAGTGTTCTTGTTTAACAAAGGCTCAAAGGTTTTGCATGACGGCGTAAGTTGAATTAAGTGAGCAGTATGTGTCACTTATGTCAGCAGAGAGAGAAAGAAAAGCTTTGGGGACTGAGCTGAAATGGTGGGTCGTATAAAGGTTGTTGAAAACTTTTCCAACTATGTCTGTCATGTAAGTAGTTTGCCTGAATGGCAGCTTCATAGGAATCTTCCATTTTTTTTCTTTTCCTTTTTTTTAATGTGGGATTGATTCTCCTGGGGGTGTGACAGAGGGAAAGGGTAACTACAGAACAAGAGGCTGCTGTGCTGGAATTTCTTCAAGCTATTTCCTGGAAGGTAAGAGAAGTTGGGAAATATTTTAGGAAAGCCTTTCTAACTCTTAACACTTGATCACCTTTACAAAGTTAATAAAAAAGAAGAGAAACGTGAAATGTGGCATTGCCCAAAAAGAGATAATCCCTTGGAGAGGTTTGCACTAAACAATCAGGCCCCAAAATGTGCTGCATGCAACTTTCTCTGGAAACATCCTAATATTCCAGGTTAGGTAGTACAGTCTTCCCTGTGATGAGAGGTCTGTTTGTTGTTTTCCTGCTTCCTCCGCACCCTTCCTTCAGGTCTGCCTTCAGATTTTCTGTTACATCACACCATCTTCATAAAACGTGAATTTTCCAAAACCATAGCTATTGCTTGTGTGGCTTCATCAAGGCTAGAAAGCCAAAGCATGACCTGTCTCTCAAGCTTCCAAGAAAAGGGTAAGAATAAGCAGAAGTGATCTGTTGAAGTGGATTCCCTACTTCTTTTCTTATTTTGAGATCCAGGTCAAACATACCATTCCTCCCTAGCGCCGTAATTATTTCTTTCTTGCAGCCACTGTAGCTGTTTATACAGACTAAATGTAATGTTTGCTGTTATGAAAGTCCATCCAGAAGCCAAAATACACACCCTTCCGTCTTTCCTGAAATAATCGGTACGTTGTTTATGGTTAAGCTAAAGGACCAGCTGAGTTAGCTCACAAGTCTTAACAGACTTGTGTCTGCAGCTATTTCTGAGTAACAGACATACACTGTGATAGAGTGGTCAAAACTGCTCTACTGTCTGGGCAGCTCTACAGAGCTCCTGAGTTTTATGGTCTTTGAAATGCTCCTGCATAACTGCAGTACTGAACTTCAGACTTGTGGATCTAAAATCACAAGCTTATGCTCCCTTAAGTTCAGTAATACTGATCAAGAAGCCTTGAGTCTAAGGGTGTCAGAAAGCCCTACGCATTTTATTATTGTGAAAATAAGATCTTTTCCAGTCTCACAAGAAGGAGAGATGCTAAAGTTTTTCTCTATGCCTGTGGTAACAGCAGCAGCTTGGTTTAAAAATGCTGCAGTGCTGTCTTAGTATCTTGCGTGCCTGTAACCTTCCCTGGTATAAGGCAGAGTGGCAGGGTGAAATCTTTGTCATTAGGTTCTAGTTCATCTTTATTCAGCTGAACTAAATTGTACTTACACCAGTAACGTTGCAATTGTTCATATTTGCTTTTGTACAGTTTGCTGTGGTTTTCAAAGTTTTAAAAGCAGAATCTCACAAGCTGCACTTGCTGATCAGACTTACGTAAGTCCCAAATTAATGAGCATCATATAGTATTCAGCAGGTCTTTTTAACAGTTGCAGTTATTAAGATAGAAATATTGGGGAAGTATTAGCTGTATCTTTGCCACCACCCAAAACAGCATTAGCAGGAAGACTAGTGGCAGGGACGGCTGTGATATATATGTGGAGAATCAACTGAGAGCTTTAAGATGGGAAAGCAGTTTCCGTGGAGAAAGGTGCTATGCTCGCCCCTGCTGACGAGGAAGATGACCAGTGTAAGAATCAGGAGCCTGTACAGAAAAGGGGCGTTGTGGTCATTTAGAAGCTGGTAGTCTGGGACTTGTGATGATTCCTGGCTGGGGTATTTTTAACCTGGTGCTGGGAGGTTGGTTTACCATCTAGTGGAACCATAGGCTTAAGGCACCATCTTAATCATACCCTTGCACTGCACTGCAGGGTTAAGGTCAGGCAGGATTTTTATGGAAAAGAAGATAAACTGTTTTTCCTGCATTGCCTCCAGAAAATTAAGGATAAGGCCTGCTTGTTGCCTTAACTACTGTCAAGTAAGAGATACTCATTCCTTATACTGTTAGTTATAACTACAGTTATGAATAATACAGTTATAATTAAGTTATAACTACAGGTTTTGCAATGGCCATTGTTCAATGATCACATAACTATTAGGCCTGATTTTCTCCATTGGCTTAAATCTTAGAGTCATGTATGCAGGGGGGGTACAGAATGCAGGACAGGGTAGGGTAGAATGAGATCTGTTACCTCAGCATAGAAAGCTGGTTGGATTGGAGTGTTACTCATCAGTATTTCTTCTGTTTTCAAAACACAATTCTCAACCATCTAAAGACACTTTTTGGTGCAATCAGCATACCACATGCATGACCGTAGGCATCAGTGAGGGCTGTGCCTTTTAATTAACACATGTATAAATGACCTGCCTGGTTCAAACCAAGCATCTGCCCGCTTCCCATCTCCAGCAATGGCCTCAAGCTTACCTCAAATGGTTTGCCATTGTTAGCATGTGAGAGGGTGCTTTCTGGGAAGCATCTGGTCTAAGCTTAGGAAAGCCGTGCCTACCTAATCCAACCATGCCAGCGGGTGAGGAAGCACATATGCTCCACATATACAGTGGGGTGGCTGCAGTGGCTCCATGGTGGCTGCTATTGATGGGACTGCTGGGCTGCGGCCTCCCTCTGCTCAGACCATGAAGACTGTTAGATATGGGTCTGACTTCCTTCCAGGAGGAGTGACTGTTGCTGAGGAGGTTGGTCAGTGTATGGAGAAGCAAATCCTTGTCCAGGCTCTTCAACAGTCTAGAAATCCCTCAGCCTATGATTGTCCATGCCCATCCTATGGACAGGGCTGCCGAGAGAAAAATCTGCAGAGCCGCAACTAGAAGAGATGGTGGGAGATCCTCTCAGAGCAGTACTATGACAAACTCAACAAGAGGATCTGATTCTTGTACAAGTGCTTCTAGTACACAAGAATCATGATTAGGATTGGACCAGTAAGACTTGCCACATCCCCTGGGAAAGAAATGGTGCTGAGGAGCCAGTTCCAGCCCTTGTGATATGCACAAGAACAGATTGGTAGTGTTGTACAAAGTACAAACCGAGCTGGTGCATTAAAAGCAAGCTGAACTCAAGGCAGACACCAAGGAAGCAGAAGAAAGAGGCATGATACTTCTGCTGTGTACTTTCCCAGCCTGTGTGTGGTCTCACTTTAGGGAGTTCCTGAACGTGGTAGTGTTTATCTGGTTAGTGACTACCAATAGGTCTTTCTCCTAAATGCTCATTTGGTCTCCTATGAGAATTTTTTTGCAGCTAGAAAATCCTCCAGCAAGGACCTTGTCTAGAACCCAGCTTCTCTCCATTGATGGCTCCTCATTCTTGAACAGCTGAAGAGACAGTGAAGAGTTGTTCCTACCCATGCCATCAGGCTTCCCAATGGTGTCTCTTTGCCAGGGTAGAGAATCCTAGCCCACTGGCTCTTTGTATGGTGACCACTGTCACCATGTGCGAAGTATGTGTCAGGAACACATTGCTTAGCTGTGAAATGCACGTGTTTCCTGAAGTGAAACACCGCAGATCTTCATCAACAGGTTAGTGGATTTCTAAGTTAAGCTACTGCCTTGAGCAATATTTTTCTTCTCTCAAAACTCTGAGAAACAAAGAACAATGTTTTGTTACTGCCTGTTCTTGTGTCTGATTTGAAGAAAAAGCACCTTAAAAGATCAGTCAATTAATGTTTTGTCAGAACTCTGCTTTTGGTCTTGTCTAAGAAAAGTCACCATCTGTTGAATCATAGCTTTCACTTCCTTTGGTGCCGGAGCGTCTTAATCTTTCATCTCACATTGCTCTAGCTTTGTGGATGGGGCAATGTCACCAAAGCAGAAATAATCACACTGGAAATGAGGCTGGGGACCACAGGGGGGACTGCGGTCGAGTAGAGAAGTGGAAGAGCCCCTGTACATATGAATGTAGGTGGTGTACTTCGAGGGAGAGGGGACAACAAGGGCAGAGAACAGAAACTTCTGGGAGGAGTTTGTGACAGTGTGAAAACTAACGTTTTTTAAAAGTTAGTTTTCCCAGACGGGCTAAACTACTCCAGGGAAGCCCTGTTGGGTGCGATATGGCTTGCAAGAACTAAACTGGATTTGAGGAGTAGCCCAACATATTGAAAGCTGCAGAATTGATTTCTTACTAATACTAGTGTCTGCCATGAACTTCCTCTGTATGACTCCTTACCAGAGATCTCAAAAATGCTGATAATGTGTAGGATGTTCTAGGGCAGCTGCACCACCTCAGCATCAGACTTTTTCTTTTGTCTGTTTATATAACTCAGCCTTCTTGCCAGAGCATGCCTTGTCATGAGTTCTGTGGGATTTCATTGTCTTTTCAGCTTTTAAATGAAACCGAGTGTCCCAAACAATACTGGATCTCAGCACTGCGTTATCTTCCCCTTCTGGATACTTCTTCAATTTCATTCTTTTTCAGTGTAATAAAACCCAGAACCTTGTCCCGATGCCTTCCTTCTCCCATTCTTCAAAATTGCCTTAGAAGTCCCAGGCTAGACTATCACATGCTCATGACTGGTTTTCCCCAAGGGCTCCGTCTCTTGTGGAAACACAAGTCCTTAGGATTGTTGTCCTGAGTCCACTTTTCACAAGAGAGCTGTTTTCTACCCTTACTTGTGGGAAACTTCTGCAAATTTTCCTTTCCCACAAGTTACAAACTTTTCCTGTCTTCTGGATTTCCTCGTTATCCATTAATGCAAGATACTGACCAGTCCCAGCAGCACTGTGCCTGCTTTCTGGAGAAAGTGGAATTGCAGAAGACACTACTCCCAAAGTGTATAGACTCATTCCTGTTACATTTTCAGGGTAGTTTTGTCACAGGATTACAGTGATATTATATACTGGATGAATCTGGGGGCTTCATGAAAATGTGAGCATTTTAGAGAACATACTTCTTTTTTTTTAAAAAAAGAATAATCTTACAATATAAAAAATAGAAAAGGTTCTTAAGTTCTTATAATTTTTAAACTGACTGATTTCTTGCTAATTTCAACTCAGTGTTTTGGATTTTCAATTGCACTTTCATAAAAGACATTACTTAAACTGTTCAGCAGTTTTATATGATTTTATAAGTTTTAAGTTTTGCTATACACTTCCTTGTATAATTTTTTTGTTAAGTTTGCGCCAAACTCAGATAGCAAGTTACAGTTTGATGTATTTGATTGGCTTTTTCAGTGCTGGGCTCTTTGGATCTTGAAAAATGTCTGAGCTAGCATGTTTTCCAGACCTTCCTGGAAGGGAGGTGAACCCTAACAGTGGTCATTCATTAGCTTGAGCAGTTTCTTTGTTTAAAGTACAAAACCGTGGCCTTATTCTGCAAGGAAGACCTACTAGATCACTGAGGGCTTTGATTATTATTTAATGAGTTCAGAAACTGTTGATATTTTATTCTGAAAGTTTTCCCTGTAATTTGTGGGTATAGTGACAGCAAGAGACAAAGCTTATGTTCTTTGTTTTGTCTCCATATCTCCTCCTGTACTTCTAAATCCAGCCCGTGCCCCACCAGAGGGTGGTGGGACAGATGGCAATTCTACTGTTACCACTATGGTACCCAAGTGGTAACAGAGGGGAATATTCTATCACAGGACAAGAAGTCAGAGTGCTTATTGAAATTATCAGGCAGCAGGCTTAAATCAAACAAGGGCAAGTTTTTTATACATGGCACAGTAGAAATAAACTATGAGAGTGGTGGGTGCATGGTGTTATGGATGCCAGCAGTATAAATGAGCTCAAAAGAGGAACTGAAGAAACTCATAGAAAGGCTTTTAAATACACAGATGCAAAATCAGCTTCTGGCTGATGCTGTCACTGAACAGCAAATTACCAGATCTCACCAGGGTATATTAGAGGAAGTCAATTTTGCCCTGTTTTTTGTACTCTTTCCCAAAGTACCCATTATTGGCCACTGTCTGAGAAAAGAGCCCGGCTTTCTGTAGATTTGGTCTGATTTACTGTGACTGTCCTTGTGCTACTGCATCTGTGAAACAGGGTTCATGGCTGAGTACACATTTTCTAGCGTGCAGAAAGAAAGTAGAAGTCACGTCCTCAGCCATACCGCAACCTGTTGTCACTTTGTTAATATGCAAGGTTAATTAGCATAAACGCATACACTTGACTTAAACACGTTCCCTAACCTAAGAGGAGTGCACTAGATCCTGATATAATTTAAGAAGAAAAAGTAAAACATCGTTACTTTAAATTCTGCTATGGTCTTATTTGGTTAGGTCTCAAATATTCAGGAATGGCAAGAAAAAATGCAGGCTTTCAGTGTAGTCCAATGCCAAGAATGTAATCCACAGTTTGTCCTTAATCCCATGAGGATCATCTCAAATGTTTCTAGTGCTTTTGGCAGGAATATTAAATTACAAAATCTAGGATACTTGCCAGAAACTGAAAAAAGAAGGTTCACAGTAAAAGCCGTGCCGCTGCTCTATGCTTCTGTAGGTGCAAAATGGCATGTCTGCATGGACGATTACTTTGAAAATACAACTTAAAAGGGCAATTTTTCATAAGTGTCTTGCAGCAATCCATTCCAATTAGTTCCTAGTGCTAAAATAGTCATTGTTTGGTGCCTGGTGACAATACAAAGAAGTAAGTGAAGGTGACTAGCTTGTCAGAACAGCAAGCTTTGCTTTTGTGGAGATTAAAGTATTTATCTGTTTCATTTCCAACTCAAGCTGGAACCTGAGCTTCAAAGCTTCTGTTGACTTCTGTTTTATCTGTGTGTTGGGAGGAACTTGTAGAACACGGGGGTTGCTTCAGATTCACTCTGATAAAACCAAGGCCAGAGTTCAAACACTGTCATTTTTCTTGAATTTACTTGTCAAAGAGACTTGCACCTTTGTAAAATAAATCCTTGACTATACAAGGACTTCCAAGGAGAGAGAGTTGGAGGACTCTAAGGTCTTGTATGTGTCAAGCCTTTGAGAATCACATGCAACTCAGTACTTGCTTTATTTATCAAGGCGAAAATCACATTTATCTTTAGAGAGTGAATCTTTAGCCATTTCTGATGAAATTTTTGTACTAGAGTACTTTAATGGGTATAAACTCTCTACTAGAGAAAAAGACAAATTTAATTATTTAGTCAATATTGGAAAAATTTCATATCAGACATGTTGACTTTGACACGTTTTCCTTCTTTCTCTTTTCCTGCTCTCTGTCCTGCATGACTGCTTTTCCAGGGTCTGCAGGGGAGCATTTGACATTCTCATCCCCTCTAGATGGTATTCTTGTTGCTTCTGCAAGAGGTAGAAACACCAATAAGTTATTTAGTTTGAGTTTTATTGCCCTATTTGTATTCTCTTCCTCATGCTTTATTGAAGAACTGACCTTAAGATCAGCTAGAGATTTAGGTTAGAAATTCCAGCTGTACCTTATACATCCTACAGAATACCAAGGGTACATATGTGTCCCTATATTGGCTATTGTTTTAAAACAAGAGAAGTCTGAGCTTCAGTCTCTGGAATTTTTCAGTGCCTACCCTGTTTGGGGCCATTGATGCTATGATGACGCAAACAAAAAACTGTGTTACGTAGAGCTGGTAACAGTATTTTATTGCCACGCTGTTTAGCACCAATGCCAAAAAGTCTTCATGGATGGTGCTGTATGTTGCTGGTGTCTCCCACTCAACAAGTATCCTAACTCAGGCACAAACATCACAGAATCAATCTTTTATTTTCTGTGAAGAATGAAGTGTCTGAAAAACACTTTTCTCCATATCAGACAGTTGTGCTTTTCTGCTGTGGCAGGAAAGGGTGGAGAGGAGGAAGTGTTGACCTCAGAGCTGCTTTCATGCTTATCTCTCTTGCCTTTTCTTGGTCTGGGGGATATTTGTGTCTGCCAGCTGGGACTCACCTATGGCTGCATGTCTTTGCAGAGGAAACTGACTTTTTAGATGCATTAAAGACCCATATATGCTGATGAATTTGCATCAGATATATTTGAAGCCACATCCTGTATTACGTATGCAATTGCAGCCACAAATAGAAAATATGGTGCGTTTTCTGCTTGTTTTTCAGATTTTGATAAATCTAAATGTGAGACAGCATCTAGCAAGTTATCTTGATTCTTTTTGCAGAACTCTTCAGATGAAAGTGTTTGAAAGAAAACTGCAGCTAGAGGGAAGGTGACAGACAGATAAAATACATGGAGGAGCAATGCACGTTCTGCCTCTCTTGTGAAAAAGGTAGATATACGTTCTGGAAAGCTTGGGAGACCCAAGTCTTGTTAAACCTACCACCCATTTTTCAGAGGAAGCCGAAAACGTAGTCAGGGAAACGTCTCTGGCAACAGTGAAGTTGCTTAAAAAAAAAATAACAGTGCTGCTTCCTAAATATAAGTTCCTCTTCCTTTTAGTTATAAATCACTAGTTACTTTCATCAAAGGAAACCATAAGATACATTTTTCTTGTTAACTGTATACCTATTGACGTATTTTTTTTCTGTTGAAGGTCAACTTGACCTTTTGTTAAAACAATACTACAGCATAACTAGTTAGACTGTTAACAAGAAGCGGCAAAGCAGTAGCGTTGCCAGAGAGAAGAAAATGAAGGCGTTCTACTTGTTAGTATCAAAAATGTATGTGACTGGGTGACAGCCCAGCTAACTCTATACAACAGTTATTTTGCTTCATGACCTCTGTCTTCAAAACCTTGGATGCTTACCTTAAAGTGTATGAAAGCAAATTATGTACATTTGCTGAAAAAGCCTACCTTTCAAAGACTCTTTGGCATTTAGACCCTCATGAAAACTCCAGTTGAAATGCATAAATAATTGAGTACATGGGATATCTGAGGCTAAAGGACACCCACTAAACATATTGAATAATTAGCCTCACTGAAATCAGAAGCAAAACACCCAGCATTTAAATAAGAAATGCTGGCCTCTTTTCTGTGTACTATATACAAGATGAAAAATGAAACTTAATCAAGCCTTGGAACACAGTTTCAGATAGTCTTGGAGTCCTAAATGAAAGAAAGAAAACCAACACAAATTCAATAAGTGAATTCAAAGCAGGTTCCAGACTCAGCATGGGAGGATCCAGGGAGAGCGAAGCCCAAACCTCTTTTTGCAAATAAGGGGTGAGAAGGAAGAAAGGGATAACACAGCTGGCTTGCTTGTTAAACTTGTCTTTCAACAAACAGAAATTCTAGTTGACTTCAGTGGACTTTTGCCAAGATGGAACTGTATCAGACACTGAATAGGATTTCAGTACTTTAGGTTCACTGATGTACTTTATAGACCCCTGGGAAATTGTGATAAACTCCTATCTTCCCCTTAGGAAGTGACTCTGTAATGATACTCTCTGCTTCTTACATTATGTTGGGCAGATTTGGTAAAAAGCTTTCCCCTGCAACTTTTAGCATATTGTTGCATTGCTTGGTGCTGGCGTGAAGTTAAACAGCAGCAGTTTAAGACTCACACTACTTTGGTAGAAAATATTTTTAGTATTTTCTGTGTTGTTCATGTTTACAGGGTTTATTATAACAGCCTGGATATCAGACAGGGTAGTTGAGTTGAGAAGAAACCAGTCGTTTATATTTTTTTATTAATTTTCTTGAAGCATGCCGTTCAAATTATACTAACTGGAAAGCATTGACCCCTTTGAAGAATGCAGGTGTCCTGCTTCACATTAGATTCTGATGTGCAGAAGGACAACTACCATTTGCTAATGCCATGAATCATAGAATCATCCTGGCCAGAAGGGACCTCTGAAGATCGTCTAGTCTGACCTCCCCGCAGTCGCAGGGACACCCCCAACTAGACCAGGTTGCCCAGGGCCTCATCGAGCCTCATCTTGAGTATTTCCAGGGAAGGGGCCTCAACCACCTCCCTGGGCAGCCTGTTCCAGTGTTCCACCACCCTCAGAGTGAGGAATTTCTTTCTCATATCCAATCTAAATCTGCTTTTCTCCAACTTCAAGCCATTGCCCCTCGTCTTGCCACTGCAGGCCTTTGTAAACAGGCTCTCCCCAGCCTTCCTGTAGGCCCCCTTCAGGTACTGGAAGGCTGCGATTAGGTCTCCTCAGAACCTCCTTTTCTCCAGGCTGAACAGCCCCAGCCTATCCTTGTAGCAGAGGTGCTCCAGCCCCCTGATTATTTTCAGGTCCCTCCTCTGGACCCGCTCCATCAGGTCCATCTCCTTCCTATATTGAGGGCTCCAGACCTGCCCACAGTACTGCAGGTAGGGGCTCACCAGAGCAAAGCGGCAGAATCACCTCTCACCGGGGAGCTTTGATATCTGGGAGATTTGCTATGTGCTGTGCCTTGATGAAATAACTGAAATGCTAGAAAAGAGAGGCATGAGGAGAACAGTCCACAGCCCCAGCCAGGGCGCAGAAAGTGTCGGGGGAAGCTGCAGAGGGAAAGGCTTTGCACCACTGCAGAGGGAGCCATGGGCCTCCAGAAGAGCTGCACAGAGAATCCAGTAACCCTTTTATGAGTCCTGTCTAGAGGTCAGACCCCATGTAAAGCTCTGTCTGTAGATTTACTCCAACATTTACCCACAAGAAACTCCCAGCTTTGCAGCCTGCAGGTGACCCAAACTATATCATAGTCTTTAGAATGCTGTCAACCAGAAATGCTGGCCACAGTCTTAGATGGAATTTGTTCACTTCTGGAGCTTTGTCTTGAAGGATGCTGAGGACCTTCAACCCTTGTTCTTACTGTTGAGAGCTACTTCCCCTTGACACTTCTGAAAATTAGCCTAGAATGTTTTAAGCCAAATATCCAAAAATGACTGTATGAGTCATTAAGTAGTAAGCTCTCTGGGGGCTAAGCCAGTCTTCCTGTTCTGTATTTATGCAGTATGTAATTAGGAGTCTGGATCTGCATGTCTTATGAGCTACGCAATACGCTAGAATACAATAGCAGTCATAACTAAGGGATGTAGTCTTGCTGCTTTTGATCTCATCAGAGCCACATGTCAAATCTTTGCAGAGTTGAATGCAGAAATCCGGAGTCCCCAGACCTCGCCCTTCATTATTTGAGCAGCAGGTCATCCGTTACAGTTGTTATTCTGTTCTATAGACAGGAGTTCCCCATGAAATAAAATAAAAAAAAATGAAATGGGAAAAAGATACTTGATGCAGCACATGACGTTATGTTTGCTCAAATGGCAGAACTCTGCAGTGTGCAATTGGAAATGAGGCCTTCTACCGGCACATCCTAAGAAAATGTGCTGGAAGGTACAATATTTTCCGCACAATTCTCTTAAAATGATACTACCTGTTAAGTAAAATTTTTACTTGGGCATTGAGATTATCATCAAAGCATAAGGAAAGTTTATGAGATGCAAAGTTGCTCAAGCTATCTGTTTGAAGATGACTCAAAGTCACAAGATCTGTTTAAAGTACATAATAACTTGGCGCTCTTCTCTATTTGCTGCCTTGCCCAGGGCTTCAGATTTTTCAGCTTTAGATCTTTAACCAGGCTGATGAAATACTACTTTTATCGAGGGAATTGAAGGTCATAAGTAGTCATGTGATTGCATGAGTTAGCCTTCAGAAAGAAACACCAGATATTACATTGTTTTATTGTCCTTTTAAATTGCTTTTCAGCACCAAGGAAGGATAGTATTTCTAGTAATTCTTCCTAAGAATATGAATAGACCCTCTTGTTGCTCTGCGCTCAAGGAATAATAGGGAATCTTCTTTATAGCCATAGGGAGATCACATTTTGCAGCATGTGGGCATAAAGCACTTCTTAGAGCAGCGTGTTTGTGTGTGAATGAATGCTTCCTTAATGGAGAGCCCACATTTCTTTGGGGATTTAAATGTGTGTCAAAGCAGGGCTTGCAAAATACCAGCCACTGTTCAGGCATTATCATGACCCTAGAAGAATAAAACTGAATGTTGCTGAAAACTATACAGAACTACAGTATATAACCATCTTCTTTTTAACCTAATCCCGATGGATTATCCTCTGTGAGCAACAATATTTGTGACACTAGTGGAGTCTGACTGAATTGATTCCAGAATGTCTTTGGTGTCTGCAGTGTAGCCTAAAAGCTGCATGTTCCTAAATGGCAAAATGCAAAACCTCTGTCAGCTTCTTCTCTCCAGAGGGAACTGGCAGTTAGCACCCAGGGGCCTCACAGTATGTCCACAACCTGTCACGTCAATTAATACATACTTAAAAGCACTAAATATCTGAGTTCAAGGTTGGGACTTAGAGGCACATGAGCCTTACTTATATAGGGAAGAAGTATCATGGCTGTATCTACACTTTATTTCCATTTACCAGTGTGCTGGTTATACCAAATCAGATGATACTGGATTAATTAGACTAATAAACCTTAATTTATGTCCCCTAACTGAAGTGAAATTTGTATGCCTGCATCATCTATCACTTCTTATTGTTGCCCAAAAGGTATAAGATACATTTATACACCAGAAAGTGATATGTGATGAACTTACATTGGCACTCTGCTAAAATAAGAGTGAAGACCAAGCAATTCCAGGTAGAACTTGAGGTAAACTTCTGCTCACCTGTGGTCTTGTCTACAAACTTTAACTACTGCAGCCAGTCTGAGTTACACTGGCCTGATGGTTCCCTTAAGCTGAGTTAAGAGCTGTCTTGGTGTTGGAGTTTTGTTTTTTGGTTGGTTTTTTTTTTTGTGGGTTTTTTTTTTTTTTTGGTTTTTTTTTTTTTTTTTTTTTTTGTGACGGGTACATTAGAGAGTCTAAATTGCTTTAATTCCTTATGGATGAAAGAAAAGAAATATTAACTAGAAAAGCAGCTAATGAGATAAGAAAGGCTACAGTTTTATAGATTATGAGACTTGAATTCAAGGTGACATAACTTTCTTGAGGTCACACCAGAGCCTGCAGCAAAGCAGGGGTTAGAATGCAAGATCTGGCCACTTTTCACAGTTTATTTGCATGTTTGTATAAATCAGGAAAACATGTGTGAGGGAGAGAGAAAGGAGGCTGGTTTATTCTTGACCCTGTGCATTTATTTCACAGCCAGACTGTAGCTCTATCTTCAAGTTTTCAGACATGTAAGGCTCAGTTCTCCCTTTTGGGAAGCAGAATTCAGGTCCAAGCCTGAGGACATATACACTCCTAGTGATATCCTAGTCCTGGACCGTTCATTGGTACATAATACTAGATCACGTGTGCAGCCTGAAGTGACATAGGGACCTTACTGACTGCTTGAGCCCATGTGGCATAATCTGTCCCCTGCAATGGGAAGAGTGAGCAACAGGTAGCCATATTACTTCTAATGTCAGCAGAAAACAGCCTGTTTTCTGTATCCCCTGTAAATTTTTCACAATGTCCAAGTGAATTGCTTAGGTGTACAAACTGGACTGAGGGCTCTGACTCTAGTAATCGTTTGGGTGATGTGTTTATTATTTTTTCTAGCTGTTTAGGGCACTGGCATTATTATCTAAGTAATTCTGGAGTATCTTACTGTTTTTGTCTCTTAATTCAGTCTTATTCTTTTAATACATCTTCACTTCATGCACAAGGAAGAGAGATCCTCCTCTTCATTATCTTCTTCCTTTCTTGTATCTCTTTCTATTGCTATCTTTTTCCTCCAGCTCACTTCAGTTCATTCTGTTCTCTCCTAACAGATCAGTTTTCTCACTAGCATACAATAGCCCCAGTATGTTGGTATGCACTGAAAATATACGTTCATAACATAATATATAGGTGAAACAATATGAGATGATAGAGAACCTGTGTGGAACCATACATTTAGTTTTGTTGTGTGTGTGTTTATTATAATAATATGTGAGGTCCCAAGAAAAAAGCTACTTTAATGCAGGCAATGTTGAACATTGTTTTCACCAGTAGTCTGGCTGATATAAAGCAGCAAGTGCATACCCCAATTAATAAAATAGCACAAAAGCAGGCTTTCCCAAACAGTGTTGGGCTTTAAGTATAAGAGTTTTTATGCTTTCTGTCTCTGTTCATTCCACTTTGTCATGATCTTTTCCAGATGATCACCATGTGCACTCTAACTAGAAAAGTCTTCTGAATAGGTGAATTGTTTTATCTGAATTTTCCAAGAAAAAATCTTATGTCCAAGTCCCTCTATGTCCAAGTCCCTCTGTGGGCACCCTCTCAAAACTGAGAGGAAGCTGATAAGACAGTAGCATCAGTTTGACTCAATCAATTTACTTTAATCAGCGCAGGTTCTTTTTGTGGGCTTTTTCCTAAGTCATAAACAGCTGAAACTGATTCAGTCTATTACCTGTTGTTAATTCAATTTCACATTGTCAGTCAACACAGGTGGCTATTTTAGCCAAGTGAGTAAACCTAAATCTTGGCCATCCCTCCTGTGGAGCACGATGATCATTGTTCAGATTCTGAAGGTGAAGAAATGAGCATCTGTTATAAATTCATTCTTCCCCATTCAGGTCATGAGGAAAGTTACATTGATCAAAATAAAATAACACTAGAGAAAACAGTAATAGATTGGAACAATTACACAGAATCTTCTCAGCCATTGGCTTTGGGAACAGCTTGCTGACTAACGGTAGGTTTTCCATTTTTGCAGAAGCAATGCTACGTTTGGTACTCTTTATAAGACTTCCAATGTTACAGTTAGAGGAGGTGTGTTTCAGCTACTGATTGTGTTGACTCAATGTCTATTGTAGAATGTCTAATGTTATCGTGAAATACTTAATAAGGGTGAAGTATCTTTGGGAATGTTGTGTGGACAAAATGACTTATAGGTATACTTATGTATTGTTGAGCGGAAATGTTCTGAGTGGTATTACAGGGTGCTGCATCAGTAACACCTCTTGTTAGGTGAAACAGAAAGGAACCTTGTGGAAAATTCTCATAACCGCTAACCTTAATGAAGCTTTCTAAGCAGCGACGAGATATATAACACCACTATAATAATAATTAAAAAAAAAACTCCAACAAAAAACTAAGAAAGATATAGCTCTAGAGGATTTTATTATGTGACAACCATATTTCTCAAGCTGGTATGTGATAATTATGTTTGAACACTGAAAGCCTTATTTTCATGCTGCCCTCTATTTGCACATTATTTCAGGAAAGGGTGTTTGTGCCCACAGTTTTCAAACAAAGCCCATAAAACAGAGGAAGGAGATGCTTATGAAATCAATAGGAAATGTTATCTGTTTAGAAAAACAAGAGCGTTGTACAGTAATATGCTTCTTTTTTCTTTCAGCAAGAAGTGTTTACAGGGAGGTGAGTCAAGTTTTCTACTTGCTAACTCACAGAAGTGCAAGTCTGTACAAGGCTTCCTGGTCGCAAATTTTCAAATGCTGTTTCAGTGAAAATCACCTTCCAGGTAAAAGGGAATTAAATGAACTGCCAGTTCTTGAAGCATTAATTAATAATAATAAACTGGAAGACCTCCAAATGCTTTTTGGCAATATGTCCTTGTCTTCTTCACTAAGAGGAAGTTGTGGAGGCAGTACCTGCCTGTGGAGGCAGTACCTGCATACATGTGCACGTATGGATCTGTCTTACCTTACAGTGACTATAGTTATGTCTACATTAGTGAGTAGCACAGCACGTGAGGAATCGATTTCTAGAGCCAACCCAAACAGTACTGAAGTCCCAGTGTCTTATACGGTTGCACAGACCCAGTTTGTATATGTTTGTTGTGTTGTTTTGTTTTTTCAAGGTGGTTAATTTGGACTGTCTCTAGTCACATCCTACGGACTGACTGCCCTTTAGCAGCTGGACCACCCATGGTAAGCTTATTAAGCACGTCTTCCAACTTTGTTTTGTCCAGAAGAAATCCAGTCCGTGTGCTCTGAGGCCGTTCTGTGACATGAACACAAGTGCTGATTGTGGGAGCCGTTGGGACACTCTTTGAAAAGCACCTTCCTGATTTTAACAAGAATGCTACTGTGGGCACCCTCTCTCAGCTGCCAGCTACACTGAGGTAAAGTCATAATGCACTAGAGAAACCTTTTGTACGTGCATTACTCAGGACCACTGAAAGGGCATCCATGTGGAAAATAGTCACCTGAGCTGACAAGTAGGTTGCAGTTCACGTATGAGTAGATACAGACATCAGAAATTGGAACAAACCGGTACCACAGTAGGTATGGCTCTTCATTTGTGGAAACGCTGGCCTAGAATAGCTTTACTAGACTTCTGTCTTGGTTTTATCTTTGACTGCTAAGAAATTTGTGGCGTACCAGCTATACCATAGTCAAGAGATCTAATTTAAACCCCAGAATGGCTGTAATGAAGAGAGGAGAGGGAATAGTGGGTGTATGCATGTGGTTTCTTAAGTGTGTATAGTTGACTATTTGCTGGGATTGTGTCTTGCGGTTTTATTACCCAAGGGCTAAAGCATTACCCAGTAGGTAAGACAGATGACCGATCAATAAGAGCTTAAGGCTTTTCTGGGTAGCTGTAGCTGTTTTTTAAAGCTGTCTGCTTACTGTGTAGAAACCTTCAGAGCTTCTGCTCCACAGGCAGAGGGAGAGTGTTAGTACCCAGGACTACTAAGCTGAGTTTCAGATTTAGCGTCAGCTTTTCTCAGTTAGTTCCTTTAAACTTTGGCCATTCAGTAATGTTGATCGGTTATCTGCTGGGGATGTTACTGGGAGATCCAAGTTCTAACAGCAATACCTGGGTTGTGGAGCTGTGCTGGCTAGCCAGTGCACCAAGACTGAAAACCTGTTGTGGTTGTTTTTTGTTTTCTGTTTTTTGGGGGGTTTTGTGGGTGGTGGCTGTTTTTTTTTGTTGTTGTTGTTTGTTTGTGGCTTTGTTTGTTTTTGTTTTGGGTTTTTTTGGTTGGTTGATTTTCAGTTCACTGCAGTTCTTCCTTTCCTGAGGAGGGGTATTGGAGGGGCACCTGATAAGAAGCACACTAAAAGCCACTGGTGTTATGGAAACTGTGGTCAAAACTTTATGGACTCTCACCATTGGCATTAGAAGCTAGCTGGGTCAAGTGGCTCAGAGCAGACCACTTTCCCAAAAGTGTTCTCGTTGGTAGGAATCAATAGTGCAACTATACACTCCGTAAGTAAACCAAGCAACAAAAACCTGGCTGTTTAACAATGTACTCCGGTTACTTCTTTTTCTGGAAGTGAGCAGGACTTTGACAGAGCTTGACAAACACTTGTTAGGTCACCTCAGGAACACATTTATACAATTGTTTGGCAGTTCTTGAAAATCTGAGTCATGCCCTTTCCCGATTCAAAGCTTTACTGGTGAGCTCTCTTTCTACTTTTCATCTCCGCACCTCAGCACATATTCATGCCTGATTGCACACCACAAAATGTTTCTCATGTTATTCCAAGCAGCCTGTCCCTGCAACTGTTACAGTCAAGGTCCATTTCTGAACAAGATTCTTAACCAGGTACTGAGCTTGCCTCCCTTGGGTTTTTGTGGGTTTGTGTTCCTGCTTGTTTTTTGTTTTTTTTTTTTTTTAGTAATTGCATTCATATGAGCCAGCTGAAACCAATTTTGAACAAAGATGCTGCATATCCACCTGTATTTTTTTCCCACAAAATTACAGCAGTAATTACAAACAAGGAAATTTACAGTATCAATATTTGTTTGTAAGCAACTAAGGAACAGGACAAATAGATAAACTTTTAAACTAAAATAATGCCCCATCCCTGTGTTCAAGGCCAGGCTGGATGGGGCTTTGAGCAACCTGGTGTAGTGGGAGGTGTCCCTGCCCATGGCAGGGGGGTTGGAACTCGATGATCTTCAAGGTCCCTTCCAACTCTAACCATTCTATGATTCTATTATTATTTTTCCATTGAAAGCATGAATAAGTTGGTTTGGTTTTCTTTTGACATAGGTATATTATGGATACTTTTTCATCATAGCACACCCATCAGTCTAAGTAAATGTGTCTGACCATCCTGCACACGTGAAACCTGTACCGATTTTGCCAAAGGAAGTAGCTTGTTTGGCTGAAAGTAAGAACTAGTAATAATCAGAACTGATTTGTCATCTGGGGGGGGGGGAGAAAGATCAGGGTACTGATCATTCTTTATTTTGCTTTTTATATCTTGACAATTGCATTGTCTGTTCCTTTTCAGCAGGCATATCTATCAGATATACTAATCAAATTAGTGTTTACTTACTCCTAAGGGAAGGATCTTTCATCCTTTTT
>VZRU01003689.1:21657-42646 GCA_013398155.1 Pedionomus torquatus
TTTTTTTGCTTTGATGGAGGAAAAAAATATGTTGTTTGAAGTTCATAGTATATAATTTAAACATATGTGTAGGTGTAGAATTGTTTTAGACCACAGACAAACACCATGATGGTCAGATCTGCATTCTGTTTGTTTCCCCAGTATTTAAATCAAATTGACTGTCCCTTTTTTGCCTCCAAGGTTTGTGGATACACTTCATCTTAAAGATGCTGGCAGATAAAATAATCTGATGAAGGCTCTCTGTTGAATTCCGGTTTATGGTATTTGAGTTTAAGAAATTATTTCCTAGTCAAAGGTGTAGGGTGTTTCTTTGTGTTTGTTTTTTGTTTGAGTTTTCTTTTTTCTTTTTTTTTTTTTCTTTTTCTCCTGTTGTTTAGAGAAAGCTGACTTTGCTCATTTTAATCGCCTCAACAGCCAAACATTGCATCTTCAACTTTTTCCATAAAACTGATCCCTTAAAAAGTGCGGTAGTAAGGTGAAACCAGTTGCAACAGTGGTCACAGCAGATATTCTCTTGCAAATCTCCACCTGTGACTTTTTCACTGTAGTTTTAATTTTTTTTTCTGTTTAAATCTCTTGTATTCTCATGGCAAATGTTAGAAACTTTGTTGTAAATCCATATTTTTTAATCTGTCAGAGGCTTTTCCTCTTCAAACTAGACACTGTATTATTTGCCAACAGTTATTAGTTACCTGTTGTTCAGGCTTGTATTTGCCCATCTGTCTTTCCAAAGATTCAAATCTGATGCTTCTCAAACCAGAGGCAGGAAGAGAGAACAGTATAGTCATGTTGCAGATGACTTTGAAAATCAGCAATTCTGTTTTCATTCCAAACTGCAATAAAAGATAATCACTAAGCTCAATAGAACAGCAATCTGAACAATGTTGGCTTGCAGGTTTCAACAAATTCAGACTGAGGAAGGTTAAGAAAGTGCAGGCTTACAGTTTCAAAAGCCCCTGAGTTTGCCACAGGAGCTGAGGCTTGTTTGTTCCCTTTCAGCCCATATAGTGGGATGGTGAGAGAAGGAAGGGAGTGTCTGTGATTCTGTGGTTTCTAGACTGTTGGGGCAAGAAATCTCAAAATCCTGGACAGTCCTCTCCTTTCTGAGAAGGCTGCCGGGTTCTGTAGGGATCCTGATATTCCTGACTTTGGAACAAAACAAAATTAAAAATCTTAGGAGGCTATTTGCCAGGCCAAGACACCAGAAGCACTATCCAAAGTCTGTCTACAGAACTTCTGAGAAGCTTAATGGGTAAACCAGCAAGAGTTCAAGTAGGTTCCCAAGGGAAAAGTGCCTCTTGTCTTTGATTTAAAATGTAATTTCTTAAAAGTTCATTGACAACTGTAATTGTAGGTGAAGAAAACAGTCTGCGTAATGATGGCAGAACATCCCAGAAACATCACCAGCAGTGACCAGCTGCAGAGTCAGATGCAACTAATACAAATCTTCTCTCTGACTTTTGCTTGTTGGTGTGCTATGGTGACATCAGCTTTAAGCACTGGCTTAAAACAAAACTGATCCCCTTCTTCAGTTTCACAGCTACAGCTTGCCCTGATCATTTTAATCCTAAGCTCTTAAATGCTTAGGAGTCATATGACGGTTGTCCACAGGACCCAGAGATCCCAGAAATCAAAGACAGATGTGGACCATGATGTGCCTGAACAGAGCTGTGGTGTTGGCTCTGTCTTTTTCCAGACACTTTGGACATAGGTAGAAGTTACTGTCAGGGAGCAGGTAATACCTGTTGAAGAAGTCAACTATACCTGTGCAATGTCAAAAAAACCTTTTCAACATTTTTTTGGTTTTAAGCCACCCCTTTCCTTTCCCTTCATGTAGACTAGTCTTCTTTGTCCATGTTTACCTACTGGTCTGGAAGACCTGAAAAATCAAGGTAGATGTCATTGTTTATGTGGCAGCCACTTGGTGTCTTGGTTCATGACACAACAGAATGTGTTCTGAAGAGGGGAAACAAACTGACTTATTTATTCTTAGAAAGTGAAAAGTTTACACTCGAAGAGTGATACATTACAGCGTTCAGTTGCATTGACTTTGCAGAAGCTTCTTTACACTGAGAGATACTTTAATAAATTTGAAGAGTGCTCTAAAAGTATCAGTTAGGCTCTAGTGGCAAGTGACAGTTCAGCTGGTATGAAAGTTTTAGTAATCACCCACTCTGCAGGCATCTTAGAGGGAAGAAAACTTGTTTGGAAAACAAGCTGTGTTACAGCGTGCTGTGTGTGCTGAAACAACATGTCTCTTCGTGAGCAGACATGGCAGCAGATGAATCCCTTTGGGAAGAACAGTTTCAGGTTAGAGAATAAAACTGAAAGTGCTGGAAAGAGTAAAGGCAAAGAAGCTCTGCCTGGAAAAGGTGAAGTCTCATGAGTCCTCTTATTTCTGAAAATACTTCTGTAGGCCTTGATGTGACTTCTGCAAAAGCTACCTCTGCTTCTGTTAAGAGACTGAAGACTACTGCAACTGTTAGCATGCTCTGCTATTTGCCCCTTCTGGAAAGGTCATGGCATCCTTTCCAATAAAGTGGACCTTTTGACTTGCAGTGTCAATGTTTCCAATTCTGCTCTCAAATTTTCCGTGATTGTTTTTCTGTTGTTCTCTATTACAAATACTGTTCATGATGGCTTGTCAGCAACAGTAGCACTGTAGCATTGGGAATACTGTCATGTTTGTTTCATGTGTTCATGATGTAATAGCATTGGAGGAGTTACAAGAATGTATTAACCTGCAGAATGCAGACCCTTCTGTTGCTTTTAAATCATACTTTCGGTCACTTAAAGCATCCTCTGGTTTCTCAATTTAGCTCTAACTATATGTTTAAGCAAAACTTAAAGGCAACAGTCCATCAAGATTGCCTTTGATTGCTGCGGGCTACCAGGCTACTTCCTAGCAGCTCCTACAAAGCACTATTAGGAAATCCTTAACAGAGCTATTTAAGGAGAATTATTTTGAAAACAACATACGTGCATTAGAGTTGATTTGAATAGAGACTTCTGACTATCCCAGATACTGTGTTACCCAAATTGCTCTAGCTCATGGGACAGTTGGCTAAACTGGCAAAGTGAGGCTTTTGTCCCAGGTAATTTAATTTTGTAGCTAGCTTTTTGCTCTTCCTATGTGGCTGCAGGGTAAGAATTGACTCCAGTTCACTTATACTCACAAGAAAGTGAAAAGGTCTTTTGGAAAACTGAGCTTCCCAATTAATAATAATAATAATAATAAAGGCTCCTCTGGAGGAAGGAAAAATAGAAAATCTTTGTTAAAAGAGACAGTAGGATTCTGTTTTTAGCTGTCTTCATTTAAATCAAAAGTTGTTTCAGTGACATGTAATCTAAGTTTATACAAGAATAACTGAAGGACAGAATCTGGTTCACTGCTTCTGTTGCAGTTACAGCTGGGCTTCACTTGTGCTTGCTGGAGATAACAGACACTTTTGTATGGTCATGCCAGGTTCAATGACCAGCTCAAAAGCATGAGTAATGTTGCAAACATCAGCTGTGCCAGGGAGAGAGCTACAAACAGTTAATTAATTCCAGTCATGTTTCTGTAGGAAAAGGTGCGAGTTTGCAGCCTCTTCTCATCTGGGTCACTAGAAAAACTAGCCAGGTACAAAAAGCTCTTTTTTGTGTGTGCCCATAGGTATTCTAACTTACCCCTTCCATGCTTTTAAGGGAAGAGGGAGCGAGGTGAAAGCCCATAGGGCTTTAAATGATGCCCATCATGCAAGGAGGATCTCACACTGAGTGTGAGATCACTTACCTGTTCACTTGAACAGTATGTTGAGGCAAATAAATGTATCTGCTTTCTAAATCTGCACTTGCAACTAAAGAAAACCAAGTAGCAAGTCATGTTATCTGTAACAAGGTTGTGAAATCTCCGTGGCATCCCTGTGCTGGAGTCAAAGTGGATGCTGGTGAGACTGCTTCCAAGGTATCTCCTAAAATAAGCGCTGAAGAAGCAACCTGACCCTGTGCTCCCTGCAGAGCCAGCTGCAAGGGAAGAGAGCTGCTCGCTGCAGTACTCTGTGCTGTCTCTCTGACTCTTAATAACAGCGGTCTTGCATCTGATACCATTGTTGTGCTTTCCAAACTGGTAGCTCCATGGAGATTGGAATCTAGCTCCAAGTGTTCTAGATTCACCTCTACTGCCAGAAGAGCCCACGTTTAGCTAAAGATCAAGGTTAAATATGCCTGCAGTAGCGTATAGTTGGTAAAGTGCAGTTCAAGCCCACGACAAAGTCAGCACAGGGGGAAAGGACTGGTCTGAGCTGCCTAAAAACTGCTGCGGGTATGTTTAGCCTTTACTCGGTGAGAGCTGACTGAACAGGCTAAACTCCTCCAAGCTAAATGCTGGTTTGAGTTATTTGTACAGCACAATTTGGCTAAGCACCGCTGAAAGTCTGGATTGAGGATATCATCTCTTTATACTGAACTGCTGTGAAATTTTTGTTTTCATCAATTTCAAGTGGATCACCATCATTTTTCTGCTTATGATACAGATCCAGAGCATGGACAAAAGCGAGACAGAGACAAGAGGGGAGGTGTCCTGAGCCTCATCTGCTGAGAGCACAGGTACCCATTTAATTTATTTATTCCAATTCACAGGAAATACGCAGACTTCTTGCCCATCCTCACCCTTCTGCTTCAAGGGTGGGGTGGGGTGGGTGTCACTCAAACCTTACATCCTTATCGTTATGACTTGCCCTTATGATTTCCTGTAATCTCCCTCTGTAACTTTTCACTGTGTTAACAAGTGCTCACCAGGACCACTGATCTCATCAATTCAATCTTTCCACTATCACAGCCAGCTACATGTAACAGGCATGTGGGCATTTAAGTACCTAGAAAGGCAGCTGTCTTAGTTTTTATAGGTGCAAGAAAGGAAATTAGTCTCAGGCTCTGCTTCCTGGCTGGTAGACTTTATCCCACAAGGTGGGAAAAGGCTAGAGATGATATGCCTATGCCCTTTTAGAAGGGGAAGTTTCCAAAAAGGTAAGTACAAAGGCATTCTAAGAAGAAGATGTTTTCTTTAGCAAGACCAAAGGCAAGGGTTGCCAGACCTGGAGAGGGATGTTAACAGAGTGGAGCTCTTTCTGGGAGTGGATGTGAAGAGCAGGAGAGATTTTGCACCACAGAGCTGTAGTACTCAGGAACTTAAAAGGTCTGAGGCACAGCTACGTGACTTTGCATGGTGAGATTTTTGTTCAAAAATATCTACAAAACATTTGTTTTATACTGCACCAATTTATGTTGTGCCACGAGGCTCTTTCCAATGTTTTACAACAAACTTGAGGCTTGTAGGAAAAGGCTAAGTAGCCAAAAGATAACGTGCTACAGGCAGAGGGGCAAAAAGGAGAGCAATGGCACAAAGGAGAACAAGGGCACCAAGTCACCTCCAGGCTTCTGCTATGGCAAGGAATTTGTTAAATTTGCAGCCAGTTTGTATTCCTTTGTTCTTATGCCAGCATTGTTTAGCTGCTCTGAAAGGACAGGCTGTCTATACTCTGTGTAGCCCATCCTTCTCTGCCTCTTCTCCAGAAAAGTTTTCTCTTCAAGCACAAGAGCCCAAATCATATACTGTATCTGGGGGGAAACACCAGAGTTTTGCACAACTGCATCAGTGGTTCCCTACCTCTGGTAGAGAAATAGTGTCTTACCTAAGGTGTGTTTTCCTCTTGTGGGAAGGGCTGAAGATTTATGTTGTTAATTTCAGTTGTCTTTTGTAGGTCCTAGCTTATTTAACCTTAATCCTATGCGTATCTATATTTGCATCATAGCTATCTCTACTGACCAGGATTGTTTGCTGTTTGTGATTCCTAAGAAACTTCCTATCATGGTGTTTTATCACTTAATCAGGCCTAGAGTGCTTCCCAAGAAGATTTTTCTCGTTTAGCATATCTACATGGGACAGTTTTTATACCTTTGATACATTTCTATCTTTCTCTACATTCAAGTCTTTCAGCTCTTCAGTGTAGGTAATTTCACTAATGAGTTCCCTTAATTTGACAGAAGTTAAAAAACTTAATTACCAACCTGCTTCTATTTGTTATTCTGTTCAGTATAAATAGAAACATTTGCTGAGTACTCACCTCAGTGCTGTTTCATATGACCAGCTTTTTTTAGAGTGTCTTCATTGCTTACTAAGTTGAGGATGTCTCTTTTTGTCTCAGTGACTACTGAGAAGAAATCTGGCAGCTATCATGCTGATGGCTAGCTGGGCCCAAGTTTATTATTAGAAGCATTTGTTTCCCAAATAGTATCTGGGAAGTTAAAGTTGACCATGGCACAATTCCCAGTAGTGTTTCTATAATAACGTTTCAGTGGCAGACTTCTTCTTGCACCATTATATTTTAGCTGCAGACAACAAAGGCCAGGTTTCAATGAGGTGTCCAAATCAAAACCAGCCGCCTCCTAAGAAACAAAGGCTGTGAGCAGGTGATATGGGTTGCTGGAAGTGAAGCTTCCTGTTCATGTACAATGGGGAATTTTATGATAAATTAAATTGAGATAAATGACAGGTGGCTTATTTTTTAATAAATTGCAAAGGTCACTTGAGGTTTTCTACTTGTCTGGATGAAGAGGCTAAATACAGGAATATTGTACTACGGTCACAGGGTCATAGAATTTTCATGGTTGGAAAGGACCTCTGAGATCATAGAGTCCAACTGGGGTTGTTGTGACTGAAGTGCAGGACCCAGCACTTGGCCTTACTGAACCTGATACAATTGGCCTCAGCCCATTGATCCCACCTGTCCAGGTCTCTCTTTAGAGCGTTCCTACCTTCAAACAGATTGATTCTGCCACCTAGTTTGGTGTCATCTGCAGACTTATTGAGGGTGCGCTTGATCCCCTTATCCAGATAATCAATAAAGATGTTAAACAAGACTGGCCCAAAAACTGAGTCCTGAGGGACACCACTGGTGACTGGCCACCAAGAAGACTTCACCGCATTAATCGCAACTCTCTGGGCATGGCCATCTAGCCAGTTTTTACCCAGTGAAGAGTACACATGTCTATGCCGTGATTCGACAGCTTCTCCAGGAGAGTATAGTGGGGGACGGTGTCAAAGACTGTACCAAAGTCCAGAGCGACAACGTCTACAGCCTTCCCTGCATCAAGAATGCAGGTTGCATAACCAACCTGATCTCTTTCTATGACTAAGCAGGACCTCCCTTTCATAAACCCATGCTGATTGGCCCTGATGTCTTGGCTGCCCTGTACTTGCCATGAGAGCTCACTCAAGGTGATTCTCTCCATTATCTTTTGTGGTACCAAGGTCAGGCTGACAGGCCTGTAGTTTCCCAGATCTTCCTTCCATCACTTCTTGTAGGTAGGCATCACATTAGCCACTCTCCAGTTGTCTGGCACGTTTCTTGTTAACCAGGATTGTTGATAGTGATGGAGAGAGGCTTGGTGAGCTCTCCCACCAGCTCCCTGAGTACTCTTGGGTGAATCCCACCTGGCCTCGTAGACTTATGCATGTTTAGGTGCATGTCTAGGTGCAGAAGCAGATCACTAACTACTTCCTCCTGGATTATGCGGGGGTTGTTCTGCTCTCCATCCTTATCTTCTGGCTCAGGAGGCTGAACACCCTGGGGGAAGCTGGTCTGACTATTGAAGATGGAGGCGAAGAAGACACTGAGTATCTCAGCCTTCTCCTTGTCCTTGGTTGCCATGTTCCCCATCTCATCCAGTAAGGGATGGAGATTCTCCCTGGCTCTCCTTTTGTTGATGTATCTATAAAAACTTTTTTTTTTGTTGTCCCTTATGTTAGTGGCCAAGTTGAGCTCCAGCTGGGCTTCTGCCTTCCTAATTTTCTCTCTGTATAACCTAATGAGATCTCTATACTCCTCCTGAGTGCCTGTCCCTTCTTCCAAAGGTCGTAAACCCTCCTTTTTCCCTGGAGTTCCATCAAAAGCTCCTTGTTTATCCAGGCCAACCATTTTCCCCACCCTTTAATCTTGCGACACATGGGGACAGCCTGGTCCTCGGCCTTTAAGATTTCCTTCTTGAAGGGCATCCAGCCTTCCTGGACCCTTTTGCTCTTCAGGACTATCTCCTAAAGGGACTTTCACCAGGTTAAATTCCACCTTTTGGAAGTCCGAGGTGGAGCTTTTGCTAACCCCCCTCCTTACATCAGTAAGAATTGAAAACTTGACCCATTCATGATCACTAAGCCCAAGACAGCCTCTGACCACCACATCTTCCACTAGTCCACTTCTCTGTTTGTGAACAGGAGGTCTTGCAAGGCTCCTCCCCTGGTAGGCTCACCTATCAGTTGTGTCGGGAGTTTATCCTCCATACGCTTGAGGAATCTCCTAGCCTGCCTGTTCTCTGCTGTATTATATTTCCAGCAGATATCTGGTAGGTTGAAGTCCCCAACCAGAAGAAGGGATAGTAATTGGTTGGAACTCAATGATCTTTAAGGTCCCTTCCAACTCTAACCATTCTATGATTCTAATTGTGAGACTTCAGCCAGCCGCCTAATAGAATAGTTCACCTACTTCCTCATCCTGGTTGGGTGGTCTATAGCATACTCCCAGCACCAAATCTCATTTATTTGCCTTCTCCTTCATCCTTATGCATAAACACTCAACATTAGCATGACTAGAATCTAGCTCTGTACAATCAAACCACTCCCTAACATACGCAGCCACACCCCCACCTCTCTTTCCTTGCCTGTCCCTTCCGGAGAGTTTATAGCCATTCATCACAGCACTCTAGTTATGCAGTTGTACCACCATGTTTCTGGGATGGTAACTATGTCATAGCTGTCCTGCTGCACAGTGGCTTCCAGTTCATCCTGTTTGTTGCTCGTGTCACATACATTAGTGTAGATCCACTTGAGCTGGGCTACCAATTTCACCCCTATCCTTGGCCCCTTTCCCCTAGGCTCATTACTGGTGGGTCTGGTTTTATCTCCTTCCCCCTTCAAATCTAGTTTAAAGCCCTGTCCATGAGCCTTGCTAACTCTTGGCCTATTACCCTTTTCCCCCTTCGGGATAGGGTTTTCCCATCCTTTGTGAGCAGGCCTGGTATCCTGTAAATCAAACTGTGATCGGAGACCCTAAAGTCCTGCTGGTAGCACCACTTTTGAAGCCAGGCATTGATCTGTCTAGTCTTCTCATTCACCCATTCATCAGTCTCGAAAAATGGAAGGACAGAGCAGAACAGTATTTGTGCTCCTGAACCCTTGACCAGTCATCCCAAGGCCCTGAAATCTTTCTTTGTTGCCTTCAGACTTCTCTCTAACTCATCACTGTCTACCTGAAAGATGGTAGTAATCAGGATAGTAATCAGAGGGCTGTGTCAAATTGGAAAACTTCCTGGTTATACCCCTAACATGGGCCTCAGGGAGGCAGCAGACCTCCCTGTGGGAAGCATCTGGCTGGCATACGGGACCCTAAATTCCTCCCAGAATGGAGCCACCTATAACTATTGCCCTCCTCTTGCTCTTCNTCACTGTCTACCTGAAAGATGGTAGTAATCAGGATAGTAATCAGAGGGCTGTGTCAAATTGGAAAACTTCCTGGTTATACCCCTAACATGGGCCTCAGGGAGGCAGCAGACCGCCCTGTGGGAAGCATCTGGCAGTGTCCTCATTTCCCTTATTGTCTACCTCCAGAGGCCTGTATCTGTTCTGTATGGGCACCTGGGAAGGCAGGGGAGGTCTGGANACTGAAGCAATCTTAATGCTTAGAGCTGGCTGCTTCGGCAACTGCCTGGATGGGGCTTTATCAGTGTCCTCATTTCCCTCATTGTCTACCTCCAGAGGCCTGTATCTGTTCTGTATGGGCACCTGGGAAGGCAGGGGAGGTCTGGAGGGGACTCTCCTGCTGTCCCAAGCAGGTACCTACTCCCATTCCCCTCCATCCTCTCCTAGTTCTCTTTATGCCTGCTGTCAAGAAAGCTGGGGATCCTCTACCTCTCATGGAGCCCCCACCTGCTGCTTTTTTCCTAAGGTTGGCAGGGTGTGGCTCCACCAATCTATTTGTCTTTCATGTTCCCATACGGTCCTGAGTCTCTCCACTATCTCCTTAAACTCAGCCACCAACTGGTCGCAACACCCACAGGCGTTGTCTTTGCTGTTCCCCTGCAAGAGCAACAGGCTCAGACATTCCATGCAGTCCATCACCTGGGCGGCTGCATGTCTTGGGGTCGCTACATTCCTTTTGACTGTGGCTTCTGACCACTTGGAAGCCACCTCTGGATGTTTTCTTGGGAGAGTGAGGGCTTCTAGTTTACCTAGCCTACCCACCCTCCCCTCATGTTCACCCAGCATGTGCCACCCTCTGCGGTGGCTGCCACCCTTCCAACCAACCCCATGTCTGCTCCTACCACGTTTGTGGCTCCTGGCCACACCCCCTCCACACCTGATTGGCTGCTGCAGAGTTCCTAAATTGCATATACGTTGGCTATTGGCCCATTGATCATACTCACATGGATCGGGTCTGGCTCCCGCTTGGAGCAGGAGTGGAGCGGTAAAAAAGAGAAGTCCCTTCTATGAGCCGTTGCTGTCCCAAGTTGCAGAGACCAAGCTGGCCTTTTCTTGCTGTAGTGCTGCTCTGTTCAGCCTGGAGTGCCTTGAAGGAAGGACTCTCTCTCCTGTGCTGCCAGTCCTATTTCTTCTGGGTACTTACTGAGTTGTTTGGACTGTTGCAAGTGACCGTTTGGCCAGTAGCAACAGCCATTACGTGTCAGAAGTTGCAAGCAGATTCATGGTTGTGTGAAGAAATGCATTTAAAATTTTCCCAGCTGTTGTACCTACATCCAAGACTTTGAGTGAGGTTTGAGCTCTTACCGGTAAGAAACATGCAAAGCTCTTCTCAGACTGTGTCTGCCACACATTGAAATTATCCTGCTGTTCAGGTATGACGAGTCTCCTAGCGGCTTCTGTCATACAGTTCCTGACTTATGCTGGCTCACTTAGCCTTCAAAACCTCCTTCTTCGAGTCTATTCATAGCTGTTTGTATCACTTGTGTAGTGCTGTTTCGTGTCCTGTCTTGCTACATCACATTTTCAAGTACAGACTCAATCTGCAGAGTGTCTGAAGGGAAAACTGTGCTCCAGGTTTTTGGCTGCTGCAAAACAGTAAAAGAATCCAGGCCAGTTAACAGTGACCAAAGAAGTGGGCCAAACTTTGAAGTGGAAAGGTTATATATCTGAGAACTGTAGTAGCTGCTTTAGCACTTGTAATTATGTCTTGGCTGTATAGGGGAAGCCAGCAGGACACAGGACAGAAACTTGGGAATCTGGAGGCCAGAACGATAGGCTGTGAAATGGGGAACCGTAGGCATAAAGAGGGAAGTCTTTTTAATAAAATGCATAGAGAAAAACTGGGCATTAAGCTGTGCTTAAAATGGCAAATGCACCTCACATGCTGGCCTCTCCTTGGAAAGGAGACAGGAGGCAGTGAGTCCCAGTATGGTACCATAGGAATGATAGAGCTATTATGAAAGGACAGGTGTTTCATCTCCCAAAAGCAGTTTGTCAGTCAGCCGAGCACATGAGGCCAAGTGGATACAGACCAAAAGCCACAGGCTCAAGGATTCCTTACTCTCTCTGAGTTCAGAGCCCATCTACATTTGGCACTGGGACTGTGACCTAGCAGCAGACTGGAAATGAGGGTCTCCTGCCACCCCTCAGCTGGTTACCCATCCTGTGCACCCCCTTACTTCTCTGTCCTTCTCCTTGTCTTCCCCTGTGGCCAGATGCCAGTTTCCTCTGTGAACAGCAGTTCACTGTGTGTTCTTGAGCTACAGAGTGGAAAGTGACTGCTGTGTTCCCATCAGATGGGTGGGAGAGATGGCTCTTGAGAGGTTTGTCTCCTGCCAGGGGAGGAAGCATCAACTCTTGCCCTCTTACTCTGAGGAAAGGACTGCTTTCAGTGCTATGAAGCTTCAGTTTGGGTTATCCTTGGGTGCATGTAGAGGTGGAGTCATGGCAGTATATTGGCAACACAGAGTGATGGAGGGACCAAGTGGGAAACTTGAGTTCCACATGACAGTATAGTTTAACAGAAATAATGCAACAAGTGGAAGGGACAAATCTGTGGTTTAATGTTATTCTTGACCTGGTGAAAACCACTAGGTGCTCAGGATGTGTTCTTCCACATTTTTTCAAACCCTTTTCCCTTCTCCTTCCTGTTGTTTTGTTAGCAATGCTCTTCAAGTGCGTGTGATTTGACCTATTTCTTCCCCTGCACATGCTAAGTGAGCACAAGGATGTGTAGTGCCTATTGGATAATGTATTTCTTTATGAGCTTATAGATGCTCTTATGTATAGATAACATGTATTGAGGGCTTCACTTTGGTTGGCAAATGGTGCTTTGTAATGTGCTCACTGCTTCAGATTGCATTGGATTGTCTGGTAGTGAGGCTGCCTCGGTTCCACCTGGGTTACATCCATGAAAAAACGACCTTGAACTAGGTGGCAGTTGTGTGCTGTGAACTCATGACAAATGCTCTAGGTTCTGATGAGATATCCTAGAGCAAATAACCAGTTTCTTTAAAGCTCCTGGGACAGGCTTTGGCAAGTTGTCTCCTGGCAAAGAGTCTCTGTAAGAAATATCATGTGACTACAAATAGGTGACTAAATAAACTGTGTGAGGACTGGCGATTACTACAGCTTGAGCAGACAGTGCAGCAGTTCACCAAGCACCAAGGGAAATGGGAGAAACTTCACAAAACAGTTGTTCTGAGACAGGTTTTGGAGCTCAGTAGCAGAGATTTGGGCATGTATGGGACTCAGGGCTGTTCTCATGGTGGGGCATAAAGGAGGTTAGGATTAGACTATGATGGTGGGTAGTAAAGCCAGAAAACGAGTAGAGAAGGGATGTTGTCACAGTCTGTATTTCTATAAATGCGTTCATCTCCTAAAGTAATTAATATAGGGGGACAGTTCTGTTTGTATTTTAATTCTAGGACCAGAGGTGTGTGACAGAGTGGAGCACTGCATACAGAGCCTAATTAGTTGTGTTGCTTGTTGGATTACCAGGGAGGAAATGACTTTCATGATGCTGCAACTTTCCATTCGGTTTATTCCATCTTCTCCACAGTTTTGCTTTTCCTGTGTTCAACAGGTTTTTTCCTTTCATTTCCTGTAATTTTTTGTATTGTTTTTCTTTGGTTTTGCAAGTTGGGGGAGAGCCTGCCTGCAACATTTTGTTAGTTTAGTAGTGACTCAGGAAATACGTAGTTTCTCCTGGAACTTAAATAGGAGTTAATTTTATTTTGACTTATTTTAGTCATTACTTTGCATTTATAAGTTTCTGTGGGTTTATATTGGTTTGGGGATAGATTTATGTCTCGGGAGAGTTGATTTTGAACTGAAATAGGGGAAAAAAAAAAAATGTTGACTTTTTGGTCACCTGCATTGTTTTTGCTTGCAGGAGCATTCACTTGACTTCCTGCTAGTCATCCTTTTCCAAAGCATTTTGAAGGATACTCATTGTTGTCAAATTATTGTTGATACTATTTGTGTGCAATTGAATATATCCCAGAGAAGTGATTCATGATGCTGTCTGCCAAATAAATTCATTGGTGTTGCAGACAATTTATTACCTTCTTGCTTGTACAGATCATTTAGAAAACAGCTAGGGACTAAGCCTTTTTTGCACTGTATTAGTTGTTCAAATTGCTGTTTGAACCCTTGAATTTAGTTTGACATATTTAGGTGACAACAAAGTCCAGCTTTCATTCTGTTGCTGGTTCTGGATGGTTATAGTTGCCAGAAGAAACTGAAGTGAAATTATATTATTACAGATTAGATCATTACATTATTTGACCAATGTAGCTAGACTTGGGGATTTTGCAGTTAATTCCAGATAGAGATGTATTCAGGTATCTTAGATAAAACTCTTTGTAGTTCTTACACACGTTGCCTTTAATGCAAGGGAATAAAACCGTGGGCAACAGGTCCTCTCTTCACAGCACTGCTTCACACATCTGCTACAGACTTTGGCTGCAAACGTGAATGCTCAGCCCTTCCTAGAGTTAGATGCCTCATGCAAGACTCCCAGAAAATGGACAAGCACATGATTTACGTCAGGCTGTGAAGTCAAATGACTTCTTTGAAGTCATCATGTAGTATCACCGCAGGAACATCACATATCTGTCTAGCTTCAGAGGTGTGTTAGTAACTTGAGTTGGCCTCTCTGAGTCTGTCTAACAGCAGTTGGAGTCCTCAGAGTCCTCAAGTCCTGCTAACGGCATGTTCTTCTTAATCCCTGTATCTTTCAGCCTGCCCAAAGATCCATGCTAGACTGCTACCAATACCCAGGTTAGCTAGTGTGAAATCGGCTCACGCCCGTGAACTCATGAACAAAAGCTGCAGCTGCAGCACATGCATCCTGTCTGGAACAGAGGCAGGAATAGGATCCATTTCCTCAATGTTTCCTACGCCTCTCTGTGGTGAATAGTCCCAGCGTCTTGTTCTGCAAAAATCTGGCATATCCCGAGAGTAAAGGCCATCCTGTGTCCTAAACAAAGGCCAGGCCTTGCAAAATAAAGCAAGGCCAAAACAAAATAATACTGGACTACATAATTTAAGACTGTCATGAAATGAATGAACAAGGAACTGAAGCAAAGTCACATCTTCCTAACTTCTCACTCCTTCATTGTGCAACCTTAACGATTTTTTAAAAATTAGTTTTGTACCTGTAGTACAAGGTGAATTGAAGGGAAAGGACAGAAGAGGTGAGAGCTAATAGGTGCTGTAAAATGAAGAGAAGATTTTTCCTGGAGCTCCATGACTCTCTCCTGGGTTGGTTTTACAGGGGGCGACTTCATTTCGCCTCTGAGCAGCAGCTCCTCGGGGGGGTGGTCCATCCCCTAATGCTTTTCACGGTGGAAGGGGGCAGGCTAAAGAGGAAAAGAGGGGAAAAAAAGAGGGAATCCTGCTGTGGTTTTCAATTTGCTTGGCTTCCCGCCCACCTCCCAGGTGACAATCAGTTTGCTAATTAGCTGGGGCGGCGCTAGCGGGGCGGGAGAGGCTGATGGCAGCGGCGGCTCGCTATCCCCCGCTTTGGGGGGTTTCCTGCCGGGGCGGGCGCGGAGGGGGGAAGGCCCCGGCTTTCGGCGAACCACCGGCCCGGGCGAGGAAGAGGAGGAGGAGGAGGAAAGAGGAGGAACAGCGACTGCGGCTGGTAATCGGTCAGAGAAGACACTCTCAGTACTGGGGGAGGAGACGGAGCAGCGCTATAGCTTTATTCGCGTGAATCTCTCCTCCCCCTGGAAGACTTTGGTATAAATCGAGGAGGAATTTCAGGAGACTCGAGCCAAACAACATCTCCGTCTAAAACACACAGTGTGCTTCCCTTTTACATTGTCCCTTACAGATAAGGCTCAGCTGAAAAAGCCCTCCTCTTCATATCTGTATCTCAAGCGCCACGGCCCAGGACTAAGGCTGAAGCTACCGAGAAGCTGCCAGGAGCAGCCTGGACGGCCCTGATAAGAAGCAGCAAGTTCTGTCCTCTTGTCTTGGATGATTTCAAGATAAAATACTTGTACGTGCAACCGGTAAGTGAATACCCCTGCTTTATAAAGCGCATACCTGGCTCTGTGAACTCTGCACAGGCCGAGAGAGCATCTTGTGGATGGTGTCTGAATCCATAGGACTGAGCTGAAATTGCTGGTTCCGGAGTCCGCCGATGTTTCTGCTGTGAGATGTTTTCTCACCACGCTCTTGCGTTATTGCAAGACGGGAAAGCTCCCAGCTAACCTCATGTAGAGTCAGTGTGTGCTTCCAATTTTGGAACCTCCTTCAGGCAGCAGCTGCCAACAGCATTGCCATTCGGTGTAAATGACCACATATTCAAATGCAGAGCTGGCTCTTCTGATACACCAGCGTGTTCCTCGGTGAAAGTACTCAAGGCATTCATTTAACTTCTGGAGAGGGACGAAGCCTTGCCTCTACAAGCTTCCTTTGAAGGGAACACCATTTTATTCGGCTTGAGAGCTGGTGAGATGATGTCCCAGACCTTTCCCAGAGATTCCTGGGAACTTCCTGGTGAAAACTACCATCCCGGCATCCTAGGGACCCTGTTACTGGTAGGAATGAGCCTGTCAGACGCTGAAGTGCCGCCACCCGCCTTACAGAGGGGCGTTTGGATGCGCTTGATGCCGCAGATGGGCTGCTGGTGCTGGGGACCGCCTGGGGGAGGGGAGAGGCCGGTCTGCAAGGCTGCCCTGAGGCCGCGTAGGGGGCCGGCGCTCGCCCCCGCCCGGAGGAGGCCCCCCCAAGGTGCCGCTCCCCGGCGGGGGCAGCCGCGGGGAGCGGGGCCTCCCTCGGCGGGAGGAAGCGGCGCCGCCGGGTTGGGGGGNACGGGGCCGAGGGGAGGCGGCCGGAGGCTCCGAGGTCGGGCAGGGCAAAGCACGGGGGGGAAGCGGACTTATGCGGGTAGAACGGCTCCGCGCAGGGGGTAGCCCCCCGGCAGAGCTGGCGGCGGTCCCTAAATAAAATTTGAGGAGGTTCACGGCTTCTGCTAAGGTGACTGGGTCTGGTGATCCCACCGCCTTGCTGTGGCTGCCGGTCAGGCTGGTTCCGAGAAAGGATCGCTTGTAGCGGGGGTGTCGAAAAAGAGGGACTGCCCCTTGGAAAAGCCGGAGGCCTTGGGGAAGGAACAATGGATCTCTGGGTAGACCGTCTTAAGCTATGCAGATCCATTACTTGTAGCATAGGGAGGAAACAAACCCTGGAAGTTTTAGGTTCTCTAGTTGTGTTCGCTTGTGTCTCTCCTTTTCCTTTTTAAAGTCTTTGGATGATTATTTGGCAGCGGGGATAGTGTTTCTATTTTAGGTACTGCAAGCTGTGAGATCAGTCCCTGCTGTCTTTTCTCAAATCAAAATGAACAGTTGATCTATTGGGATTTGTAGCTGTTGTGCTCCTGTTGCCAACTGAACCTTTCTGTCCGGGATTCTTCAGTTTTTGTCTCTCTCTTCTTCACCCACTTTATGTTGAGCTATTCTTACGTACAATGCAGTTGCTAAACTATTTAGAAAGGACAACCTTTGCAACGGGATGAGATAACTTGTTTTAATCTGGCAACTCTATTGCAGCTGAACTGTATAAAAACATTATACATCAAAAATGTCTAAGTTCAGTTGTGGAGAGTGCCATGGTTATGGACTGGTGTCTCCTAAACTATAAAAACTAAATACAGAAAGGGCTTAATGGAAAAAGAAATGATTGTGGGATGAGGCTTGCTACCCCCCTGTGTCTGAATTGAAAATACTCCTATCCGATTAGGTCACAGAAGTGATATTTCTGAAACTAAAGTAACTTTGCTTCTGTTGCACGAGTCATATCCTTTTTTTTTCTCCCCACCTATATGAAACAAATCTATATATCTTTCTTTTCAGCTTGATGCAGTATCTGCTTCTTTAGTGTGTCTGTCTCTCTGCTAAATGAAGCAGAGTCAAAGAGAGCAAACTCTTCAGGCTTATATCTGTTTACTAAAATGGCAGTATTAAAGGTGGGTAAGTCCCATGGTCTCCCTGAGGGTCATCTTGGCTGTAGGAGACCTCTCCTGCTTGTAGGATGTATGAATAAACCCCTGAGACTCATGACACTCGCAGTGTTCAAATACCGCCCCCCTGTTCAAAGCTAGGAGGAATGTTTCTCTGTGGGAGCAATTGCCCAGTGGGGAAGTGCACATGGGAATAACTGCAGAGTGTGTAAGCAAGGACAGCAAAACGTGAAAGCTGACAGGAAGATCACAAGTACTTGAGTCTTAAGTCATAAAGTAAGTGTGGAAGCGGGTGAGTTGTGGCGTTCTGGCTAGACAAAGTGATTGGTGAGGCATTATTTTGATATGTACTGTGTATGCTGCTAAAGAGTGGCTTTAGCAGTTATGGAGGGGAGTTGCCTTGCAGAGGAGGGAACTACAGCAGCCAATGTGGTGCTGGGTCTCCTTCACAGTGGCAGGCGCTTGAGATGCTTTTTCACCACATCCCCGGACCTTTGAAAGCTTACAAGCAGAGACAGTTCTAGAGGATTTGGGGTGATTGCTCTCTGCCTTGTGTGAACATTTTTGTGTAGAAGGCGACAGGGAGTGGCAATAGTCTTTCTTATGATAGCTTCTTTGTGCCATTAACGGTCTTATCCCAGGCTTGTTTTCATTGTTAGTTTCTGGGCACACCATGATCAGTAAAGGTTTGGCACATGGGCACACCATGATCTGTCCTCCCAAGAAAGGCTTGGGAAAATTTTCATAAACCTGCTTTGGCTGATTTGTGGTTTCACGCTTCTTGTGTATTGCTTAATATACTGCTGGGGATTGGTTCAAGTAGGCCAAAATAGGCCTGGAAGAGAAAGCAGTTGGAGAGGTCATTTGAAGACATAACTTGCAAGACTGCTGTGAGTCTCCATGAGGCAGTCTGCACTAGGGGTTTGTAAGGAAAGGCTCTCCTCTGTCTTTCCTCCACAGGATAGCTTGAGCTGTAGCATGGTTTGCTTGTCTTTGTACCTTAACATTAACATTATTCTACTTATAAGCATGAAATGTTTTTGCTGCGGGTATCATGCAAGATAGTCTGACATGGCTCCCTAGTTAAGTGTGTTTTAGGAACAGCCTCAAAATTACTTGAAATACGTCTTTTTTACAGGCGTATTGCCTTGCATGCGCTTGCACTGTTTTTGCTACATCGATTGAAGCGTGCATTATGTATTTAAGGGGAGTTAAATTTATCAAGGTTATAAAAAAAAAAAACATTTCTTGTTCACTGAATAATTGTTCTTTAATTTCTCTAGCCATATAGAGAAGCTAGTAAATAATATGGGGAAATTGATCTATGGTCTAGCTCAGTGTACAGGGTTGCTTCTTTTTCGGAGTTTCCATTTTCTACCATCTACTTGCTCAAAAGACCAAGGCCTTTCTAGCAGAATAAAACCACCCTGAACTTCTGTATTAACCCACTTCCTTCTGCTTCCATTTTTGCGATGTCATGTACCTATTCATAGACTTCAAGGGAAATTTAAAATAAAACTTGTTTTATTTATTTATTACTTGGTATGTGGATTTCTTGAAGTGTGAAGTCTTTCTTCTATCCTCCTGCTACGGAAGAACTTAAAACCTCAGCTTTTCTTAATGTGTATTGAGGTCAGGAGGAAAACGCAAGGTGCAAGCCATTGTTTCCTTTGCAAGACACCTTTCATTAGTGTGGAAATTAACCTGATGTTTACACACAAAGCTTCAGAAGTTGGAAAGTGATGGGCAGCATTAGCTAGTGTGTGCTATGAAGTGAAAATAGGGAAAATATATATGGCTTGCATGGGGTATCAAAACCTTTTGAAAAATGTGTTGAACTGTACCCATATTATGCTATGTTCTGTACCCATTATCTTAAATATCACATCCTTTTCATGTTGATTTTTTTTCGTGTGGAGTGAGTGGCTTTTCAGTGTTCAAAGCCAGTCATTCTTTGGTCATGAAGGCAAAATCAAAGCCATAGTATCTTGAGAGGAAGTCTTTTTACTGCAGTACAACAGAGTGAGCAGATTTTACGTGTCCCTTGGCAAATGCCCAAAGTTTGCATTGCTTCTGCTCCCAGCAGCAGCAGTAAAGCTGGAGTACATTGTGCTAGAGCTATTCTTTACATTCCAGGATCTGTGGGGAGCCTGGAGGAGCAAGGCAAAAACTTGAATAGCCCCTACTTGCCTTGGCTGGAGAGTTGAGGACCCACAAAGCTGATCATCCCTCCCGTTAGGAGGACAGGAATGGAATAATCGAGGAGCTGGTTTGAAGATCAAACAGAAATGAAGTTTCCATTCCCCTAGCAGGCGTATTGCTTTCTTTTGGGCCACTAGCCAGTAGGAAAAGTTTGTGAGGTGGGTGGCTAGCAGTCTTAGATTTCCTCAGACTTTTCAATTCACTTTTGAGAGAACAGTTTCTAGCTCTTGTGAGTACAGGTCAGAACCGCTAAAATAAGGATCAACTGCTGCAGTTTACTGGACAGTGTAATCTGCAGACTGACTCTTTTGCAGGGCAGCAGTAGCTGGTTGCTGCTCTCTTTCACTACTCCTTTTCAGAATCCTGTGGCTACCAGTGAAATGAGAGTGATGGAAGGGACGTGTCATTGGTTTACTGGAGCCTTAGCAGAGGTAGGCAGTGGAAATATGCATATGTAATGGCTGTTTAATAGTCAATACAAAATGTGTGTGTATATAAAATACAAATGATATCACATGAGGAATGGGGGAGGAGTTGTCCCTTTCTCAGGGTAAGAAAGGAATTGAAGTAGTATTTTTGCCATTATACTTTTCCTTTTTTTTTTTTTTCCAGAGTAATTGTTGGTTTACGTAGCTCCCTCTTGGGCAGCCAGTTTTTGCGGGTGTGTTGCACTGATACAGTTTTTTGGTTACACTATGACCTGTGGGGGAGAAATGATCTTTTTAGGGAAAGGAGCTTGCAAGCACCCTAGCATAACACAAGGGATGGTGGGCAGGGAAGGAGCTTGTGAATTTTCGTCCCTGCGATGAAGAGACAGGAATTTGCTTGCTCGTTAAGAGCTGTTGTTGCTGAATGAAACCACAGCCTTATTCATCAGTCAAAATAGGTATTTCCTATTTCTTTGAAGTTCTTGAACCTGCCTGTCTACGTCTTCCACCAGTGTCATGTCTGATCACCCTGGAAAATGTTATCAACTCAATCTTCACAGTGCTTCAGGTAGTCTGAAGTTCAATGTGTGGGAATGAGACCAGGAGGAGGGTTAGTGGTGTGGATGGGAGATACCCTAAGGGTTTGTTTGAACATAGTATTTGCACAAGATTAAACAGAGCTATAATATTAAATCCGTGAATAGGTGATGAAGCACCAAAGCAAGTTAGGATTTGTCCATTTTGGTGAATGCATACAAGGCTTACTAGCATGTGGTAGCTAGTCTTGATTGTGCCCCTTATGTCAGCAAGTTACTCCTTTTTCATTTGGTTAGCTGGGAAAAGCCTGGTGTGTGGTTGTCTTTTTTTTTTTTTTTT
>VZRU01003689.1:42691-191682 GCA_013398155.1 Pedionomus torquatus
AGAAACAGTCAAGGGAAAACTATAGTTAGTTCTACTTGCCCAAATGTTTTGCAATATTTCATGAGATGGAGTGACTGTTACTTGTCTCAGATGGAAGGCTATATAAGCCTATCGTCCTCCCTCCCACCCCTGTCCCCAATGTTACAAACCGTCTGTGGTACCTTTGATTCCCCATTCTCAAAAAGTTGAGGGCTTTGGGACTCTGTATAATGAAGTGAAGAGTGGTTCAGTACTGTTACATCAGAACTACTACTTCAGTCTCCTTTGGATTTCCTGTCCTTTTTCTACCCTGGTTCCCAAGTTGTAGACAGCAGATGCAAAAAGGAGTAGGTAGTGACATTATCCTCTACTCCTGTCCTAGAAATTCTAAGTGCTGCATGGAGAAAAGGGGAATGAATCACAAAGTGTCCATGACGTGCTACCCCTAAATAGCATTTCCCTCTGTCAGTGTTGGAGAGAACTAGTGGGCAAGGTAGACATGGTCTGATGTAGCAGAGCATTTCTTGTCTGTGTGTTGCTCCCCTTGTGCAGTGGAGCACAGTCCAGATGTGTAAACTGTGTTTTGAGTAGCCAGATTACTGGACAGTGTAAATACTATTTTTACAGATTCTCGAGATTGGCTGCTTTTTCTTACAAAACATGTTAAGGAAATACTGTTACTTCATTTTCAGCCAAACCATTTGAATGGAATAGCTATCTTCATTCCTTTTTTTTTTTTTTTTTTTTTTTTCCCCTTCTGTGCTGATGGCATGCTGTAATGTGTTTTCAACTTGGGGTGTCAGTTCCTAGATGGCTTAGCCTTAAATCTTAGGCTTTGTATTAATTTAGAGTTCTCTAATCTAAATTGAGAATGTTGTTAAGAGGTTTTTGGAAAGAGCAGTGAAGTGAAATAGAATATGCATATAATTTTTTGGATTTAACAGAGAATATTTGCTCTAAGAAATGCTGGCTGGTGTCACAGTGACCTTTTTTGAACTTGGGTGACTGAAGTTAGCTAACGCTTTAAGTGGCTGAAAGGATACTTAAAATGTTTAACTTCAGGCAACTGTTTGGGGAAATTTGGACACTTAGAAGTTTGTGCAAGGCTTTTTACAATGCATTTTTAATGGCTGGAGGCTCTTACATCTCTGCTGTGCATTTGTGTGACAAAATGATACAGTGAAACCAGGTTTCTGGTATCTTTCTACATGTACACTTTCTGATCTTTAATGAAAAATGAGTTTACAGAGTTTCTTTGTTCTACCCGCCTTCCTGTTTATTTTTGTAAAACTTTTAGAGGCCTCAGACATGTTAAATTCCTAATCTCCTGTTAAATGAAGCTGAAATTAGTCAAAGGGGTCCAAAAGTTCTATAGGTAGGAAAGAACATGCTTGCATGCATACAGGGTACGATTTCATAAATCTCATTTCACGCTAGCACATGAAATAGAACAAAAAGCCCTTTACTGTACTGCATTTCATGCTCGAAAGGAGTTCTGTGTCGTCTGGGGCATGAACAGCAATCTGATAGGACACGGTGATGCTGGAGACTGAGCTTGATTTGATGTGTTCAAGGTAGCAAGGAAAAGATACCAATAGGCAACACAGCAGGTCCTGTTTACAGTGTATCTTGCTCTAGAGGACTTCCAGTTTGATGCTCAAATGAATACCAGACTTCACGTTACATCCTGGCTGCCTTGCAACCAGCTTGGTTATGGGAGAGCAGATCCATGCCACAAAAGAAGTCCATTGCTCCGCTGTGACTCACGGGAAGGGGAGCCCCATGTTGTCTCCGGGTTTACCTACTACTCCCCTGTCTCCAGAGAGGAAACGTACATCCCTGGATAAATCTGATGCTCAGCAAAGATTAGGTGGGGGGCCAACACAGCTAATCAGTTTTAAAATACTGCAGTCCTGAAGAAAATTGTTTGTTTTGCTGTAGTGTTTAAGCAATGTTGATACTGAGAATAAACAGTAAAAATGGATGCCCAGTTTCACCTACAACAAACCGTACTTGGCTTAGAAAGTATCAAATGGAAAGTACGGAGGGAGCTGATGATTTGCAGTAGGTAGTACTGTGTGAAGCCATCGCTGCAGCAGGGACTGACCTGTGTGCCTGCAGTGTACCCCCAGCAGGAAGGCTGCCCACCTGCCAGCACGCCTCCTGGCTCTCACCCGGCCTCTAGGCATTTTAGCCACTACAGGGCAACCCCAGCAGGAGGGCTGTGAGACCATGAAAGTGAGTGGGGTGAAATGTACCTTTGAATCTTCTCAGTTTTAGGGGTGGCTTTCCTTTTCAAAGATAAAACCCCAAAAAAGGACACACACACAAAAAAACCCCAAACCAACACAATGATACATCAGTTTTCAGTTTTGGGGAGGAAATGGGATGTGTTTAACCTTCAGCGAGGATTGAGGTCATAAAGTCCTAAATGGGTGTCTCTGTGTAGCACAGAGAAAAGTATGTAAGCTTTCCCAGCATTCCCTACTGACTAATTTAGTCAGCTTTCCTCCCAGACAGATGGCAATTGAAGATTACCATCAGAGATAATTAGCTCTCCTCGTGTATAAGTAAGGAAACTGAAGTGCATAAGTCAGGGCTATGAACTCCAGTATAGGACAAAAATATGTAAATGAACTTGTGCAGACTTTTCCATGAGAAGCTGAGTTCATTTTCAGTCACTAACAGTTGCTGTTTGAAGAATTCCATTTATAGTTTTATGTCTTTTAACCTGTTCGTTTGTCCTGAGTTTTTATTGATTTCAGCTTTAAGGAAACAATTAACGAAACCCTGAATGCTGAAGTTGGATACACGTACATCTTGGTTCCCCTTGGAAAGCTTACTATGTTACAAAGAAATCTTTTTTAAATTTATCTTAAACACACATGGACTTACTGCCAACCTTTCCCATCCAGAAAAGATATCAGTTAGGACTTTGCATGCTGTGTTGAATGTTCTTCAGGGCTTCTTTCTTAACTCTGCTATGTATCTTATAGCTCCCAAAATCCTTAAGATTAGTGTGTGGTAGTTGTTGTGGTTTTCTTTTTCTTTTTTTTTTTTTTTTTTCTGTNTTTTGTTTTGTATTCACATTTAAGAAAGAAAACAAAGCACTAAAAGCCTTCAAGGGATCAGATACAAGCTTTGCTGCAACCTGTACAACAGTTGTTAGCTCAAAACTGCTTTACGTCCACAAAGCGCTGTCATAGTTACAGAGTTGCTCATTAAGCTTTTCTTATGGTGTTTTTTTGTTGTAGTTGTAAATAATATTTTTGAGCTTTAGTGCTAAGAAAACAAAGCATCACATAAAGATGACTTTTCAAAATTACCTTAACGTTTATAATACTCAAGGTTTTCCAGTTTGGTGCTGTCAGTTTGGGCTTGGCATTCTTATAGTAGTTAGCAGCGTAGGTGTGTATTCTGATTAATTTTCAAGATCCAAAGGCAATGTGAACATATTTGTGGCAATGCTGAATTGAGAGCACTGGAAATGTAAGGCATTAATGTTATCAGAGGAACTGCTCAAACTGTTGGTGTCCTGCAGCTTTCTTCTGAGCTGGCAAAATCACTGGCCTGGGAAACTTCCAAGACTTGGTAGTAGTGTGGGGTAAGTGCTACCACTTCTCTCTATTTTCCTCCCTCTCTGAATTAATTTAGCTTTACACTTTTCCCTGACTTGTTTTGCTGCATTCCTGAGAATCCCAGAGCTCTCTGTAGTTGGCACATATGCATTGAAGCAGATGGAATTTACCTCAACAGCAGATTCTGCAAGTCAATCTCAAACAGTGGGGAGTTTTAGGGGTTTGTTTTTTTTTTTTGGTAGTTTGGGTTTTTTTTTTTTGTTTGGTTGGTTTTTTTTTAGTATTTGAGGCAAGATAGCAAGCAACGCAGCAAAAGTCAGTGAACATAATGTGTTTGGATCTCTGACTACAGACATGCTTTGCATGTTATTTAATGTTATTTAAATGAAGAACTTCAATTTTGGATCCTGTAGGAACATGTAAGAACCCAAAAACTTGGGGTAGAGGGTATAGCTGTTTTGAGAACCAAGGACATACATTCTTTGTTGCTGGTATACTGGTGGCAGAAGTCTTTTGGCAAGCGAGCTTTGAGGCCTCTTTCTGTCACACGTGTTCGTACCTATTTGCTGGGCCTCTTTAATACACACAAACCTACATAACCTAACTTGTTGCTTTTTAAAATATGGAGACTAAAATTTCCAGCAGAAAGAGCTGTGGCAATCAGATTGATGCAGTCCATGCATATTTGAACTTAATCATCAGTGGTGTTGGCAAATAGCTACTGTGAAAAACAGTTGTACAAAAAGCACCTGTGTCTTTTCAGGAAGATATTCTGATACCACCACAGATCGAGATCTATGCTGCTATGACTGAGAATTAGTCTGATTTACCTGGGACTTACTTGTTGATGTAGGTAGGGAGCATTTACTTCTCCATGTGCTGGTAATGAAGCAAGCAAATTAGCCCTTTCAGTTAACTTTTTTAAAAAAAAACAAAAAAAAAAACAAAAAAAAAAAAAAACAAAAAAAAAACAAAACAAAAAAATCTTCCTATTTCTTAACCCACCCCACCCAACTAAAAAAAGTGAAAGACCAAAACCCACATTATTCCCTCTGCTATTGCCCTTGAGAGCTCTAATTTTGCTTGTGAGTGGGGCGGGGTATTTTGTGGTTTAATTTAGCCTAGGGTTGAGAGAATTCTTTATTTTCCCCAAGTTGAGGGGTAGTTTTGTGATTCCCAGCCATTTTTGTGAGAGCTGAGGGATGTTTTAGAGATCCTTGCTGTTATTAGAAGACAAGGTATACCTTGTTTCGAGGTGAATGTAATGCTGTAGTGAATGTGCATGTATAATATAGGTAATGTAGGTTCCACTTTTATTTAGATTGATTGTGGTTTCTGGGGGGGGGAAAAAAAAAGGTGAGGTTTGTAAGTCAACTGTTTTGAAACCTGACTAATTTGGCTATTTCCAGGTTTTTCTCCTGCTTTTTTCCATCTTTTCTCTTTGGGAAACCTAAGAATTTTTGTTCATTTGACCTCAAGCCTCTGACTCTGCAAGGCCTTGTGTACAAAGAACAGTGTGTGTGAATGAGTAACTGGTGTTGCAGTGGGATGTATATATTTCTGTTTTCGTAAGCATAGCATAGTACATCTGTCATCTTTGTTGTTTAAAAGGTAAAGAAACAAAGCATCTCAAAACTATGATGCACTGTTCCTTCAGGAAGAGCAGCTCTCTCAATTTGACCAAAATCTTCTCAGTTACACAAGTCAAGGTATGAGGAGAAAAATGACTTAAACTTTGGCTCCCAGAACACGATGCATGGTTTGTTTATATTCCAGTCTTTCTGGAAGAAGAACTGAAGGGAGAGGGTAAACACAGACTGAGAAGGAACAGTGTTGTCACCACGGTATGCAGGAGTAGCTGCATGCATTTATAGTACCTGTTCTCTGTGTCTTTTGTTCTGTCATGTGTTATACCGACACCTATGATGTGTAATATATAAATAGCAGCCTAGCTTGGGCAGGCTAAAGCTTTAAAGGTTAATCTGGGAGAGTACAACAGGGCTTGATGAAATCTTTCAACTAAGGCTGTCTTACTGAATTTGTGATTATTTTTTTTTTTAATAGTATTTTTTAAAGGTGTAGTTAGAGCTGGATTTTTGCTGTTTGCTTTGATTAAAGCTTTGGGAGCTGAGGTAGGAGAGCTATCTGGGCTCAGCTCATACCTGCTTTGGATTTGCATGCATAGGCTAAATTTTGACTGAACCCAAAGTAGTTGATTTTGTATCACGCTGTAGCTTTGTGGCTGCTGAGCATCCCAATAACTGCTGGTTTGTGTTCAAGTGCACTGGAGGAAGAAACAGGGAAAAAAACCCTAAAACACAATAAAAGGATAAAATGTGTTGGGGTAGAGGCCTGTGGGGGGACAGGATAGGGGGAGCACATGGAAATAAATGTCTGTTACCAACTTCTGTGCACCTTTGTGTAAACTGGCCGCTTTCTTCTCATCTTAAGGCACAAAAGCAGGTGAAAAGACAAGGCTGTGGACCTGATCTTATTCTTGATCATAATTATAGGCAAGAATTCTGGAATTTTGCGGTGCTTAGCACCAATTAGATGCAAATTCAGCAGTTGTTACTGCTCATCTTCCCTCCTAAGCCACCGGTTGGATTTGGATCTACCTGGGGCTGACTTTAAAACTCAAGTTAGCAGTATTTAACTATGCTACAAGACCCATGTCCATTGTTGGAATAATCCCCAAGTCATTTGTGAACATTAGGGAATATCGATTTCTACTTGGAAGAGAAAAATAATTAAAAACAACATTTACCAGCTGAGAAATACAAAACCAGCTACCTCTTTTATGCTTGCAGTTTTAACTGCGTCTGCACCATGCAGTGGAGCATGCTGTCACCTTGGACTGGTGCTGGGGATCCACATTGCACTGTGATAATCTGAACCAAAATATTACCTTGCATCTCAAGAGTGGTGATGCTGTCATAGCCCCAAGCTGGAGGTAGTATGTTTTGTCTCTTAGCAGGGCTAATTAACTTGGCATCAGACAGTTGTACTGAGTACTGCTCCTATTTGAGGACCCTTTGAGTGACACCTAATGCCTGTGCTCCATTGTGTTTTGCTCTTTAGGGTTTTCTGACAGAATTCACTGGCTGGTGCTTTGTAGTCACTGGAGCTAGTAATTGCTGTCAGTATGCATGACATTAAATTTTGTATTGGTAGACTCAAAAGTGATGTCTCTGTGAAACAGCACACATTGTTGATTGTTGTACCTCTGGGATCACAGCAGTCTTTTGCAGCCAAAAGATGGATTGTTCCAGTAACCTTTAAGAATCCTGTAGTTACTTGACCTAGGCTTGTACATGAGTCATCTTGCTATTCAAGAAACAGTCTGATGAGTGCATGCAATCTCTCTTCTTTGACTTTTTCATTTTTTTCTGTTCCACCTATCCCCCACTGTAGAGTATATGTGAAAGCTCCTTGGTCCTCAGGCAGAGGGAGGGAAGAAGAGTGAAAAAGAAGTTACATCATTGAACAGGTGATGTTGCACTAGATAAAAAGGAGGAAGGAACAAGAGCCTGAGCATGTTGATAAGACTTTGGGAGTAAGCCGGAACCTGCAGGTCTTTTTCAGCTTTTGCCAAACTCTCCCTATTGATAGCACGTCCTCCTGGTGTCTGTCCTGCATGTGAGTAGAAGGCTACAAATCCTTGTTTCACCTATCTTGCCTGAAATGTTGAAGGGCTTAAGTTTGGCTAGAACAGGCTGATTTCTTGCATTTGAAGTGGTAATAGGAACGAGGTGAGAGCTCACAGCAGGAGATGAAGGTTTGGAGGGGTGTAGGTGCTGTGTTGCCTGCTACTCCCAAGACAGAGGTAAATTACGTTCATTCCCAGGCCCGCCTGCAGCCTTCTGGAAGGGATCTAACCTCACTCTTCCACTAGCTTTCCTGTCTAGGTAAATTAGAATTGCAGGGGGGTGAAGATACAATAGGTTTGACTAGACTTGTATTCTTTATCAGTACTTTTTAGCTGAAGGATGATATGCCTATGTGGGAAGAGTTTCTTAGTTTGTAAGTAAGACCTGAGAGTCACACAACAGGGCAAGTGATGCAGAGAATTCCTTGAAGATTTTGGACAGAAGCAAATTGAAATTGTGATTGTGAATGAAAAGTAATGATTAAATTGCTCTTCCCCCTTGCTTGACCCAGCTAGTGGGCGTGCTCTGGTAAGGAGGAAAATATTGGTGTCTATATTTGGAAGACAAAAATCCAATAAAATAGTCATGAATTGTCCATAAAATTATAAATGTATTGCTGTTTCTTGTGGAACAGAATAGGTTTAGCCAGTATCAGGAGGATGAAAGGGAGGGAGGGAGGCAAGCAGTTAGGCCCTAAGCCCAATCTGTTAAATCTTGCAGCCTGTCCTGAATTAGTGTGCAGCTGCACAGAAGGTCAAAGGTGGACACAGCTCTAGTTTACATCTCTCCCCACTAGATTAATGTCAGCAGAGGCTACGTAGCAGAGGCTGTAGTAGCTAATAAAGAATAAGGATTGACTAAATGTACTAAACATCACTACTACTGTGATACTAAATCTACTGGACATCAGTAGAAAAGTCTATCTTCCTATTTCTTTTCAGGTCTTCTGCAGTAGTTGGAGGAAAGGAAAATGTTAGGGGAAACTTTGGAGACTTTCCTTAATAAACAGAAGCTGTGTACAGAGGAAGACTGTCTTTTTTCAAAGTTATTAGGCTGCCGTGGAAGTAAATGGCTAGTTCAATATGCTGTTGAGGGGAAGAAGTCTCTGGTTTCAAAAGTCAGCAAACTTTTTTCCTCTACTGCGTATCTCCTCATAGTTGAAAGATAAAGGAGCCTGAAAACTTTTTTTTTCAGTGCAGGAGATAACTTTAACTGCTGGTAAAGATCATAGATACAGTGAGGTGGTGGAAGTCCCCAATCACACTTTCACACAGTAAAACCTTAGTTCTTGGTGTTATGGTTTGTGCAGACCTTCAGGAATAGAAATACCTCCATTGATTTTTGTGTTGAGGCAGGCATGTTAGCAAGAATCTTTTTCCAGTTAAGATGATGTTAAACTTCTCGCTTCAAAACCAACTCACTGTTGTAAGAGATTTAGAAATGTAGTTTTAATTTGGGGCTGCTTTGCTGGGATAATCCAATATATCTACGTTTTGTCACACTGAATATTTCTGGGGGCTTCTGTTTCTTAATGAATGAAAATTGTGCATTGGAAATGCTGAAAAAATTGAATGAGTGCGTGAGGGAAGGCACTAGACTGACTCAGCCCCTGCAATACCTTTTAGACTTCGCTGCAGTGCTGTTATGTTGTCTGCTGCAGCGTTTCCCTCCGAAGGGGAAAGAATTAATCAACTGTGCATGTACTTGGAGCAAGAACCAGAAGAGTTAATGATTAATAGCCTCTAGATTTGGTAGAATAATATACAGATACATGCCATAATGTACTCACCTTTTGAAGGCTTGAGACAAATGACAACTCCCTCTTTGGTTGTTCTTCTTCATAGCTGTCTGCCATGCATGGACTACATCTTGACCAAAAGGAAGCAGTGCTGTTGGACTGGTTATCACAAGCAAGCTCACAAAATGCTGGCTACATCTGAAAAATCCTAATGTTTCTTTTTAAACTTAAGTGGGATTTTTCCCCTGCCCCTTTTCAAAGCACATTTTCAAGCTTATTTCCTTTCCTCCCCCACAACTACAAGGGCTAGGAATTTGAGGTCAGGTTGAGCTGAAAATTTTGTACTGTCAGTTAATTGCGACAGCAAGAAGTTAAACTGTCACAAGACCAGATGTGGAGCTAAGATTGCTCTGGGATGAGGACTGTCTAATTTAGAAGTAATCACTTTTTTGTTAAATACTTATTAACTGTTTAATAATAGTCAAAGGTGCTTTATAAAATAATTAGGACAGAGAAAAACCTTTAATAATAAAATTATTAACCTAATTTTTTGCAAGAAAACAAGAGGAAGGTTTACAAGTGTCATGAGTAAAGGTGATTGTACTGTGGTCATATGATTGCACAGTCCAACAGCTATAGTTTCGCGTGTGATATGGCTACATCAAATGTTTATGTAAGTTGAAAGATAAACAGAGTTTATGAGATAGTGGCTCATATCAGATACCACGCTTACTAGAATAGCAGAATAAGGACTAATTCTAATTAAAGATGCAGCTCTGATAAAGATGTTGGTTCCCCACTTCCACCAAGGAAACTAAAAAGAAGTCTCTAGGTTTATACAGCTAATTTGTCGTGCATCCAAATGTGTCTTGGTGTTGAGCTGCTGAGAGCTGGGCTGGACCCATGAGTCTATAGTAGATGCGGGCTGATTTTTATTTTTTTATACCATAAGAGTCTGTCTTATCTAATACTGTAAGTGTAGCTCTGCCTTGGCAAGAAGTTGAACAGAGGAAATTACAAAATGCTCCTAAATCTATGTGCAATGCTTACACATCCTCTTGCTTGCTTGCTTTCAGAAAATCGATCAGCTAACACTGAACATCAGGTGTTGGCCTGCTGGGTTCCTCCACTTTCATTGTGTGTGCATCCTTGCAGGCTTTTTGGAAAGAGGAGGGAATTGAATAGTTGAGTTCCAGCTCTGTTGTCCTTGTTTTGCTTAGCCCTGATTGACCTTGACCTAAGTGGAATCCTTGACCCCTGTCAGTCGGGTTGATGAGCTTAAGTCAAGATCTGGGTCTTGTGTTGTGATAAATAAGCTGGAATGTGATTGTCATTTTACATCTGAACTGTATCTTCTCAATTGCCTGTTTTCTTGCTGCTTTGCCTATGGGAATTTTCTGGTGCAGTATTTGCATTGTGGGAGTTTGTTTTCCTTTGATTAACTTTCTGTGACACTCAGCTATTTTAAAATAGGGAGAGCTGGAAAACGCTGTCACCGTTAAAAATACACCCAGAATAATTTAATCTGTAAACAGGGCAATAGTTCTGTTTACTAAACCAGTTTAAAGTCTTCACGAAGAAGAGTCTTTCTCGGCTAGGGAACTTTCTCTTCAAAGCACTGAATGAAACCTGGTGCTGGGGGATGGGACAGTGAAAAGGCACTCGTGTAATTAAAGAGCATTTCATGTTCCTAAGAGCTGATTTAAGTACACCCTTAATGATGTTACATTCTCGTGTGTGTGCCATGTTGAATGTCCTATGTAAAATATCAAAAGTTGTTACAAATTCCTTATGATCCTATCTGAAGGACAGTGTTGATTTATATTCTTGTTGTAATGATTATTTTTTTTTGGCAGGCTGTACAAATATCTTTGTAAATACTTGACAAAAAGAGTGGGGTTTTTTTCTGTTTGTTAAGAATGCTGTTACAAATAATATTTTTGTTTTAAAGAGACTTTATGTGCAGCTTTGCCTTGTCTTTTCCCTGTTTTGTAGTGTTGTCTGACTTCAGCAAGGTTCTCTTTTACATTGAAGTAAGCAAAATCAGCAACTTAATCAGTTGTTAATTTAGTCTCTTCAGCTGAAGAGCTGGTTCACTATGTTCTCTTGTTTAACTGGAGTTTGCATTGATTGAATTAGGGAGCAAAAAGTAAACAGTTGATTTCCACTTCACTGGGATATTTTAACAAACTTTTGTAAAGCAGGAAGGGGTAAAAATACTGACAATTAAAAAAAAACAAACAAAAAAAAACCCCAAAAAACAACAAACCAACTACCCAACTTTCACAGTATCTTTATCAACTAAGGCAATTGCTGACTTGACTAAACCTAGTATGTGAGTTTTCTTGTAATGTTCTTGGAGTTTTAGGGAAAGACTGCTACAAAATTACTGCAAAAACTCGGGGTTTGTTCTAGAAGTTGAGAATGACTGTCAAAAAAAAAAATAATTGGAGTGACTCTTTGACAAGAGTCAAGGGTGTTAGAGCCGTAGGGGAGGCAGTGTTACTTTCCAAGGATGGATGAAAAATTGAAATTGCAACAGCCGCAGCCTATGAGTATTTAGTCCAAAACAGAGCAGGACAGCCTGGAGGATATACTTAAGATTGTTATATTATAGCTTGTTCGTTGTTTGGCTTTGTTACTGGTAGGTGCTTGTTATAAAACCCCATCTCTGACCTACGGTTAAACTCCTGTGAAGGATATTGGGAGGGGAAATAAATGAGGAAGTTGTGGCTTGCTGCGCTTGTGTCACTGTAACAGATATTTTACTGTTATATTTCTTCAGGGGTGAAGCTATGTGAGCGAGGGTAGTCTGCTTCTCAGTTTCTGGTAACAAATGCAGCACTCCCTAACCTAGCATATTGCTCTAAATCAGAGGCAATATGCTGATTGAGTTTTATTGCCTTGGGACTCTTTAACACAGCTTTAAATATCCTGAAAATCAACATGAAATTAAAAAAAAAAAAAAAGAAGAAAAAAACAAATCCAAACCATGAAGCCAAAGGCTCTTGGAAAATGCAGCAGTATGTTTGGATATGGCTTGTTTTTGTTGGACAGCTGTTACCTTCAGTTAAAATACAGATATGCGAGTAGGTGTTTATGCGTTGTGTGAATTGAACCTGCTTACCATGATAGAGGAGAGGTGTAAATAACAGAAGAATAAAGCTCTTGAGTAAATTTCCACAGTAAGTTGCAGCCAGGATGGCTATTTTGGGCTTTTAGAAGATCAAGAAACAACAGTTCATTCACAGCTACTGAAAGGGCAGCTCAGTGTGTTAGATGTGTGCAATGCAGGACTTGCTTTTCCCCCAGCCTGTCTTGCCAGATGCATGAGCTTCTGATATTTCCCTGGGTTTCTTTTAGTCGACTGTGCAATGAGGTGAAAACTCTATTTGAAAAATGAACACTTTCTCTTCTGTTTCTCTGTAGCTTAGTAAGTTCCACAGATTGGATCCTTTTCTTCCTCATTTTGCCATGTGTGAAAATAGCATTTTTCTGTCACCTTGAGCAATACAGTCTGGTCTATGTCAGGAGCCAGAGACTGTGAAGGATGCAAGGGCATAACCAGGCAGCTTCAGTGAAGCTTTAAATGTCCAAAACCAGACTTTAAGAATGTTCAGTGATTGTGAAAAAAGCCAGTGGCAATTTGTGGCAGCTTGTACACTTTTCTGCTTTATCAGCATCAGTCTGTCTGCCTCCTGCAAAGTGCTAATGTTTGTCTGACTGTAATTATAGAAATTGATAGTGGGTGGTGCAGGAGAGAGAAGAGCAAGTACAGGCCAACTTCTGACCCAACAGGCTGATTTCTTTGGGCTGCCAGTGGACGGAAAAGAGCTCATGCTCTGACATGAGAAATGTGTCTTCCATCTGTGTCTTCAGAGATAAGCTAAAAGGGAGACTCTCTAAATGCTTCTATGTTACTGTGCAGCGTATGTACATGTAGTATGTACAGAGCAGCGTTCAGCTCCTGTAACTGGGACTTTGTGTGAGAAATCAAACCAGAGTGATCTCGTCAGATTTTGTGGTGGTAGAGAACAATTGTAATATCGTAATAGCTGTATTAATTTCCTTTTGTAGGTTTCAAGATTCTTTATAAAAACTGGTTTTAATGGTGTAATTTGGATTTAAATTTCTTGCTCTGTTTTTCTTACATTTCAGGTCTACCAGTCATGAAACGAATTCTTCTGGTTTTTATTCTGGCAGCAGCTGTTATGTATGGTATACTGCATGGAAATCTGTGGAGAAATAACCTCTACTGGTATGGTGATGCTTTGTTCGCTTATAGTGCAGACATCCTCGTGGCTGTGAGTTGCTTTATCACTAAACAGCTGTTTACTAGTAATCAACAGAAGTGATTGCTACTATATGTGTGTCTGTGTTTTTGTGGTTGATTGATCATTTTTTGTACAGTGAGGGAATGAATGTGATTCTGTCCTGTCACCCCTTATCCCTTGTCACTTTTAAACCTAGCAGTTGATTTGAGCCTCGTTGTGTGGAAAGGTCGGGATGTCAGAGATAGGGGAGCTCCTCTGAGTTTCATGAAAAATAGGTGTTCAGACAAGGAGAGAGATCTTATTTGTGTGTGTCCTGTGTGTCCATATCTCCCCTCACCCCATGTGTGTTTAGTGTTAGCTTGTTCGTTTAGATGTCTGATAAATGGCATGGGAGAGACCTGCTCTGGGAATAACTGCAGGTGTAGTGGGCACCTTTTGAAAAACTGAAACTCGTGAAATAGTGACAATCTTGTAGGAAGTGAGCCTTCACAGTCTCCAGGCTGTGTGGAACAGGTTGCTTGGGACCTAAAATTCAGGGTCCTTACTGAGAAGTTGAGTTTCCACTGGCCTTTGTGTAGCTGTAACCAGGACTGACCACTTTGTGTTATGAAGATAATAGTGATAATTTTTAAAAACAGTGATTGATGATGTGTCTCTATTTGTCTTGTTTATAGCATACAATTCATACAATTGGCTTTCTGTTGTGGTTTCTGTTTATAGCAAACCACAGTGTTGTGACATTTCCCTTTTTGCAGGATTAGCTTTTATGGACAGACTTCCTCTGTGAGGGCTCCTCCTTCCTATGAGACTAGTGGAGTTACCCAGTAAGTGCAGCAGTTGAGTCTTTTTGTGGTGGGATTTTACTTGCTGGTTGGTTTTTGGGCAGGTGGGGAGGAATTGAGACTAAAATCTGTAACCTTTGTGTATAGACTCCCTGTTCAATTGTTTTTTGTACAGCTGTATCCATTGCCTGTTTCTGTTATGAACACAATTGTAACATGTCTGGCAGAAAGGAACTTGTCCATGTCGTGTTTCCAGTATTCAGTTAATATTTATGGCCACTTACCATAACTGTCTGTAACAGGCAATGAATTGTTGAAAAGGCATTTGTTTATAGCTTCCAAATTTCTACACTTTTGAGTTAGGTCTACTAATTTTATTCAGGTATATGAGGGCAGCTGTTGTGCTTAAAATTTATTCAATCACAGGCGTGGTTCACTTGTGATATGCAAGTGCATGTATAAGCAAATCTTGTGCTGGTAAATTCCTGCAATTAGGCTTGTGGGACTAATGAGTGCCTATGCTAAAACTTAAAAGTGTTCTCTCTGCAGTTGTCCTGCAAAATGTGATCTGTGAGGCTGATGCTGGAAAGCAACAAGCTGACCACCTGATAGATTTCACAGAGTGCTTTCTCAGTGTCAGTATTCACATGACAACTTGAGGTTACCAAAAGCAATTAACCTTAATGGTCTGTTTGGCTTGTGGTTCTAATGTGGTGGTTTCATTCCTCTGTTCTTAATGCAGCCCAGATGCATGCATAGCTCACTCTGAACTTTACCCTCCCTTCTAGGCTTCATATTTGTTGTTAATTGGGCTAAGTTGCCAAGGCGAGAAGGTTCTTAGAAGTGTCTTAGCCTTATTATGAGAGGAATGACTTATCCCCAAAGAATCTGATTTTCTTTGAAGTACCCTTTGTGATGGCGTCTATTCCCTTCTCTGAAGAAGACTCCCCTCTCCTCTCTGAGTAGCACTGGTGATGCTATCTGGTGTGGCTGCTGGGGTGATTCAGCCCAGGGGTCTCACTTCTCTGCAGGTGGGCCTGAGATCTCACCTCTGGTTATGGCTGCTTTGATAGTGGCTAAGGAGGACAGATTTCAGACTTCTTGGAAGCAGCACTGTGAGATAAAAGCCTTTACTAGTAAAAGTAATCATACCACAACAAGAAAGATCTATCTTTATAATATGGATAGAGGCAACTGTGAAAACTTGGTGTGGTGTTAACTCTCTAATTGGCTCCTACTATTTTGGCTTATCCAAGTTCCCTTACCTTGTTGCTGCTACCTGTTCCTGTCCTTGCTGTTTCTTTAAAATTCTTTTTTTGTAGGCTGCCGCCTACAGCGGTGGAGAGAAGGAACTCTCTGGATACTTGTCTCCTGAAGCCAGCCTTTGAATCTTTATTGGGGTGAGTCTTCTGTGGGAAGTGGGGCAGTGGGGTGGGGAAGGAAAGGCTGTTCTGACTGATGTGTAGAAATAGGCTATTTACATATTCTGGACTAATTCACATTTTGATTTGCCTCTGGAAGTACAGCTTTTGGGCTTGTGTTCATTACTGCTTTATCTAGTTCTGGCAACACAAATTGTCTAGCTTGCCACTAATCAACATCTGAGCAGTGCCGCACAACTAACTCAACATGGTACTCTGTGTGCTGAGTAAATAAATACTTCCTCTTGAGATATTGTAGCTAGTAACACTGTGTTGTGCCCTAGCAGGCACCACACAGCCTCTCACTCGCTTGTCCCCAGTGGGATGGAAGAGAGAACCAGAAGTGTAAAAGTGAGAAAACCGGTGGGTTGAGATAAAGACAGTTTAAGTAAAGAAAAAGCTGTGTGCACAAAGCAAGGAATTCGTTCACTGCTTCCTGTGGCAGGCAGGTGTTCAGCCATCTCCAAAAAAGCAGGGCTCTAACATGTGTAATGGTTACTTGGAAAGACAAATGCCATTGCTCCGAATGTGCTCCTTTCCTTTTTTCCCCAGCTTTTACTGCTGAGCATGATGTCATATCGGATATCCCTTTAGTCATTTGGGATCAGCTGTCCCAGCGGTGCCTCCTCCCTGAATCTGTGTAAGCGCTGCTCAGCAGTAACAGAAACATCTTCCTATTATCAACACTGTTTCCCGTACAAATCCAAAACATAGCCCCATGCTGGCTATTGTGAAGAAAATTAACTCTACCCCGGCTGAAACCAGTGCACAGTGAAACTATTTTAGTGACTGAATACATGCCTTAATTTTTTTTTTCCTAATGTTTTTCCTGTAAAAGAAGCCTTCATGTTCAAGACTGAAACTTAGTCATTCTGCTACTAAGAACCTGGATTTAAGATTTTTTGGTAGCTAAGTATTTCTGTAGCAGCTAGGGACTACAGAAGTTCTGAAAATATCTTCATTTTATTTGGAAAGATGAGTATGAATTGTGAAACATTTCATCCAGTATTTAAAGATACAAGATTCTTCCCCTTCAATGGAATTTTTATGGAATTTAATTTTAACAAAATCTGGGACCATTCATGGTTTTGTTCCCCTGGTATTGTTGAATTGTGTGTAGGTGCTCTCTCCTTTAAGGTACTCACAGGAAGCTTCCTTTGTAAAGCATGTTGAATGAAAAAAGGAAGATCTTCAGCTCAAAACAAAGGAGGTGTCTGGTCACAAAAGTGTATCAAGATGTTTATGAGGAAATACTGGGTGTTTTTGTTATTACAAGCACAAGTCTTAAACAAGAGAGATCAAGGAAGTGCTACTGGACCAGAATCAGACAGGCTATATTGTTTGGCTTTGTGTTCTACCTGCGCAGATGGAGCATGGCCTTAAGAAAGCTTGGGAAGATGTTTAGGGCAAGTCCTGGCTGAAGGAGTCTTAAAGCTCTACTCAATTACACCATTTCTTCTATTTTTGGTCCTTTTTGTGTACAAAACCCCATGGCTTTAATTCAATGCTATTATTATTTTAAAGAATGTGGAAGAATCTTGTGTGCGTCTTCCCTGAAGCAATTCTGTGGTCTTTGAGTTCTGGCTAGCTGCCTGGCCCAGAGAGGTGATGGTAGGTTCTTTGCCCACTGAGTGTTCCTAGGCTGTCTCTGTGTCAGGCAGAGCAGCATAGGTCTGGTGCTGATCAAGGGGCCAGGAATGGACTCGGGGATGCACAGTGAGAAGCAAATAGGTGCAAGGTTAGAGCAGAGTTTTTTGCATATTTCCATAGCTCTTTTACAGGGTTAGTTTGTATGAGCTGAAGATCTGGTCTGTGCACTTCTGTAATAGCCTGGGGAGACTGAAGGGATTTCTGATCTGGCAGAATTATTTATTGGAAATGAACCAGAGCTAGAATTAAGAATCTCTTTGCAGTAGGTAAATTATTTATTATGTTTGAGCTTCCCAGCTGCCTCTGAACAGCAAGGCAAGTTATTAAATTGAATATGTGTGTTTAGGGCACAGTGTCTCAAAGTTAACTGGTCTTGCTTAGTTAACCTATGGCCAAGTTCTTGGTGTGTGGTCTATGGGATTTTGTTGTTTTGGTTTTTTTTTCTTTTCTCTTTTTACTCTTATATCTTCTGAATGCATAGAGCTTAGAGTGAGGTGCTTGTTTGTGAGACTGTGAGGGAGATAAGATTTTGTGGTTGTGGGTTTTTTTTTGTTTGGTTGATTGGTTTTAACAGCTAGTAAGAGTCTTAATGGAGAAACAAGTCACGTTCTGGCTGTAGATAATTATGACCAATGCCAGATTTTCTCACTGTGACTGTATACTTCTGTGTTAATATTTTAATACAAGACCTAGTATGCAGGATTGCTAAGGAGTCAACCAATTATGGGTGCGGACTTCAAGGTGAAGCCAAGGGCATGGTAGCATGTGACAGGATTTGGTCTACTGTTCATTCACTTGGCTTGACTCAGCAGATATGATAGTAAGAGGCCCTTCCCTGCTATGAGATAATCCTTTTCTTGAGGAAAGAAGTGACCCATTCTTTCTATCTTGACACTTACAAGGTGTGACACCATCATGTTCTAGTTTGCAGGAGAAATGTGCTTTTTGAGACAAATGTCCTTGTAATCCCCTCATGCCATGCTTGTCGTCGCAGAGTGGCCCTGCCACATGTGCACTGGGCTCCTTTCAGACATCTGAGTTCTGGTTAAGCCAGAAAGTGCACTGCAGGAGCACCTCCTATGTGCTGCAGCTGCTAAGGGGTGTGGGACCCTTCTAGATTAAGTCCACAGTAAAAAAGCCTGAGATGTAAAGTGAACATGAGAATGCCATACTTTTTTGCTGTATGGATATACCCTTGTTGTACCAAACTACTTACTGATGTCAACACAGCCATAAAATGCTGCTTGTTTGTAACAGGAGCACATCTCAAATAAGCTTATGTCTTCAGGACATGGTGTTTTCAAGTTAAAACGCCTTGATTCAAATTCCATTTTTATTTATTAAATTGCCATATATAATAACAACTCTTAACTTTCCTTGCTGCCTCTGTTACGTGCTTTTCAAACGTGAAGTTATCAATTGTCTTCCTGGGCTATATATTCTCTAAATATACTGCCTCACAGTGTAAGCTTTCAGTCACATGATTTTAATAATTATATAACTTACACTAGCATAGAAAGAATTTTATCTCACGCTCTACCTATATTTTACACTATAAAATCTTCCCCTTTTCTGTTACTTGCTTTCTTTCTGTGTTCATGAGTTTTCTTTTAAAAAATGCTAATGCTTGAAGTAGGATAAGGAAAGCTTCTTTTTGTTCCTTAAAGTAATTCCATTAATTACTGACTTATTCAAATACTTCATGTGGATTTTTTGAAACTTCTTACTTTTTTCCTTTATTAGTGTTGACAAAATATACCCGTTCCTGTGTGCTAATGACTTTATCAGAGTGGCGGAGTTCCATGGGAGCGATAAGTTTGAACTACCTTATGGAATAAAGAGAGCAGGTTTGTGTTTTCCTTGTTTTCAATCAGAAATATATATAAAGCCACCTGAATCTCTGGCTCTGGTCTTTCCTATTCACTGATGCCAATCCTTTTGTGGGTATCTAGAAGTGACTTAATGGTTTCATTCAGTCCCTCTGACCTGGCATCTTGCTGTTTTTTAGTAAATTAAACAACATGTTGGGTTTGCCCCACTAAACAGAGAAGTTCCAAAAGGCTGGAAGTGAGGAATAGTGGAGCTTATTCAGCTTCCTTTCGTTTTTATGTGGGTTGGAGTGCTAAAGATATTTAGCTAGTGCTTTTATAGGTGAAATATTAGCTGGGTCAGTGTGATCAGGTTTGATTGACACACTTAAGCTGATCAGGATCCAGAGTCCTACTGGAGCAGAAGTCCCCATGTTGGGGCAGTTACATCAGCAAAATTTTTGTTTTAGTGGACTAGCTTCTTCCACCAGGCAACCTCCCATGGGGCTGCAGGGGATGTTCCTGCTGTACCCATGCAAATTGTTTGCCACCTCGTGCCTGCTGCGTGTTGATCAGGGCAGAGCAGACAGGGGCAGACACCCTAAGGGTCTTAGTTGCACTTTTGGGAAGGGTTGTAAGGTTTCAAGTCTCAGTTTTTAACACTGAGTAGTGCACCTTCATAGTACCCTGTGTATCTGGGTGTTGCACTCTCTATTTGCCCTCCATCAATGGAACTAGGATGTTGCATTTTCCTACACCTCTGGGGTTGCAGTGAGGAAAAGTAAGTTTGGGAATGAGTTGAGGCTCTCCCTCAGAGGCCTGTTGAGTGTCCAGCAGGCACTTGCCCACTCAGGGTGGGCTGGGAAGGTGCCTCAGCCCATCTTTGCCAGTGAGCAGAGGCTTGTTTGATGTCTTCTCCCAAAATACATAATACTGTTACTGTCCCTGGCTGTACAATCCCCTCCTCTTGGGTCAAGGATAATTCTGTTTCAGCTGAACAGTGGGTAAAACAAAAAACAAAGTCAATAGGGATGCAGGTCTTAGAAACTCTTCTGATGCTTATTTACTGTAACTAAGATATATATATATATATATATATATTTTATATACACAAGTCCTGCGCTATTTTCCAACAGGGGGATGTGGGGCAGGAAAAGCTTCCCAGAGAAGCTCTGATAAACCTGAATTTCTTTGGCATCACCATGGCCCTAAATTATCAGTGTGCTTTTTTTTTTGTGCACAGTGCAAAACTACTGTATCTGAAAATGCTGTAGTCAGGATGACATGCATTTTTTTTTAATTGGAAAGAATTGTACATTTCCATTATTCTTTATATTTGCTTTCTAGAGCAATTTTTTCGTTTAGCCCTTTCAAGATTACAGAACTGTGGACTTTCCAATGAAGATGACAGGTGAGATGGTTTATTTGCTACTGTTTCTTATTCATTGTATTTCTAATATTTACCTGCATAGGAATGTCAGTTTCATTATCCTGAAATTGCCCAAATTAGTCTAGACGTAGATCTGACTGACAGTTTCTAAGCAATCTGTAACTGGTTCCAAGATTTAAATAAGTTTGGTTTCAAGCATATGTAGCACCAGCATTCAAGAATAATTTTTCTGTGATGGGACTTAAACTTACAGATTTCTTTTTATAAGCATGTTAGGAATCTGTTAGTTAAATGCAATTGTCGTCCTGTAGTATCTTTTTATACTTGAGGAAAGTGAAAATCACCCCTTGAAAACTGGATGTGATCTCCTCTTCCAATGTCGTCATTAGTGTCAGCTAGAGAGTGTTTGAGATAAGCAGATGCAAGCCAATAACTGTTTCCACACCAAAGAAGTCTCATGCTTATCCCCATGGCCTGCTGCACACAAACCATTCATTGTTCATGTGTATGCTCAGCTTCCTTTCCAGTGAACAGGAGAGACACGGGCAGCCTGGAAAAGCTGTTCCTGGCATTTCAGAAGTAACCAGGGTGTGGCACAGACCGGAGCATGCCTTAGATAACTCGCTTCCCATGTGTTAGATGGTCTTGTTTAAAAATCTTTGTTAGAAGCCATTTCTGCCAGGATTTTTTTTTTTTTTTGGTATGTTTTTGTTTTTGGAGGGTCTTTCTGTGTATGTGTCTTGATGGTTTTGGGGTTGGGTTTTTGGGGTTTTTTTTGGAGGTAGTACAGTAGGGTTGGCAAGTATACTCAAGTCCCGTGTTTACCAAGTGATGAAAATGACGACTTAGATTTGCAGTCTAGCAAACAGACTGACAAGCTGCCATATATCATGTTAATGCATAGGCCTCTTTAAATAGTTGAATGCAAATAATGCTGATGTTGGCTGTGCTTGGTTTTGCTTTTTTAATCAAGGGGATCAAACAGAGGATTGTTGCTTGAAGCCAAATGCCAGGATCCCATTTTAATTAAAGTTGGATGGAATATGAATAAAATAATTGGAGTTCAAGCCTAAGAGTTATCTTGGTTTTAACATCTAGTTTTCCTTTTCACCTACTGTATTCCTAACTTTCCCTGTGTTTAGAATCTATTTCTATGATGTTCAGATTTACTTTTAAGAGTAAGGAGAGTGGAGGGGGGGAAGGGAATAAACATTCTTTATCAGGAGAGTGGTAGTTGGGGAAGCTTATACAGAATTGGCTGATAAAAGCTAGTAATTTGTCTGGAGTTTGTCAAGGATAATGTCAAATGTTGTATTGGAAGTTTCCTGAAAGCACAAGTTCAGCACTGTGATTGTTTTGGGTGTAAAGTACAGACACCTTTTAAATGGAAGTGTCTGTTATACAGATCAAAAGGAAGGTAATTGGTATTCTTTAAGCGTAGTTCTTTGAGATATAGATATATTTAGTGATTCTGGGACGTGTGCTTCATTTTAATAAAAGTAATATACTTTAGTAGTGAAGCAAAATGCAAACCATTTAATAGGGAGTAGTATAAATAAATCAAGTGCACAATGGCTTCATACAAGGTATTCTCTCTAAATTCATCAGGTTCTGTGTATAGCACTGTTGGGGCATGAATAACTGTAGTAAGGAAGAGCTTTTATATATACATTAAACCTAGGTGCAGTGGCTTTTAAAAGTGAAACCCTTTGGGAATGAATCCTAACAGCATTCTCCAGTAATACAGCAACAGAATTATTAGGCAGTTCTGTATTGCCACCACCTAATTCAGCTGCCTTTGCAGAATGTAAACCAAACTTGCCTATAAACTTTCCTTGGGGCAGAGGGGGGGGAACCTGCTATAAAATATTTTAACAAACATTAAGCTACATGAACTCCAGATCTGTGGTATTTGTGACTTAAGTAAAACTGTACATAGTGAGCTACAAACAGCGCTGTATTCTAAACTTAGGTGGAGTTCTCACTGTGTAAAGGTCTAGCTTATCCAAAGCTGTTTGGAAGTGAGCAGTGTCACTGACTTTGGAGTAGCCTGTAGGAGAAGGGGTTTCCCAGCTAGGGGTATATCTACAGAATAAATATCCACCTCTGAACACCCCTCTACCACTTCCTCTTAGTTACTCACTGTGCATTCTGGACTCTAAGCTCAATAGGAGTAAATTCTTATGAATGCGTTTACACAATCCTGAGTCACCAAAATGTGACCTCTGCATCATCCTTTTTCCAAAGTAACTTCAAAGGAAATAATTTGCATTCCTCAGCTGACTATGGGGCTGTGTGTTAAAGGAAGTTGAGATCTTTTTCCTTTTCCAGAGAAGTAGTATTTTGCTGGAATGTGGAGGATGCAAGCCTTTTGACCTTTAAATGCTACATTTCATTTAACAATATTTTTCTTTTTTAGATGACAAAAATGTTTCTTTTAGTGTTTCACCTCATAAAAAAATGTGTAAACTGATGCCTGGCCTTGAGATTAGGAGCTCTTTTACACCATGTGAATAAGGCAATGGTTTGAGTGACTAAAGGGATTGCATTTAGATGTTGGAGATCAGTTACCTGATTACATCAAGATCTATTTATACTCTAAGTAGGTCTCTTAACATCTAATTGCAATCCCTTAGCCACTCAAACCATTGCTATAACACGTGTTACAGTTGAGGTCTTAACTTTTTTTTTTTTCCACTTCCATTGATACTGTGCTGGTGGTAGTAAACTGGACCTCCAAACATTTCAGTCTGTTATATTTACTTATAACACAGCTGATACTGTTCAAAGACATCCGAATTTATTTTTCTCCTTGCCAATTTTTTGACTTGGATAGGGTCAAGGGTGAGTGTTTGGGTTTTTTTAATATGAAAACACTATAAAAAACTAAACTTGAAGAAGTGAGGTTGGTAAAATGTCTGGGAGTAACAGTCTGCTGAAAATCACTGTGTTGATTTTTATGATGCTACAGTAAGTGCAGGTCAGTTTAACTTCAGTATCTTTGAATACAATCCAGCCTTGTTACATATTCTTTATCTACATTTCATATGTCAGTTTCCTATGATATTATGTTCTGGTTTTCCACCCTAGCATAAACCTTTTCCTTTTCTGCTTACTGTTGTAAGTGGAATCTGCACTACTGCGGACATAGACCTCCGACAGTAACTGGAGACACTTGAATACTGGGGGAGTAAGGAGATGAGGCAATTCAGAAATAGCACATTTGTGCCAGACTTCCTGTTTGAGTTGGCCCACTCTGACTTCCTGGGCTTGACAGAGATTAAAAGCTGGTCTTTCTAATTTGTTTGACTGTATTCATGGCTGTATTCATGTACAACTCACCAGAAGTATTTGATCTGCTTCTTGACTTTATCCATTTCAAAAGTTCGCATACCAGTGTTAGATGCTTTATTGGTTATTTGAAGGCAACTTTATTGGTTATTTTGAAGGTAGCTTTATTTTTGAGTATTCACATTACTAAGGGCACCGAAGTTTGAAAGCTCGATCAAACTTTACACTGTTTTCCACCCAAGGAGTATTAGTTAGCCAAGCCATGAACAAGGTCTGGTCTCCATCTGTCAGTAAGAGGGAAGAGAGTTTGGATTAGAATTGAGAACAGCTACCCAGTTTCTGTAGCTGCACAAACCTCGCTTGCCCAGCTCTAAATCACAGAATCATCAAATGGTTAGTTGGAAGGGACCTTGAAGATCATTGAGTTCCAAGCCCCCTGCCATGGGCAGGGACACCTCCCACTAGACCAGGTTGCTCAAAGCCCCATCCAGCCTGGCCTTGAACACAGGGATTGGGCATCCACAACTTTCCTGGGCAACCTGTTCCAGTGCCTCACCATCCTCTCAGCGAAGAATTTTTTCCTAATATCCAATCTAAATCTCCCCTCTTCCAGTTTAAAACCATTACCGCTTGCCCTATCACTACACTTCCTGACAAAAAGTCCCTCTCCTGCTCTCCTGTAGCTCCCTTCAGATAAAGGAAGGCTGCTAGAAGGTCTCCCAGGAGCCTTCTCTTCTCCAGGCTGAACAGCCCCAGCTCCCTCAGCCTGTCCTCATAGGAGAGGTACTCCATCCCTCTGATCATCTTTGTGGCCCTCTGCTGGGCCTGTTCTAACAGTTCTATGTCCCTTCTAAGTTGAGGACTCCAGAGTTGGACACAGTACTCCAGATGGGGTCTCACGAGCTCAGAGTAGAGGGGGAGAATCACCTCCTGAGACATGGTGGTCATGCTTCTTTTGATGCAGCCCAGGAATACGGTTGACTTTGTGGGCTGCCAGTGCGCACTGCTGACTCATGTTGAATCATGTTTTATTTTACCCTCCCTGCCCTGAGTGTGTCCTGCTACATCACAACTGCACAGTGCAAAGAAGAGAAACCAAAGAACTCTTCAGTTTTATGCCAGTGGGAAGCATTTCTTCTATAGGTAGGGACTGACATGAGAAGAAGCTTCTAAAATCATAGTCTCTGCTAAAAATTGAAAGGTGTGTAATAAGGAATTGATTCAAGTTAATCTACAAGGGACAGAACAAGCAGTGCCTCCTCACAGTAACTTTTTGGCTGCTTATCATGGTCAGAATAATACAAGTCACTTGTAATGGAATTGACATTGTTTTTGTGAATTCACACTGAGTAGTCAGAGAGTGTAACAGAGAATATTCAGCAAGATTAGGAGCAATTTTTCTGGATGTTTGAGACCTGGAGATGGGTTCATGCATGGTGTGTCAATCACTGCCAAAACCAGGGTGTCCACCAAGCACTGGGGATGGATGCTCTAGCCAGAAGGTAGAGTTAGGGGTTAGAGTGCAGGTTACAGTTTAGGATTTGCATTGTGGTGATGAGGTTTGTGCCTCAGTTACCCAGCTGTGGCCATGTAACTTTTGATGACTTTTTGAATTCAGATGTTTGAGATGATTGAAACTTTGTGTGATTTAGAGGCATGCTGTAAATGACAGGAAAATATGTTACAGCTATATGCTAATTTTGCCCTTCCTCCCTCCTTCCACCTTCATCACTTACTGATCGTGAGTTTTGTCCAGTTTTCCTTTGTCCTTTCTGTTTCTCCTAGCTGTTGCTTTTCTGTAGCACAGGATCTTGCTTTGAGCTCTGTAATATAGATGCAGGTAATAAAGTGTAATTGAGAAAAAGGGTAACTTCTGCTTCCTTGCTCCCACTGTAAAATTTGCAAGAGGCATGTGTTCATCAGCCTACTTTCCCAGGATATCTTAAAACTAGGTTGAAAAGCTAATTGGAAAATGAATGGGCTGAAGCAGTCCTGGAGTATAGAGGGAAAGGTTTTGTGGGTGTAGAGGGAATGGGCATACCCGGGTTGGGATAGCCTAACAGGTTTTCACTTCTCTGATTTCCAAGGTACCCAGTCAATAAACTTGTGGAACTAGCTGGAGATATTTTTGTGAATGCTTGGCTTCTTGAAGCTGCTTGGGAAACACTAGAGAAAAGTGTGCCAGCTTTTTCTATGCCACCCCACCCTAAAAGCTGTATTTAGCAGCACTGTTTATATATATATATATGTATATATAATTCTTTAAGTCAGCTCCCTCTACAGATGTGACCCTAGAAGAGCAAGTGAGAAGTTATCATCCCAGCATTTATTTTGAAATACAGTGCTTTTTGCAGTTGGCATTTATTCTCCTCTCACCTTTTCTGTACACTGCTGATTTTCAGCACTGCTTTGGGGCCCAGTTTCTTTTTCCTAGCCCACAAGTGGTACAGCATAATTGCATTAACAGTTCCGTGGGAAATACAGGGACCTGCTTTATACATTGAAATGTCAGTCAATCTTGGCTGGAGCAGGATTTTTTCATTCAGGTCTCCTCAGCTGAAAAACAAGTTGGACTATCTATGGAGAAAGATGTTAATTACTCTATATAAACCACAGAATTTTCTGGGTTGGAAGGGACCATTGAGATCATCTAGTCCAACCATCAACTTAACTGATAAAAAAACAACAACTCATCACTAAACCATGTCACTGAGCGCTGTGTCAACCTGTCTTTTAAATATCTCCAGCAATGATGCCTTAACCACTTCCCCAGGCAGCCGATTGCAATGCTTGATATCCTTTTCAGTGTAAAACGTTTTCCTGGTAACCAATCTGAACCTCCCTGGCACAACTTGAGGCCACTTCTTCTTGTCATATTGCCTGTGACTTGGGAGAAGAGACTGACCCCTACCTCTCTACAACCTTCTTTCAGGTAGTTGCAGGGAGCGATAAGGTCTCCCCTCAGCCTCCTTTCCTCTAAGCTAAACAATCCCAGCTCCCTCAGCCTCTAAAGTGTCACACTGGGCATTTAGTACAGACTGTAGTATTCTTTGGGACACAGTTCTGATGTCCCCTACAGTAAGAAATGGCATAGAACCACGGGAGCAGGATGTTGGGAGGTGGTTCATCCTCAGAAAACTGAGAGCCTGTTTGTGTCTGAATAAAATATCAATGCTTTTATTTTGCTATTGTTCCTGCTGTAGCCAAGTTGAGCAGCTTTTTATCTAAATAAAGGAGCAATTTACAAGAAAAATGATGTGGTTACATGGTTGTTCTGTAAGGAGAAGTTTGCAATCTCATACACTGGGTGTAAACCTTCTTCAGAGAGGCAAAATTTGAGGAAAACATCAGCAAGCTGTCTGTGCCTTCCCCCCCGCCCTCCCCTCCCTGCAAAGCACACATTTTACTGGCATTGATGTAAGGTGGTAGAGAGCAAAAGACATACTCAGAAAATCTAGGATAACTTGGAAAAGTCGTACCATTAGAATTGACTTTCATGTTTGTACTTGCATAATACAGAATCACAGAATTGGCTAGGTTGGAAGGGACCTTTTAAGATCATCTAGTCCAACCAATGGTGTTATTGCATAATACCTTTTTGGGTACTTTTTAACTCTGAACATACTCAAAATTTGAAAGGAGTTGCTGTTGGATTGGATGTAAGCATAAGAGCTAATGTGTAGCTACTATTTTATATACTTAATAATGTCTAAAAGTGTATCCCCTCTGTTATGTCATGACAGCATGCACTTCAGCACATGTTTAGACAGCACTTTCTAAGTCGAGGGAAAAAAAAATCAACACAATTATGTTAATTTGAAGAACTATCACGGGTCATTGTGCTATGGTTTTTCACATATGTAATACAGAGGCCTGTAAGGTAAATTGTGAACCTGAACTTTGCTGCTTAAGATTATGTTGGAGAACTCTAGATTAGTGGAGTTGTACAGTATTGCAGAACCACCTCAGTTAACTTTTCCAGACATAATATATCCTGGTTGGTATAACCTCTCACTGGGACACATTTGAAGCTTTGTGGAAGATAATTTATCTAACAGCACCCGTATGAACTGGTTAGATGACTTTAAACAGCAAGCCACTAGAAAAAGGACATGTATAAAAACAGTTGTACATGAGAGAAGCCGTTTCCTGACTTCAACAGTTCCTGAAATAATGCAGCTGCGTTTTTAGAAAGCAACCTTAGTGTGTGATGCAGGATTGAGACCTCTCTGTCAGAAGCGTAAAAGAAACAGGATCTCAGTTAGTAAATAAGGCAGCTAAATGCAAGTACATCATTAATAACAATATGAAGCAAGGGATGTTGTGCATATTAAAACTTCTGTTTGTTCCAGAAACAGAACTGCCTGTCAACGGTGTGTTGTGGTTGGTAATGGAGGAGTACTTCGAAATAAGACATTAGGGCAGAAAATTGACTCGTACGATGTGATAATAAGGTAAATGGTATCTCCTTTTTGTTTTGTGTATGTGCAAAGAATTAACAAGCTTTTGCTGTCAGCCAGTAGCTTTGGAGTTCAGTTATTACACAAATGAAAACATATAAAACTTCCTGGTTTTTATTCTTTCACAGCATTAGTTTGAAAAAACATTAGGGAAAAAAAAAAAAGGATCAGTGTTTTATTACACTGATTGATACAGGGGAGGAAGGAACAGTGGGTGGTCAGTCTGTCTTGTGTACGGAGACACACCTGCAAGATGCTGCCATCAGGGATGGGTTCAAGCACGTTGTGCCTGTTGCTGTGAGCCAGCATCCTGGGCAGCCCTGCCTCTTGCCTTCCACACCACACCTGTCGTATACCCCTGTACTGGCATGTGTATTGCTTGGAGTGGGTTGAATGTTTCCTGGGAAGACCATCTGAAGGCACCTGTTACGTGGAGGGTGATGCTGATGCCTGCCCCTTCTTCTCAAGCATGGTAGTTCATATTGGAAGTTTGAGATGCCTTGACTGGAGGATGCTGGAATCTGAAGAAGAGGCATTGGGACTAGGGAAACTGGGGAAGTGCTCGGAGAGTGCTTGCAGGGGGCAAGTGCAAATGCCAAGCAAACTGATAATGGATTATAAAAGAATTTTCTGCATGTTAAGAAAACTGTTGCAGGAACTGAGATGGTAGGCACCCTGTCAGACAGTATGCCTGAACCTCAGCTGCCATTTCAGTTTGTCTGCTTCAACATTGTGTTGAACACTGAACAGAATCTCAGTTTTAGTACTTTGCCGTCAGTCCCAGTGCTCATTGTAGTAAAAGTGTTTCAGTCTTCAGGCACTACTAGAAAAAGTTGTATACAAAGCCTGGAGTTTGACATGCATTTGAAAACATACTGAAAGGCAGAAATTAATGCAGGCAGTTCTTCAGTTTTGGCTCCTCTTATAAACTTAAAACTATAGGAAGTGATCCAGAAAATATCCCTGTTCTTAGGAAAATTAAGTTGCCTGCCAACTTTGTGCTTTGCAAAAATACCAAGAAAGCAAGCATCAAAAACAAAAAACAACAACAACAACAAAAAAAATCAGAACACCCTCCCCCCCCCAAAAAAAATACCGTGCAGCTACTTTCACTGTAGTATAACGATGAAAGGAAACTCTATGGGTTATTTTTTAGTTATTTCAAGTATTTGGGCTCCTTACAGATCTACTTACTCTTCTTTAAATGGAAATTTTTATGTAGGCTGGTGTCATGTTTTTAGAAACAGCTCTCAATTCAAAACTGTTTCAGATATATAGTGTGAATTTGTTTACAAACAAAGAAATGGTTTTTGCATTCTGTATTTAATGACAACTTTGAGTAAAATTTTTTAAATATTTCCTTGTCTGCATACCTTGTTTTGCAAACATTTGCTCCTAAGTTGTGTGCCTCATATTCTGAGCAGGGATGGACCATAGAGACTGCCTGAATTCTCTAAAGAACGTGCCTCATAACCAACAGGCAAAAACTGCAGATAAATACTTAAACACAGCCCCTCTAATGCCTCAGAGTAGAGGGATCTGACCCATCTGCTCACTGCTTATTATTCTGTTATATCCCAAAACAGTAGCAGCTATGCAAGTAATCAAAAAATCAAGAAAAAACCCACAACATCCCAAAACCCAGCACTGTCCCCCCCCTCCCCCACAGCAAAATAGCTAGCACAAAGATTTATCAGCATCAGGTATGCAGTCATAAAACCTGTCCCTGTATGCAGAAGACAGTGAAGAGTATTAAAACATTATTGAATTGACTCCTGTATAACTTGGATCATCTACTAGCATGAATGGAGCAATGGATAATTTTCCAAGCTGAATAATGCTCTTCAGTCTTCTCCAGTTTCTGCATTTGAGCCAAATCAGAAGGCTTTTTGCTCAAGTGACACACGATAAGCAATCGTGCAATTGTATTCTAAACCGCCTTGGCCAAGTTCCCATAGGTGCTTAATCTCTCTGAGTGAGAGGGAGAGTACACCTGATAATTGCTCACCTCCCTTGTAATGTGATAAGTGAATGCTGGGCTCCTAAACCCTCCTGTACCTGGGCATGCCATCTGCCCTGCAGACTAATGCATGGGCCATCCACTGCACAGGGAGGATGGGATCGTCATTGCTGTCTCTGTCCTTTGCAGAATGAATAATGGCCCTGTTATAGGGTACGAAGAAGATGTTGGGAGGAGGACAACTTTCCGCCTTTCTTACCCAGAATCCATCTTCTCAGATCCGATCCACTACGACCCTAATACGACTGTTGTTCTTATCGTCTTCAAACCACATGACTTGAAGTGGCTTTGGGAGATACTAGGTGGTCAGAAAATAGTGAGTTTTATTGTGCACTTCGGCTCAGCTTGCCCTACACCTCACATGAAAAATACCTCTTTTGCTTTTAATTTTAATCCTTCCTTCTAGCTGGGGGGGGGAATGGAATCAATCTCCTTGTCAGTCCTCTTTTTGACAAACATGTTTGATCAGTTCCTCACCCCAAAGCAGTTTTCCTCTTGCAACTACCTTTTTATCTTCTTTCTAGTACTGTTTCATATACTGACATGAACATTTCAGCTGTTTCCCAGATTATTTTATCCTGCTGACTCTGTGGAATTGCAGAATAGTGTTGGAAGTGTCCTCTCTCTTGAGGTCTTTAGTCCAAAACCTTGTTGAAAAGAAATAGGGCCAAGTTCAAACCCCTACCAAGTTGTCAGGGCATTGTCCAGATAAGTATTTCAAAGGCTATTTCTACAATCTATGTTTCAGTGTTGAAGCACCCTCCATGAAAGAATTTCTTATCCTTTCACTGTGTACCTCTGAGTAGTCTGGTCCTGTCTCTTTTTGTAAACCCTGACCAGATAGTTGAAGGTAGACTGAACAAACCCAGCCTCCTCAGACCCTTCTTGTTTGCTATGCTCTCTGGCCCCTTAGCTGTTTTAGTGGACTTCTGGTGGGCTTCACCCAGTTAGACCCTCTGTCTTACACTGGAGGAAGCCCAAAACAGTGTTTGTGAGATGACAGAGAGGCACAGTACAAAGTACTTGAGACAGATAACTTCTGTCTGCCTGTTCTCTATGCTTTTATTAATGTGGCTAAGCACATAATGGGCACTTATTGCCTCTAAGACACACTGCTGGTGTGTGTTTTGTCCATCAGAGACCGTTCCACAAGGCTGTTTTACAGCCAGCTGGCCCCAACCTCTGCTGCTGCAGGGGGTTGTTTCGTTGCATGAATACAATTTGGCACATGGTTTTGTTGAACTTTGGGAGTTTCAAGGCTAGTCTTCTTCCTCCATGTCCTGCCATTGGAAGTTAGTCTGGATAGAGTTGCTACAAACCCAAAATCTAATTGCCATTAAAATGCATATTTGTTTGTGTTACAGAGTGCTAAAGGCTTTTGGAAGAAACCTGCTCTGAACATGATATACAAATCTAGTCAAATTAGGATTCTTGACCCCAGCATCACCAGAAAAACGGCTTATGAATGGCTTAATTTCCCAACAAGGTTTCCAAAGAAGGAGGTAGGTTTTTGTTTCTGTGCCTTTTAGTTTTGCGCAACCAAATGTGTAGTTGGAGGTAATTATCTCTTTATTATAGTGGACTTTGTTAAAACATAGTTTAGGTTCACTTTGCAGTAGTTTGCATTTAGATGATGCTCAAAAAAGATGGGAAAATGGAATCCAGAAAGAAAGTGGGTAGTCTTGTGTTCCAAAAAATCTCTTTTTATGTATTATATAATGAGTATTAAATGAGACTGCTTTTGCAGACAGACATCATGTCTTTTGCAAAATTGGGAAAAACAGACAGACTTTGGAACATGGCAGATCTAAAGAGCCTCTGGGAGTACCAAGAAGTCTTGAATTATTATACATAGGGTGATTTATAGCTTTTCTTACAAAAAAATCTAATTAAACAAACAACCCAACAAAACACCACCACCCAACCAACCAAAAAAACAAAAGCAAAACCCCCAGCAAAAGCAAAACACCAAAAAAACCCACATACCAAACAAACAAAGCTCAACAACCCAGTAATTCTAGCAGTGCTGCAATGTCTCTCTGCTGGTGGCGAGTAGGGGCTAAGGAGCATACAGGATGTTCCAGCCCCACACTAATGACATCTGTCTAGCAGCATTCTTGTGCTTACTGATTTGAAGCCAAGCATTGTAATGAGTTAACCAACAATTTGAATGTAAAAATACATTTTAACTGTCAGTTTGACTGAAGAACGTTTCTGATGAAAGGTGATAAGGCTTCAAGCTGGGGACCTCCCTTGTGCTGTTGGGACTGACCACGTGTTTAGCACAACGATGGTTCCCTGGGGTCACATCATTGCACAGAGCTGTTTCATGAGGATCGGCCAACTGACACGTGTGGAAACTTTTGACAGGCTGTTACTGTGGAGTATCTACCACAACTTTTTTCTAGTTTAGTCTTTCTAATATTTGAGGGAGTTGAGGATCTTTAGCTTTTGGGTGGTTTTGTGCTTTTTTTAATTATTTTTTCTTATTTTTCAAATNTTCCTCCCTTATTAACTCTCAAACCAGAATACCCAGTTTGGCTGCATGCTTGCTGAGGCTCCATGGCATTTCAGCTCTTCAGCAGAGGGTGGGAAGAAAATAGCATAGTAGTTGAGTATATAATGATCTTCTACAGGGCCACAGAACATCTGTGGCTTCTGTGGCTCCAGAAATCCCCTGTCTCTTGCTGTGGTCCCCTCTCAGTGAGGGTAAAAGTAAGATGCTGTCAATGAGCCAAACAGATGTGCATGCTGTCCTGGAGCTGGTATGGCAGCACTGAGACCTCAGCTGCTTTGGGTAATGTGCATAATCTCTGCTCCTCTCCTGCTTGCTGGATGTCCCTGCCCAGAGCTGTGGCAGAGTGCATCCATTCTTGGAGCTCCTTTCTACCACCTCCACATCCCCCTTGCTCCATCCCAGAGGTTTTGCAGCCTCTCCTTCCTGGCAGCAGCAATGATCAAGCTCCAGAGAGTGCTTGTCCTTGCTTCTCCTATCTCTGAGGCAAGGTGTGAGTGGGAGCCTGCACATCTATGGGCGTGTAATGGCTTGATTAAGCTGCAGGTCGTGCCTTGGGGGTTCCCGTTGACAGGGTGGCCTTTTGCAGGACCTGCTTTGGAGGCCTTTGTCCCTGGAGTGCAGCCCTGGGGAAGGACCAGTGGTGCCTTTGCTGTCCTGTGCTTCAGCCCCCTCTGCCTGCAGGAGACACCAAAGATCGCTGTTGCTATCCCTACTGTCTTTGAATTTCCTGTTAAGCCAATTTCACATTCTCTATGTATGCATTTATGCATACTCCAGAAAGCATTTTTGTTTCTTTTTTAGTAACTGTGATGGGGTTACCAGAGCCATAGGTATAATTATAAAATCGGATGTGCTGCCCCGGCAGCACTGAAGTCAGAAAGTATTGCAGTCATTCCAGAGCTGTGCCTATTTTCACGAAATGTGACTGGTTGAACAAATTTCATTACAGGCCAAGGATATATGGGTATTGCTCATGCGCTAGTGTGACAATACATTTTAAAAGTAGTGTTGCTTTTTTTAGTATATTCTTTTGGAGCAAATTTTGGATAGGGAGAGCCAAAGGTAAACAGAGCTAGTTGCAACCTGTGATGTTCCTGACATTCCAAATAGCACTAATCCTGACATCTAGTGTTCCTGCCATGAATTTTGTGTCCTGTTTGGGATGTTGCAACAGAGTCACTGCTAAGTTTATGATACTTATCCCCCAGGACACAGAGTCAGTTTTGCTAACTGTCAGGAGCCCTGGGCAATAGCGTGTATTTTAAGTTGATGTTATTGCTGGAGTACTCCAAGAGTTGTGTAAAAGAACAAAAAACTTCTATATAAAAGGTGATAGTTCAATCCTGTGACTTTAATTAGGCTTACAAAGCTGATGTTAGTAACTTCTTCCTGGGGATTTGTTCTTTTATCATAGGATACAAAGAAATCTTTTTATGTGTCATTGAGTTCATCTGCCATCTCTCTGCACAAAGTTGCCCAGTACTGGTTTGTCTGCTTTGTTTTCAGAGGCAAGTGAACTGAGCATTGGGTAAGAGTTCAGAAAAGCATGTGATTTTATGCTCAGTTTGTGGTTTGATTGCAGCTACCGAATGTAGTAGCTCATTTGGTCTCTGAGAAAATTGTTATTTTAGCTAAGAAGGGCATTAGTGCCTGAAAGTTTTGTCCATTTCTGGGGGCATTTTTTTCCACCTCAGCTTCATCCGTTGGTCTAACGAAAGAGTTCAGCTCTTTCTACAAACCTCATCTCATTTACTTCCACAGATCATTTTAGCCAGTGCTGCTGCTGCTAGAACAGTCATGTACTTGATCACAAGATGGGACAGATGATTGCAACGAGTTGTTCTATGTTGCTGTAAGAAATGCTAAATTTCAGTTAGATTCTCTTAATTTTGAAAAGTTAAAACCTATTTATGACCATCTCTTGATGGTTATTTCAAGATGGTTATTTTACATTGCATTTACTTCTGAGCTATCTCACTGTAGGGAGAAATAAGCAAATTTTATCTACAGTTTCTTTTCTCCCAATGGAACTAGTGATGGGAGCTCTAAAGCCATATTCTTCTGGAATTTCCCTTTGAAAAGTTTAAAATGCAGTAGCATTTATACTTTTTAAGCTTGGTGTTATGAAGATTTGAGGCATGTCGTGTTATTTTATTCTTCTGGATTTCCATCATCTAGAAACTTCTGCTAATTTAGAAATTTAGAAACACATCTGCTAATTTAGTCAAATTTGACAGGGTGAAGTGGTCTCCATTATATTGAAGCCTGGACAGTTTCATTAAAGTAGGTTACTGAGCAGGTGGATGGGGACACCTTCCTGAGGCCTCTGCTGATGGAAAGGGTCTACAATATGGGCTCAGCCCTGTCTGGAAACTGGAGGATTGTGAAGAAGGCCAACATGGTAGATGCCGCAGTCACGGAAAACCTGCAGGCAGTACCTTACTCCTCAGGAGATGCGAGGGGATCAAACTGCAAAACCAAATGTCTTCAGAAGAGCCAGGCTCCGATTTCTTTCATTCTTAGGTTTGCCGTTCCTGTCAAACTGCCAGTTATTTATATATGTGTGCTCTTTGTGTTTCATTGTAGAAACCTAAGCATCCAACAACGGGACTAATTGCCATTACACTTGCATTTCACATATGCCATGAAGTTCACCTGGCAGGCTTCAAGTACGATTTCAGTGACAGAAACAGTTCTTTGCACTACTATGGCAATGACACAATGTCTCAAATGATACAGGTAACCAACACTTGTTTATGTTGAGAGGGATATATTATGTTGAGAAGGATGGGGCAATGTCCATAGGAGCCTCTCATGTCTCTGAGGACTCCTAGGTGTCTGCTGCTCTGAGAAAATTTTTCTTTAACAATGAACTTGCCTTCATTTTGAGGCTCCTCTCTACAGCTGCTCTTTTGGCAATGTATACCAAGCTTAGATAAAGTTGATCACTAGTTGAATAGACATCCATAACTTTCCTAAAATCTTGAAACTCTAAAACACAAATGACTAAACGAAAACTTATTGTTAATTTTTTAGTGGTGTTAAGTTGTAAATTTTATAATGTATATGCATAATCTTTTCTTGCAGTATTTGTATTCTATTCATTTTAATTTACTGGATTCAGTGTCTAAGGTTGTCAGTAAACTTACTTCCCTTGTGCTGTCTTCCACTAACATTTGGATACAGCACAGAAGATGTGTTGCTTTTGGCTTGTTGAAACTGATTGACAGCACGCATCCCATTTACAGATGCCTGATGTGTGCTTTTCAAGAACCTGGATTGAGCTTTTTAGTCACTTTCTGGTTGCTTGTGCTGTAAACATGATTATGCAGCTTTTCCCTCTAAGCACAGGGAGGAGTTGGGAGAGTTAGAAATGGAGGGACTTCTGTCTCACCCATTCTCTTGCCATTGAAGGACCATCCCTTTTGGTTTGTGTCCTAATGGAAAACCTAATCTAGTGTTGAGCAATAGGGTCACTTGCCTGTTTTTGTGGGGAGACTGTGCTACAGCCTTTGCTAGAAGTCTTTTCCCCAGAGCTTTCCTACTGTTAGCATCTTCCAAATATCATGGGTAATTAAAAGGAAAGAACAACCAAGTGCTGTTTCCGGTAGTAATTTGATTTTAATTTTCTTTATTATTCCCTCATGTCTCTTTAGAATGAATACCACAACATCAACGCTGAGCAGAAATTTCTGAAGAAGCTTATAGACAAGAACTTTGTGGTCAATTTGACGTGAAAGCTGAATGGAAAATACAAAGAACAATCACTGTTTTCAAGATTTGAAAATATTTTATTTTTTGTATGACATTTTTATTTTTTAAGTGCAGCGTAACTGTTTATTGTATAAAAGGAGCGCAGAAACCTCACAAAGGCAGAAGCTTTCTTCTAAGCCCGAGGGTGATGGACTATTGCAAACAGTTAACTGAATTTCTGTGAAGCTATTTAATAATGGTAAACCATGAAACTTTCAGCTGAAAGTATCAGGGATGTATAAAAATGTGATGAACATCACTTATTTATCAGCAAGAACTCTTTCCAAATGATTACTTCTCTGGAATACTTTTGTTTCTCTTCTTGTCCTCCAAAAGAGTTACACTGTCAAGAGACCGAGACAAACAGTGTTTAATTAGTTAAATGGATGTAAAATCTTGAACATCTTTCATGTAGTGTGAAAACAGCTTTAAAACGATGCCTATAAATCATTACTGTGTGTTTGCGAGAAGGGGAAACATACAGAGTGTACAGGTTTTAGTCTGCCCTGATGGAGAGGAGATGTCCACCTTCAGCAAAGAAGCCACAGTTCCTGTGCTGGCCATCGACTCTGAACTGCTGCCTGCCTTTGCCAAAGGTGAAGACTTTTTGGTCTAATTTGTGGAGACGTTGGTACTGACAATGCTCGTGTTGTACCCAGCTTACGGGAAACCCTACTCCCCGTACTGTGCGTCCAATACATTTTATGGTTGATGACTTGACTTAAAAAAAGAGGGATTATAAAGACTGAAGGGTTGTCCTTGCTACCTGCGTGTCAGCCGCTTCCCCTAGACTGCAACAGGAATGTAAGCTGGGACAGAGATGTTCATGCCTGAGTTTAAATTTAGAGCCAATGTTTGTTGGATTCCCAGATCTTCAGGACAGGATCTTGGGTATCTTTCTGTTCACTCTCCAAGAATTGAGGTGTATGTTTCCAAACCAGATAAATCTCCTTTCTCAGGTGCTGTAACGCGTTTCCACCTTTGAAATTCATCAAGCAACGAATGTCCCCGTCTTCAGCAGCGGAGTGTGCTAGGGAATATCCAACATGTACCTCAGCTGAATTATTATTTTACTTCTGTTTACCTCTTCTGTCTTGACATTTATGTTTAAAGGTTGTGGCTGAACTATATCACCTAGTGGTGGGAACTTCCTTTTGATTTTAATTGAAAAATTAAATGGAGCTTTTGTTTCCTGTATTGGTTTGTCTCAAACAAGCCTGCTGAATAAGTTAAATCTGCTTAGGAATGGCCTTGACAACTGTCAGACAACCCGTTATCTCCCAGTGTATGTAACGTTTTTAAATTGTGGCAGGTTTGCTTGAAGATCTTGTGGTTATGTCGATCAATCACACCTAAAGCAAGCATAAAGAAGACCACTTAAAAAACCCAATATGGTAGCTGGTAGAAAAACCTTTGCTGCTTTTTAATATAAATGATATAGAGAGCTCTATTATGGTTAGGAGCAGTGCAAGCAATTAAAATACAAACCCAATCCTCTAACATTGCAAGAGCACGGTTTTTGTATTTTTCAGAGGCTGAGGATTACAGGAGTACTGAACACAATTTCTTTGCAGCAATGTAGAAAAATAAGCATTGAGGTGACTAATGAAGCATCTTTTTTTTTTTTCCTATTTCTCCTGAAGTAGGAGAAAAATAAAATAGGTATTTTAAAAAACACCCCAGAACACCACCGCCTTCCCGTAGTTTTCATTGCTCTTCTTGGTCCCTTGGCTCTGCCATTTGGAGTGCGGTGTGCTTTGGAGGGAACCCACAGATAAAGGGAGAAGGCTTTGTGCTCTCACACAGTGTTTTCACCTGATGACTCCTGAGCTTTGGTCTATTTCAAGCAAATTGGACATATTGCAATAACTCCACATGTCATAAAAATCTGGGGCAGGGAAGGGCCCAGATGTGTACCCAGCAAGGGACAAGCTGTGCTGTGGGGTCCATCTGCAGCAGGGGGTGACCCCTTGTTCAGCCCTGTGCAGGGTGGCAGGCGAGAGTGTAGGGGACGCTGGTGGAAATGGAGGAAACTAGACTTTCCTCACAAGGTGGCAGAAGGGCTCTTGCTCAGTTTTTTTGTTTTGTTTTTTTTTTTTTTTTTTTTAAAACATGCACATTTCTGAGCCTTTGAAGAAGTATTTGCTCAAAAGTCTGAATGCAAGCAGGTGGGTTTTTGTACCAGCAGTGATATAACTGTCTTTAGTCCTACCAGCATGCATTTCTTTCATTATGTCAGTTAATTAAAAAGGTTTGAGTGTTGTATGTGACTCTGCAGCCACAGACCTGCAGTGATTTAGACTACTGACAGTAGCAATTACATATGGAAAAAAAAAAAAGCACCAAGGTAAGACTTTTCACAAAGGTCACAGTATTGCTCAAGCTCTTCCTTTGCAGAAGTCCTTGGTAGTTCTCAGGCTGTGGCGAGCAGAGCCAGGCAGAAGTGGAGGGCTGCCTCTTCTCCCTTGAAACCTGTGGTCGGTTCCAGAGCCAGCCACCCAGCTCTCCCATGGGTGCCACCATAGATCCAGCTGCATCCGTGTAACATCTCACAGAGTGTTGACCATGAGGATTTTTTTTTCCAGGAGAGCTGTTGATTTTCTCCTCGCAGTGTGTGGTTCCTGCCACGGTGCAGGCTGTTTCCCTCTGATTCTCCACCCCTGTCCCTGGTGGCAGGAGGTAGGTAGGGAGCTGTGCTTCTGAGGATGTAGTTATTTTCTGTGCTTTATTTCTTCTTCCCACTAATCTAAATTGTTTCATTTTTCCTAGGAAATGTCTTTTTTGTGTGTGTGTTTCTTTTTGAGGCATGCATGTGTGTTTTGCTAGAGTTAAAATCCAAACAAAATAATTTGAAAAAAGGCTTCATGGCAAAAAAAATGGCATCCCTCAAACTCATTTTACTTAAAATAGACTCATTTTTTTTTTACGCCACCAGCTTTTTTGGTCTCCCTAAGATTTATTTTTTTAAAAAATTATTTTATTTTTGATAACATGTTTGATATTCTCAGTGCATTTAGTATGCTGTCTACAACAATTTATCCATATCAGCTGCTCCTTTATATTTATTCTTAATAAGCCTCCACATTTGTATGACAGGCTTTCTGAAATTAAACAGTACTCCCAGGGATATTTTTCTCCCACTTCTGTGCTGCTGCAGGATTGTCGAGTCCGCAAGTGCTGAGGTTGCCATCGCAGCGTGGCTGAGAACTGCTTAGAGCCAGACCTGTTCACCCGGGACGGAGCCAAGAGTTGATATTGTTGATAAGCTACAGGGTACTGGGTATTTTTGTAAGCACAGCTTACAGGCCAGTAGCTTTTTTTTTTTTCTTAAGCTGTGAGCCAAGTGGTAAATTCCTCCCACCCACCCATGAGACTTTTTGGTAGGCTTCTGTGCACACCAGCCCTGCTTCGTCACCTGCTTCACACAGTCTTTTCTGCCTTGAGGACAGGTATCGCTTTTACACTAATTTCATGCAGACAATAATAACTATACAGAGCACGTTTCTCGGTAATGGCCACGTTTCACAGTGTCTATTCTATCCAGGCATGCATTTTCACAGGCATTTTGCAATACCAAAGGTTTGCCTTGGGCCTTTTTGACAAAAACAAGAACGCGAACTCCAAATACCTTAGATCTTTTCTGAGAGGGAGCTGCTGTTAAAGTCCTCTTTTTTTTTTCCATTTTTGCCATTCCTGAAAGTGAATCTGCACCGAAACTTCCGTTGAAATAGACCCTGTTATTTTTAATCACAGCAGCAAAGCTGGCAAATTTTTAATCCCCAGGTGCTGCCAGCTTTATTTCTGTGTCTGGTAACAATGTAACCATATTGGTACCCAGTGTCTTCCATGAATTTTCTTCCTGTATAAATTGCCGAGTCCAACGGTTTCATCCCTTCTTCCTCTGTCCTGTTCTCCAACAGCCTGCTGAATTTTGAGACAGCAACACCTTGCAACAAAGGTGCTCCTGCATTTTACCTGCTGTCCGCCTCAAAATGCTGCATCACCAGAAAGACACAGCTCTAAGGTACCAAAACATGGTAGGATGACATGCCTCAGCTGAAATCTCTGTTTGGCTCAGTCTTTTAGGGCTTTTGTTTGTTTTCTGTCAGGAAATTATTTTTTTTTTCCTCTGCTGTAATAATTAAGGGAAATATACAACTTAAAAAGAAAAGTCACAAATTATTGCACTAAATACGAATTTGGGAGTGCCTAGAAGGTATCACTAAATGACATTTCCAATGACTGTGTCAGTGATGATAATACAGAATCACAACTTTGCTGTTTAATAGTGTGTGGTACCTCTTGTTTCCTATGCCACGTTTTCCTATTTAACAATGCCCTGGGAGGAAGTATAAATACTTTAACTTTTAAGTGGAGTTTGATTTTTAAGAACATACAAAGCTGAACATCTGTTTTTGGGATCAGTAAATACTTCTTTTATTTGCCATTTATCTTAAGTTTTATATGCCTTTAAAGTGCCATCTGTGTTTTGAAGATACTCTTACAGTTTTCACGTGAAATTTTGAATGCTACAAATGGAAAGAGATTATTTTCCTGTGAATAAATTGTGTTAAAGACGGTGCCCTCAGGCTTATTTTTGCAAGGTCAGTGCTGTGTGTGTGTGTGGATGCGCCTGTGTGCCCAGTCCCCTTCTTTATTAATGCTGTGTAAAGTACACACAGTGTTATCAGATACAGCATTGGGTTTCAGAACAAACTGTGGTGCTTAGTAGAGCAAACGAGGCTGAAAACTTTTGAGCTTAGGTAGGCTGAGCCCTACTGTGGGTGGAAACAGCACTGCAGGCTGAGTAAAAGCAAAGCTGCGACATAGTTTTTGTGGGTAAGGTAAAGAGTAGCATCCTCCTGAGTTCAATTTTTCACGTTATTTAATTTTGCCTGTCTTACTGGAGACTTTCAGGGGGGTGCTAAAATAAAAGATGTTTAACTAAGGTGATAGAGACAGTTATTGCAATACTTTGCTCGTGCTTTGTTTTGTGCAGTAAGAACGAGATGCTGGGCAGCGGGAAGCTTCAGGATGTCTAAGGGAGACTTAGAAAAGAGTTACCTGACGCTAGCAGGCATGTGATACATTCATTTTAGTATGGACAGTGTAGGAGTTCCCCAGCCAAGAGGAAATGCCTGTCTTTGAGGTAAGATCAGGGGAGCCAACCTATGGGTTGTAATTTACTCCCTGCAACAGAGCCACAGTTGGATAGTGATGGTAGATTAGTGGTAAATATGTTGCCTCTTTCACACTAGGTTTTTGCTGCAGGTGGAAAAAAATAAGGAGGAGTGGGACAAGCTGTTTGCAAATCACGGGGAGAGCTGGAGACGTGGTGTGCATCTCCCAGGCTGGGCAGTCAGCTCTGGCTTTTTAGGTGAGTCCAAACCCTGAATGTGGCACTTCTAGGCCCCTCCAAGTCTCAGCTTCCCCCGTGCTGCCCCTGTGCCTGTCTACGCCGTGCTCCTGCATCAGCTCCTGCTGAGTTGGCCCCATCCCGCTGGCCACCCAAGGGACCCCTCACTTGGCCCGTCACCCCCCTTCCCCAGCCACCATCTCACACTAAATGTGATGCCGGGATAGCACGTTCTCCCACTGTGGCTCAGGACAGCTTTTGCCTGTAGAGTGGGACTAAAGAAAGGGGCATTGCATTTTTTTGGTTATATTGGGCTGTCAGTGGTTTCAGAGAGGATATATGAAGTCAGTGGGTTGAATGTTCCTTTTAACACTTCGACTGAATGAAGACAGGATTTTTATTTTTTTTTTTTAAAGGTATTTAATAAGATATTTTTTTCAAATCAGTACAAAAATTTTAAATACAAAATTATTTGCTTTTGACATATCTCATATATTCTGGGAACATACCAAAGTCACCAGTGCCTGGTAAACTGTCCATCTGTTCCTGCCACCATTCCATAAAATTTCTGAGATAAAGCACCACATTATATCACTGGAGTCCTTAGTCAACGTTAGACTGCATTAAACTCTGCATTTAAATAATGGTAATGCCAGTTAAATCCAATCTTAGTTCTGCATGAAAAAAATCTAGTTCATTTTTGAATCAAAAGCGGTAGCGTTAGCTAAAGACACTGAAGAAGTGAGGAGTATTTAACTCTTTCAACTAGCCTAACAGTGTGTGATGTGCAGCACTGTACAGGGAAACACAGCAAAGTACACTGCCCTTGGAAAGGAATACTTTTGAGGTGAGATTAGCACCATTGATGAACAGACAGCTCTTGGAGAAAAGTTGCTTTCCTCGTGTACAGAAAAGATCGAGGCCTGCAGGTTCTCCTTGACAATCGGTAACACGTATAAATAAGGATCGGAAATCAGCTTTTAGATAAAATAAAGTTCTCGGATAAATTTGCGTGGTCAGTATTGCTGGTTAAGTTAGTGGTTGATCTCAAACAACAGATTAGTTAATTAGCAAACAGAGCTACTTCTGTTTTGCCTAGTCATTGAAGAGTATAACTGATTTAACTTTCGCTGAGTGGCAGAATAGGTGTCTCTTCTGACAAGCCAAATGGGCGCAGGTTCTTAGCATGAGCACAGAAATCCAAATGAATTTATCCCACCCTGCCATATTGCCAACATGGCTCCATCACGTGGCACAAAGCAAATGGGGAGCCCTTCATTTTTGTGATCTGCCACGTCTACTTCAACTGTGCAAATGTAGATGGAGACTTTTTGAGCGCTGTGGTACTTGGAGGTGAACCCAGTGCCTGCTGGAGGCAGTGGTGGTATTCTGGGTCGAACGGCTATTGAAGGCTCATGTGGAATAGCAACAACATCACTATTCCTTTTCCATCACAAATAAATCGTTTAGGAAAAAACCCATACCTGCAGGAATATTTTATGTGGGAAATAAAGGTCTCCAGCTAGGAGAACCTTTGCTTGTCAGGCAGACCTGCTGTCAAAAAAGCAACAAAAAAAACCCCACCCAAACAAATAAAAAACCACTCAAATCTGAGACTGACCTACTCTGGTTTGAGTCACTGTTTTTTATCTCCTGACTGTGATGGATGCAACAGGAGGGAGTGACGTACACCGATTTGAACCGTAGTACTGGATTACTGTGAATGAAATGAAGCACGGCATCACAGAAATATATAATGTACAGCTAATATGTCCCCCTCGGGTGCAAAACAATTGTTTATGAACCTGACACACATCTTTAGATATGTTCACCACAGCTTTTTTTTTTTTTTTTATAACTAGCTGTGCATAAAGTTAAACTTTGTATTTATTTAAATTTTTTTGCACAAAATGGTCTGAAACAGTCATAAAATGCATCTTTCATGGTATAAAAGTTTGAAGCAGAGAAGAAAGGTTTTGATTTTGTGTGTGTGTGTCTGATTTTTGTTTTACATGGGATACAATAAATATCCTGAAAAAGACGAATGAACGTACTGCCCAGCATAGAGTCCTGCCGCCTGCTCGGATGGCATTTGAACGTAAACCTTGTCTCCGTGCATCAGGGGGACAACGGCGCTGCCCGAGGCCTGGTCCAGGAAGCCCTTCTTGTACTCGTCGTAGGTGTACATCAGCGGCTCGTTGTTCTTGAACAACGCCACCCAGACGCTGGCCCCTTTACAGTGGATGTGGTAGGCGAAGTAGTAGATGCCAGGGATCTCGCAGGTGAAGATCCCCGTCTGGGGGTTGTAGTTCTGCCGGCCGTTGTAGAGAAGCTTGTCGAACTTCACCGGCACCCCGACCCGGGGGAAGGGGGTGAGGAGCTCTGCCGTGAACGCGGGCATCTCATAGACGACACCGCCAGCCTTTCCTTTCTTGCCCTTGTAGCCGTAGGGGGGCTTGACGCCGTCTATCGGCCCCACTTCAGGCAGGTATTGTCCCACGGATGGTGGAGTGGGTGGGATAATGACTGGGGGACCTGGAGGCCCAGGGGGACCGGGGGGCCCCTGGAGTCCTGGCTGGCCGGGGGGACCGAGCGCCCCAGGCTTCCCTGGGGGTCCCTGTAGCCCTGCAGCACCAGGTTTGCCCATGCCAGGGAAGCCGGGGGGTCCGGGTAGGCCAGGCTCCCCCTTCGCCCCTGGCAGCCCTGGGGGGCCGATGGGACCGCTGGGTCCCGCGATGCCTGGAATGCCTGAGGGGCCCTGAAGCCCCTGGGCACCGGGGAGCCCCGGCTCCCCCTTTGGCCCCACCAGCCCTGGGACACCCGGCAGCCCCGGCAAGCCTTTGTGCCCAGCTTCCCCCTTGGGCCCTGTGGGGCCCGGTAGCCCCCGCAGCCCGGGAGCCCCCACTTCCCCAGGGAAGCCTGGCTTCCCCGGAAAACCCTGCAGGCCAGGTTCACCCTTGGGGCCAACTGGTCCAGGTGGCCCCACAGCGCCACCTTCTCCTTTGGGTCCTGGGAAGCCGGCAGCCCCTGGGGGGCCCATGATACCTGGCAGTCCAGGCTGGCCTGGCTCCCCCGGTGGCCCCCCCATGCCCGGTGGCCCTGCGTGCCCCTTCTCCCCCTTTGGCCCCAGGGGTCCGGGCAGCCCACCCACCCCACGCTCACCCTTGGGCCCAGGGAAACCCGGCTTCCCAACCCCAGGAAGGCCAGGGGGCCCTGGTAGGCCTGGCAGGCCTTGCTCCCCTTTGCCACCTGGAAAGCCCGGCTGGCCAGGGACACCGTCCTGGCCGGGTTTGCCAACGCCGGGCAGGCCAGGAGGGCCCTGCATCCCAGGGGCCCCTGGAGGCCCCTGCAACCCCAGCTCTCCCGGGGGTCCGGGTTTGCCCAAGGGTCCCTGTGGGCCAGGGAAGCCGACCATGCCTGGCTTGCCGACCCCCGGCAGGCCCACAGGGCCAGGGGGACCCGGCAGCCCAGGTGGACCCTTGAGCCCTGGCAAACCTGGGATCCCAACACCCTTCTCCCCTTTTGGCCCTGGGATACCGGGGGCTCCTGGTGGCCCTTTCATCCCGGGCTCACCTTTTGGTCCTGGCTGTCCCTGCAGCCCTGGAGCACCTGCTTTCCCAATGCCAGGAAGGCCATGAGGCCCTGGTGGTCCCTGTGGCCCGGGAATCCCCATGGGCCCAACCTCCCCTTTTGGCCCCATCTCCCCTCTTGGCCCTGGGGGCCCCATGACTCCCGGTTTCCCTGGCATCCCTGGCAAACCCGGCTTCCCAATTCCTGGATATCCTTGCGGGCCTGGTTTTCCTTTGGCTCCTGGCACGCCGTGACCTGGTAATCCTGGTGGCCCTGGCGGCCCTCGTGGTCCAGGCTCACCGGGGGGACCTTGCTCACCCCTCAGACTGCGTATGGGCATTTCTGTGTCAGGGAGAAAAGAAAAAGGGATGGGGAGACATAAAAGGCAATTGCAGTCACATCCTTTGAGAAACACAAAGGCTGTTGTGAATTGAATGTGCCTGCTTGACGCCTCTCTGTTTTGTGGTGGGTAGGGAGGCAGAGCTGGCCTGTTACAGGTTGGTGTTTGGAACAAAGAGGATGTTCCCACTGTTTTGCCTACTCCAAAATAGCGTGCATGTTTCTGTTACCATAAAGTCATTGTTTTGCTTCACATTTGCCTATACTGTCACCTGGCAAAAAGCCATTTCCACTTTACTGGTGTTTTCCACCTGTGCAATCTTAAGCAGTGAAATCTGCTCTTTCTCCTATATTGCTGTAGGCTTATCTACTCCAAAGAGTTTTCGAAAGACACAATAGCTGCTTGGTGCTCCTGCGCTGTAGGAGGAGTTCTGGCATAAAAATGCTTTTGGTGGAGGGGCTTACGCTAGCAAGACCAATTAAAACAGATTGTATCAGTAAGACATTTGTACATAGCTATGACTGAATTTTCACCAAGGCTTTGGTTCCCATTAAGATAGTACTGGAAACCTGCAGCCTTACCCAGCACTGCCAAGCTCCCACAGGTTTTTAGCGTAGCCACATTCAGTCAGAGCTCTTCTAAATACGTCACAAAATGTTTTTTATTGTCCAAACCTACATTTTTGTGTATGTGACCACTTAGCCTTGCAGGTCAGGGTGAGTGAGTTGCTGCGTGGGAGTGGCTTTGCTGGGGTTTGTTGCTTTTCAAGCTGCAGGCTTTTTGTGTTAAGTGGAAAGTTTGCTTCTCGCTGGCTCTAAAGTGCATAAAGAAGTGAGAGGTTTGGTGGAAGGGTAGAGACGAGGTTTCAGGGCAAGAGAATTAACTGTTCTTTGGGAGGCAAAAACCCGCCCTCTCTGCACACGTCGTGTTTTATGCACGTAGAAAACCTCTTTTGCTCACAAGACGAGTTGGTTTTACTATAGCCAGTTGTGCTTGCTCAGACACTCCAAAAATAGGCCCTGAAATCTTCCATTTCTCTGTGAAGCCAGCGGAGGCTGCGGTTACACAGAACCCTCAAAAAGACAAAGAGTTAACAAGCTTGTCTGAAGTTGCACAGACGCTTGCTGTCTCCACGAGGATTTTATGACACTGGGTGTTCCTGGTTGCCCTTTGTATTTTGGACATTTTTTGATGTTTTCTTAAATATCCTAATACTGTCCAAACTTCCTTTACTGAATACTGAAAGTGCCTGTACGTGCAGACTCGTGCAGTAATGCCCTGTACCTCCAGTGCCTCAGTTACTCCCATAAATAACCTACAGAAAGAGGACTGCAGAGACAGAAGAGCAATTTTGTGTGTTCATCTGTGAACCTCTAAATCACAGGGTCTGGACAAATCCAGGCAAAACTGTGATATTCCTGTAAACTCAGATCTTGGGCCTCTTAGGTGATATTTCATGTCCAGTTGCTGCAGTGAGAGTTGGAAGCACCTCCAGACAGGACCCTGGCCCATCTGCCTAGGCCATCAGAGGATTTGCTACCGGTGGGTGGGATTACAAGGTTTCTCCTCCTACCCTCCAACAAGCACCCAAATAAACCTGGGCCCAGCCCTAGGTGCTGGAGGGTCATCACAAGTAGGGCTGCTCAGAGGTGGTACTGCAGCCTGGGGGATGACTACAGCCTTTCTCTGGTGACCATGAACAACCCCACAGCTCATGTGAGCCCATCTCCTCCACCCATGGTCAGGTATCAGCTTAGCCAGCCCTCAGAAGACCTGGCTGCTATGCCCAGCCTGCTCTACATCCTCATTTATGCTGAGGCAGACGGTGCTGTGGGCACCATGCAGGGGTGGCCAGGGACATGCCAGATTTACCTTTCTCTTTCTTGGGAGCCATGTCCTTGCCAAGCAGAGGCATCTGTGGGACCTCCTTCATGTATTGAGGCAGATGGGGATATTCTTTCCCGTACTGCATGTGGGGCACCTCCTTGCCCATGTGCTGCATCGGGATGCCTTCTTTGCCCAGCGGCATGTGAGGTACTTGTTGTCCGAGGGGTTGGTACTGGGGCACCTGGGGTGGCAGCTGCTTGATCCCATAGTACACGCCACCTTGAGTAGACCTCACCAGCTCTACGTAAATGGTGACAGCCACTGCCAACAGCTGCACAGGGAAGAGCAGCATGGCCATCACCTGTGAAAAACACAACAAAAAACACAGTTGGCAAAAAATGCTTTTTCCTGTCACGTTTTTTTCCACTGGGGACAACCTGCTCTCATTTTCTGCAGCAAACTGGACCTAAACATCTGTAAACTGGCTCTGGTTTGTGTGTTGTCCTGGAGGACATCTCACAGCAGGCCTCTGTCTGGTTTACTGGAGGCTGCTACTCAAATAGTATAATTACAGCAAATATACTTACATGCATTCTGTTTCATACTACCTCACACACTCCAGGTGGTGCCTTCTGCAGTTTCTCCATGCAGCAACCTGCTCCCTCCTGTCCCCAGACTGTACTTTGCCACTTTCTCACTTCTCAGTGCCATGACACAAGATTTGGGGAGCCCTGCCTCAAGCTCTGGCACAGAGGGCGAGCAGGAAGGGGCTTTCTGCCCAAGGAAGCTAAATTATCAACACCCTTTCTCCCATGCTTTCCATAGCAACGAAAGCTCAGTTTTTGCAGTTTAAATCTGTGCCTAGGGTTGTGCCCTGTGGCTGCAGGGTCCAGGGGGTCTTGATTTCTACTGCAGCTCCTCCCCAGCTCTAATCCTGAGCTAGGCTCCGATCCTCTCAGCCTTCACTCAGGAGAACAGGGCCATCTAGGGGCTGTCTGGACCGCCAGTGTCTCCGGTCAGGACCAGCCAACCCACGCCTTTTTCTGGGGGTGAGATTTTCTAAAGGTCTCCCCCATTGCAGCCACTGTTCCCTCCCCAGGCAGCCCACCCCAGCACCTCGCCAGCCCTGCTAACACAACAGACAGGGTTGGTTGCTCGTTCTTTTTCTTCCTTCTCAAAATACAAGCTTGGGACTTCTTATCCCATTTGCTGGTGCCTTTCCTTTCTGCAGTTATGGTGTTACTAGCAGGTGAGCAGCAAATCAGCAACCAGGAACTCCCTAAGCGAGAGCAAATTTGGGGGCAGCGTGAGGCACGGAGGAACCTCTGTGTTACAGTTTGAATATTTTGCAATTTGTCCCACAACTGAGCCCAGTAGGCAAATCCCATTATTCTGAAATGCACGTGCATGGCAATTGCCAGTCTTGATACTGTTCCCGACTCCCGGCTTCTCCAGGGAGCGCAGTGTAAAGATGCCTTTTTTCCACAGGGTAAAGATGCCTTGCACCCAGCCTAAGCAATGCCATGCAAGCACTCCTGCAGAGCTCTCCCAAACCGTTTGTCAGCACTTGCTGCCAGCAGCTTCTGAGCCCAGGTGCCAGGAGTCTGGCCTGAGGAGTCAGGGGCTTTGTACCTCCTGCTCATGCTCCTGGCCATTTCCCACAGCTGGGCTTGATGGAGGATCAAAAAAAAAAAAAAAAAAAGCCCCTCCATCTGTGGCAAAGTAGCTGAGCACTGAGTCTCCTTCACTTGGCTCCTTCTGCCTTTTACAGGGTGAAGCTTCTCCTTTCTCCTGCTGGGGCTGGTCCTTGCTTGCATCCAGCTGCTGGGGGGCCATAGCCCTGTCTCCCCTGTGTGGGACAGCTCTGCAGCATGTGGGAGCACACCCCCACCTTGCCTTTGCTTGAGGGGCAGCACGACCCAACCCGAGGGAAAGTGTGAGAGGTAGGTGGGGTTTTGTGGGGAGCAAATGTATTTGGGGAGGAAGGGGCTCTGCTTGCCTCCTTTAATGCTGCGTGGAGGCCAGCGCGCCTCTAAAAAGGGCCTCAAAGCCACTGGGAAGGGTGGGACTTTGCAAGGCATCTGTGAGGGACTTTGTGCTCAGTGGGCAGGGGGTGTGAGCAGGTTGCAGGGCAGCGGCAAGACTTGCCCAGCTTAGGGAGCAGGTTGGGGCACCACCGGCATTAAGCCTTGCAGATGTGACTCGTGTTTTCTCCACGTGCCGCTGTGTGGCTTGGCTGGAGCAGCAGGAGGGCTGGGAACTGCTTCTTTCACTGCTCTGACCTGTGGTGAAGGGGAGCGATCGGGTGGTAACATTAGGAGTCATTCAGTTTTTATGTATTACTCCCACACAAAGTTCTCTGTTCACTTTGCATTAGTGAAGCACTTGGAGGAAGAGCTCACTGCTCTTATAAAACGTTTCTCCTTCGTTTTGCTCTATGAGATCTAATCTCTCAGTGGAAAATAGTGTGTCATCATTACTGAAGCTGTAAGAGGAAGGTTAAATCCAAACCGTGCACTTAAAACTTAATATTTTCAATAACGTTCCTAAATAGATAAATGAACCACAGAAAAGACAAAACTACGTGTTAACAGCAAAACAAACCATTTAAGAAAACGAAATATTAGTGAATAAACACTAGATGGAGCATATGTTGCACAGCTGAGTTTCTACAGTCACTTTCTCTCCCAGGAATTTTAAGGTCTTGGATGTAACCAGCTGCCATGTGGCAAAGAAAACCAGAGCCAAGACGTACAAGCGTTTGTAAGTGTAGCTAAAGCCCAAGCGCAGCCACTCGTCCTTGTTCAGCAAAGCATTTCACCAAAGCCTTCGTCTCCACTGAGTTTAATGTGGCTTTTAGCCCATGGCTGGCTGCTCTGCCGTGAGCTAAGGGATTAGGGCCTTAGGACGCGGCATTTCTGCTTAAAGCTTAATGGCACTGGGCTGTGAGGACAGCCTGTGCCTGATCAGTTACTGTGGCTCAGCTGGGATGTGGTAGCTTATTAACCTGCTGCAGCTTCATCTGGGCACATGGACCCCAAGCGACCTGGGTTGTTAGGGTTTTTTTTTTTGGGTGGGGGTGGTGTTGCAGGGTTTATCCCCGCTCTCGTCTCTGTTGGCCTGTCTGTTCTGCTCTGTACTGTCACCAGTAACTGGCTGCAGCTTTGGCTCTGCGTAGCTGGGTAGGGAAATGCCTGCCTCAGTTTGCAAGTAAAATCCCAGCTACTGGAAAATTTGCAGCTTTCTGTGCATTTCTCCTAAATGAAAAGCATTGCCTGTGCAAGGAGAGAAATGCAGTGAAACCTCTTTTAAAAATATTAGAAACTATTGGATGACTTAGGACTGTTGTTGAAACTTAGATGCATGAAGGGCAGGGTGGATTTTGAAGAATGAAGTTATTAAATTAGCTTCTTGGCTACTTTGTTGTTCTGGTGGCCAGTTTTGGGGGGGTTTGTTTTTTTAGAAAGATAACTTAAGTGGAATAAGTGGAGAGGGAAATAGGTAAAATTCCTCTGGATGTGATTTTTCTCTTTGTCTTTATTACAAAACATGGGCTTTGTGTGTGAGAGGGAGCTATTGGAACTAATTGAAAAAAGTTTCCTACGGGGAGACACGAGCCTGCCTGCAGCTGAGGGTGATCTCAACCTCCCACTGCTTGTGCCGAGCTCCCTCTGCCCAACCAAGCGTCATGCAACCCACCTGTGGTTTAACAGGCAGGACCACGCAGCACATGAGGTGTTTGTGTGTGTATGTGTGTGTGCATGGAAATTTTAGAGGGAGATCAGGCAAGGCTTCTAGAGATAGGAAGGCTCCAGAAAATGAGGTGATCTCACTACAAATGTGTTTCCTTTAGTGTTTCTTGATTCATCATAACCAAAACAGTGTGGCCTGGAAATGACAAATTGCTTCTCGTCTATTGATTTTGGCTGGTGCCTGTGACTAGCTGAGGTGGAAGGTGGGGGTTTATTTACTGAACAACCTTGGGCTAGATGGGACTTGGCTGACATCTTTGTGGGAGAAGGTCAAAGCCTCCCCAAGTGACTTCATGTGAGCTGTCTGGTCTTGGGATCTGCTGCAGGTCCCTGGGAAGTGCATGTTCGGCACTGGCCGTATGGCTCCTTTTTCTCCCTGCTCCCCAAGGAAAGAGGGATAAGACAAAATTAGCCTTGATGAGGAATGTGGTAGGGACTGCTGTGGTAGTGAATGGTGTGTGTGACTGCTACTGCTCACTGGCAGTGGGTCCAGATGGATTATTGGTATCAGATACTGTCACTATAAGGCAAGCCTGCCCTGAAGCACGAGGGATGCCTGGGATAGTCTTTAGTGTTTCAGCTCATTGCCTGCCTCATCCTGCTCAGCTTTTCTAAAAAAATTATTTACTTACCAAGAGAGAAGTTGAAGGTCTTTTTTTCTGCCCTGCAGTTTGTTTCTGGATGCCTGGGTGCATAGCTCTCATTGAAGACCTTCTTAGGAAACCACTGGCATCTTTAAATGCCTAAAAGCTACTGAAAATCTTGCTTTTGAGTGTTTGTGTCTTTTTTTTTTAAAGAAGCGTATAGATCCTAAATGATGGACAGGTCCTCCATAGCTTATGAGCAGCAAAAAAGAGGTTTGCATGTCTGAGGGAAGATGAAGGAAAAGCTACTGTGCATTCGTAGCATGTGATGTCATTTTGCACCAGTCAGTGCAATTAAGACACAGTAAATGTTTGGCTTTACTTAGGGTGGGGTGAAGGAACGTTATTCTAAACCACAGTGTTAAGCTACTTGTGTGTGAACGTGTGTGGCTGGCTCTATGGGTGAGAGAGAGTCCCTGAAAAAGCACATTTTTATGGGCAAAGCTCAAGTGAGAACATTTCTCAATAATCTCTTTGGTAGAGCTGTTCTCCTGAGAAAACTAGAAAGGACCTTCCTCTGGCTATTTGTGTTTGTCAGTAGCAACTGAAGACAAAACAAAATGTACCAGCAGTCATAATTTTTATACTGGTGTGAAGAAATATTGGCTGGTTTAGCCTAATTGTGTAAAGAATGTATGGAAAGAGTGATGCCTGTCCTTGTAGTACTTGGAATCATAGGTGGCTTTGCAAAGGGTGGAAGCCAGACCTTGATTTATTGATTCTTACAGGGGAGTAAGGGCTCTGCAACCAATTGTGGGGTTAATTGAAATTTACCCATGTCTCACAACCTGCAAGATGCTTGCTCAGAGACGAGCCTTGTGGGCTTGATTTATCACGCATTGTTTTTGAACTGCTGTATTTCCCAAAGAGGCACAAGGCATGAACGCGTCTTGATGACCTTGATGAGTCTTCTGCTCTGGGGTCCCTTCCATGGAGGCTGCCTAAACTTGCAGGGACCTGTTCCCCACTGCACTGAGGGGGAAAACTTGCTAGTGCTCAGGATTCCACACGGAAAGTGACTGCTGCAAAACTCACAAAATAAAAATCCTAGTGACTCTGGAGGTTTAGTGCCCAGAAGAGGGCTGCTAAAATATTTGATGCTATAAAGCAAAATTCTCTGGGATTTTTTTGACTCCAAGGTCAAAAGTGGTTAGGAATATGGCTACTTCTGGAGTAATCTTGATAACTGATCCTATTACCAAGTATCTAGAATGATGTGTCCAGGGATGGCTCTCCTCTTGGAGACTGTGAGGTCCAGTCCCACAGGAATATTATAAACCTCACTAAAGTCTCTCTCTGTCGTATAAGGACATACAGGGACAGCATAATGCAATGGAAATGGCAAATGAGGTGTTACCATGTGTAAGGACTAACACCACTGTGTTGCAGAGGGTGGGTGGGCTAGATGCACAGTTACCCCTCTGTGGGGAGTTCCCTGGCTGTCCCCCAGCTAACAGTCAGAGTTACATGGCTGCTCATGCGGAGTCAAAGAAGGGCTTGTAAGAGAAAGCTACAAAATCTTTACAATTAGATAACGGTGGGTTTTTTTTCTGTTTTCATTTTTAGTGCTACTTTGGTAACAAATAACCTATACTGTTCCTATTTTGTACAATACGGTTCCCTTAAATTGCTGGGTTATATGTGCAAGCCTGTGCACACCCCACTCTTATGCATATTTTTGTCAAGGTCTGTACTGCCTGAAAAGCATTAATCAGTGGGCATATAATTTATTTTGGGCATTTGTAATCTAATTCTGTTAGCCAGCTACCTTCCTTCTAAGAAACTTTAGCACAAATGATACGAGCAGCTATCAGGACCTTAGCTCCTGCAGTGGCTCAGCTACCAGTGAGTAGCTGGGCTGACTTGGAGTAGGGGATGTCTTTAGATGTGAAAAGTCAAGCGAATGTTGGTTGTCATTCTCAACGGCAGTGCTGTGATGTGTAGGCAACTTGAGCCTTGATCTTCCCAGCATGTTGTTTTCCACAGTTTACAAAGATGCTACTTCAAAACTTAATCTCAGCTAAAATTAATCTCTGGATCTTTAAAATCCTTTGAGGACTAGTTTGTCAGTCACTGAGTTAAGGTGTCAAATCAGTGAGTCAAACTTTCTGAAGGGACCAGAGGATACCCTGTACTGCACAGAGACTGAATTCTAGTGGGAGCTCATATTTTCAGGGGCAGGAAAAAGTAACAACCTTCTGCTTGCAATAATTTTGTATTTATTCAGGGCTTAGGGTGCCATTTAATACACTCATTACCTCTGGAATATAAAGCACTCTTCTGCCTTTCTGTGCCAAACAAGGTTTTATGTCATTTGAACAGATGTTTTTGAATTTGCAATTAAACTAATTAAACTCAGTTTGGGGGGTGGGGTGGGTGGGAGTGGTGGAGTGTCTTTTTGAAAGTTCAGTCATACCCTACATAAAAATAGGGAGTGAAGGCAACCAAGTGCAACTTGGTACCGATTTCCTCTGAAAACTAACCAGTTTCACAACACAAATTAAGACTAGCTGCGCTGATTTAATCTTACTTTCAGCAGCCAAGAGCAGTACGATGATATTGGAGAGTGCAGCCCCTGCGTGAGGGCTCAGCCAAGCCGTTCACAGGAGATGGTTGCTCCATGCTTGACTGCAGTCCAAGCAGGTTTGGGGTCCCCCATCATTTTACTTTTAATGGTGCCTACGGCTTCATTGAAGTCGATACCTGTTTTTAGACTAGGCAAGGAGTTTACCTTGCTAAAGGGTCTATAAGGCCCTGTGTATTCAGCAGGGAGGAAAACAGGACTTATGGTAAATGTAATCCTGCCTCTGAAACTCTCCCACAGAGATCAGGTTTATTATTATCTCCCCTGCCCCTTTCACTGCCCCCTCCAAGGAAACAAAGTAGTGTTGAGTGTCTGTGTTCAGTTTAGATTACCAAGAAACAGCTATTGTTCAGTACGTTAAAAATAAATTAAATCATATTTTGCTCAAGGTCTTGCAACTGCGTCTGATTATCGTGTGGTATTTACTAAATCTAAGACAGTCATAACAAGGATTGTTATAATACACATTTTAAAATGCACACATGCATAAACCTGCTGCTAACGGGGAATATTCAACAAGTGGCAGATGCCTATTTCTGGTATTCTTTTTTTGAATTCAAAATGGTGCCTGCAGTTGTTTTCTTAGAGAAGTGCAAAAACATCTAAACAAACAGCATCATCTTAAAAATTGATAATCATCCATAAGCTATCTTTTACTTCAGTGGTAATTATATGATCTTTTTTTGCTATGCCTGGGGAGATGTCTATTTATCCATTTGTAAATCCATGTCCAAAGACAAAGCAACTGCTTCTGCTGCCATCTTTTTGCAAATACGTTTGTGCGTGTGCTGGGTCTGGACGGTCACCCAGCTCTCTGTATGAAAATGGCACCCTTGGACTTCCTCTGTTTCTTACTTCCAAAGAGTGTATGTTTGCATGTATGGCTGTATATCGGAAAATAGTTGCTATGTGCAGGTGTTTATGTGTGCGCATATGTAAAAATGCATATCCTGGGACTGGACGCAGCCATGATGAGAAGGAGAAATTAGGCCATGCGGACATAATTATGCTCCCTTTAGTCTTCTCTCTGTGGCCCAATCTGCTGCTAGCCTACCTACGTGGGCCCGGGTAGGCATCTCCATCTCTCTCTGTGAGTCAGGGCATGATTAGATTGGCACTTACACAGCCTCTAACTCCCCGGCACAGGGCTCTGCCGACTCAACACAAACACAAAGTTCTCAATTTATGACGGTATTCAGATGCTTTGGCGCTAGTAATTGATTTCCAGGGGAGCCAGTCTCCTTGCGTGTCTTTGAGGATCTGGCCCAGAAGCTGTTTGCTGGAAAATGCCCGAAAGCTACTTGCAGTCAGATGGCAGGGAGCCATGACGAGGAGCAGCAAGCTGGGCATCGCTGGCCGGGTGACCACAGTCCCCAGAGATGTAGCTCTCTTGTGTGGTGGCATGTACTTGTTTGCACGAAGCGCTGTCTGACCTCGGGGTGGGAAGGAAGGACTGACATGGGGGAATGTTTGCAAAGAAGCATGCGACTTTAATTATGGGATTAGAATTAATTATAGGTAGGATTTAGCAAATACCTGCCTTTGAATACATTTTCCTGTTCTCTGCCATATGGCATGCGCTTGAATCCTCTGCCTAATGCGCTCTTCTGGGCAGTTTGCCTACAGCCTTGGTGGCAGGCGGCTTTGATGGAGACACTTAAGCGACTGCCGCTAGCTGCCCATTCAGTGATCGGCTGCACAAGGCACATAAACCTATGGAACACACAAAATGATCAAAGCCTAGAGCTGCCTCCCTGCTTATCGGCACGTAATCGCCTCCTGGCGCGGAGCCCAGGACTGGCAGCCGATGCGTCCGAGCACAGACTGTTTCTTCCACGTGGGAAATGACCCGAGGTGCTGAAGCGGTGGTGCTACCAGCACTTGCGGAAGGAGCTCCCCGTGGGGCACAGGCACTGACACCGTCCAAGGAATTTGTCTTATCAGATGTAACGGGTTTGCTGTGCGCAGCCCACTGGCAATGAGGCTGGTTGTAATGGGAATACTTTTATAGTCAACTGACTGTCTCCTGGGGTCATTGTGAGTTTGGGGATTGTTTTGGTGAAAACGCTCCATGTCTACTCTGAACCCCTACCCCAAAATACACGTGAAGACAAACCACTAGAGATGTGCTTCATACTGCTGTGTTTCATCCAGTAATGCTGAACCGTTAGGTGCTGGTATCTGAACTGTGGTGATTACTGGTTGCAAAACAGTGTGAACAGGGAAGCTACAGGCTTTCTTTGGGAACCTTCCTCCTCAGCTGTCATTCATCACTCTTGGCCTTACTCTGCCCTGAGATAGGTTGTGCTGGCTGCGTGCAGTAGAAGCCTCCCAAATTTTCACGGTACAGTTGTTTGCATGTTATTACGGTACAATGGTTTGCAAAGTGTATCACAGCATTTCACTATTTTAATCCAAAGCAGCGCCTCTAGCAATGCTGCTATGAGTTATGCTCGCTGGTAAAAGTGTAAAACGTTTCCATTCCACTACCTCTTGGGTTCAGCCAGCTTTGTGAACAAGCCAGTTGCTAGCAACAGGCTCGAAGTGACAAAGGAATAATTGGCAGAGTTTAGCGTTGAGCTTGTTCATCAGTGAAATGCTCCATCTTATCGGATATATGGGAGTAGACAAAAGTGAGGGAAGAAGATTGCCTCTTTCTGTGGCAAAATCCAATGTACCCTGAATCTTCACTCAAATAAGACTGCCATTTGGTAGTCTTATTCTGAAGGATATCTACCAGTTTTATTGCTCAGAGAGCTCTTTTTTCCTCATTTGATTAATCGAAAAATTGTACTAAAAGCAGAAAAAGTAAAATACGTTCTTTGTGGAGACGTATCGAGTCCTAAAGAGCCACAGAAGATCAACTCAGGCAATATGTATTTTATTCTAATGCAGCCTGGTTTAGGGTTTTGTTGTGTCTGGGAAGACTGCTTTGTTGTGTCTGGGAAGAGGGGGAGAGCATTGTGTCAATTAGTAGATCTCGGTATCTTTAAGAAAGCTTAGATGTGTACGCAAAAATTCCATTCATTAACATCCACGAAACACAATTAGGTGCTAGAGTATGTATTTTTCTTAAACACTTCCCAAGAAGCGGCAACAGAAAATCCTGATTATAAAAGTGCTGCCAGTTATGATGACTGATTGTTACAGATGTCACGGGGAAGATAATCTGTCTTTTTATTAGATTAAACATTATGTAAAGCAGTACAGATGTCTGCAGGTGTAGTGTCTGTGTAAGCTTGACTTGCCAGATTAGCTAAACTATGCTTGATGCAAAACCTGAGGAGACAAGAGAAAAGCAGCCAGAAACTGCTCTTGCACTTTGCAGCATCCTGAGGCTATAGCAAGTGCCATTTCAGTCCCCCGTGCTGCCTGAGGTCTGACTTGCCTTGCATGGCCTGTGGACCACCTGCATGTACCCTGCAGTGGTGTGATGTCCTGCCACACCACGGCCACCATCACTGCATCTTCATTTTCAGGCGTAAAAAGGCTAAACCAAGGGCTGGGTGGACAGAGCCTGGCTGCAGCTTTGAGAAAGGCAGGTGTCTGTTACCGCCAAGGTCTGGCTGGTGCTCTGCAGTGAGACATTTTGGGAGGTGAAGGGTCCTGGCACCTCTTGGGTGCCCGAGGCAGGCAGGAGGGCTGACTCTTTGGAAAGGGGTATGTTTTAGCCTCTTTGTTATCCATGATGAAGCAGGGGCTTCTCTGAGGTTTATAACTGCATCCCACCCCCCCATAATCCCCTTCCCTCCCTCTTTTAGGCTGCACAGTGTACTGATTACATTTAAGTGCTTCACAGTGTTCTAGATGTGAGCTGATAACCCCTAACAAGGCATCAAGATAATGAAATTAAGAAAAAAGAGTCTAATTCTGAGTGCACTGGTTCTTTGAAGTAGGCATCATGCTTTAGCCTTGCAAGCTGGACAGTGTTTACTTTAGCAGTCCTGGGAGCTGCTGAACTATAAAGCAAGAAATCTGGGGGAGACCGAAGTACTTGGCCTGATATTAATTTGAGACGATTTATTGTTCTCTGTGACTCCTGTTGCAATCCTGTGGCCTTACATGTTGCCTTCTTGCCATAAATGTGCTTGATTGCCTCTTTCTGAAACTGTCACAGTATAGCGTTTCTGTTCCTTTTCTTACTTTGATGGTGTACAAAATGTGTTCTCTTGGCTCTTGCCCTCGTGCTGCTTTGTGATTTTTTTTTTGGTTGTTTTTTTTTTTTTTTTTTTTTTTTTTTTTTTTTTTTTTTTTTTTTAATAGATCATCCAAAGCCTTTTGCTTTTATTTTGGAGATGAATTGTAACCACTTAACAATATCTCCATTCACTGTGCTGTGATGAGGCTGTCAAGAGAAAGAGCAGCTTCTCTTTCTCTCCCTTATTTTTATTTGCTGTGTTCTAACTTTGCAGCTCCTTGGAACCCCATAGTTCCAGTCCATGGAAGGTAAGAAAACAATAACAAACATCTGTAAAATATGTTTCTTGAAGAAACCTCCTGTCTCTCAGACAATTTTTATTGGAATACTTATTTGCCATTAAACAAATTCCTGCCCTTTGCATATTTCTCCTACCTTTGCTCAAAGAATGGAAGAACTTATCTTGCCTTAGAAGGTTAAACATACTAGACTACTCCACCCAGAGAGAAATCAGAAGGATGTTTTAAAATTATTTAGCCACAGTTACTTTCCTATTTTATTATAAAATACTGCAGATATTGTCATATTTGGTTAGGATGCACTGATGTTAGTTGTGAGCTGATGCTGTTCCATTCACAAAAATCAAGCAGATATTATCCTGTGATCATATTTCCTAAATGGGTAAATTTTATTTTTTGTGCTACTTTTCTTGATAAAGACTAAGATGACAACCACAACTAAACAGACATTTGGTTAAAATGGTTTCAAAACTGGGCTCTTAGTTTTTCTAAAAGACCCTTTTTTCTCTGGGTTGTATCTATGACTGGACATGAAGCTGAAAGTTGTCAGATGATTGATGATGGATCCACCAATGTACATCTCTTCATAATATGGCACTTGGGTGCAATGACCACCAAAAATTCTACTCCTGTACACTGCCACCACAACTGAACTGCTCACATACATCCCTATGTCATGCCAGACACATCTGCCCATAAAAGCTGTCTTTTGCTCTTGTGCAGCAGTTAAAAAATTCTTCTTATTCAAGTCTACGTCCATACATTACCACTCAACTAGTCAACGGGCAGAGAGACAAAGATTGAAATCATTGTTATACATTAACAACTGTAACATGTACAGGCCAGCACAGATGCTGCTCTCTTCCCACCCTACAAGTGCAGAAATAAGGGTAGTGTGACACCACAACATTCAACCGAGTTGTGAAATACTCCCTGTAGGTTTGATTCAGTGAATACTTATATGAGATGTTTGCCATGTCTTTCAAAAGAAAAAGAGTACTTCTGAAACACACATACACACACTTATCCTGGATCCATGACAATATATAGTAATTTAAGCTCTAAAGATGCCACAAGGGAGAATTAATTTTCTATATGTGATCCAATGTACTAGGGTTTAAAGGACTTGAAATTACCATCTCTGTCACCTTGGAATAACCCAACCAAGGCCAACGGAAAGCAAAGCCAAGTACCAAAGAGCAAATGCTATCGCTCACGCACTTAAGTATCTCAACTCTACTCCAAGAGAAACAATGTGAAATGTTGAGCACAGCCACTTGGACCCATGACCGCTGGTAACTGTGAGACTAGCAAATATACAGGCTCTAGAGCTGGTCAGTGCTCTCATCTCCTGTCTTAAGATTTATAAGATGTCTGCAGCAGAAGCTGGCACTAGCATTTCATCAGTACTGCAGCCAGGATGAAGTGGAGTGGTCACACTGCCAGTGGAGAGAGGCTGGACAAGCCTGTTGCGACCCAGCGCTGACAGTGGACCAAAGGAGGAGTCGGGCTTCCCTTCAGCTGCCTGTGGTACCCTGAGGCAGTAGGTGGGGCTGGAAGCACATGAGGAAATAGGATTGGAGAGAGAAATTAAAGCTCTTCGGTCCAGGTTTCTAGAAGATCAGAGACTGATCGACTGTCACCTGAGCTGGCAGGTCCTCCTCAAGGGCTGCCTGGTTCCAGTGCACAAACCTTCCCTAGTGCAAGGTGTGCACCTGAGGCTCCCTTTGCCTGTTGACACCTCTCGTAGCCTTCATCCTTCCCAGGCCTCCTTGGGTCTGCTGTGACCTGTGCCAGCTCTCACCCACCTCCTGGGAGCTGATGCCTGTAGCCTGCTAACTGGGGCATGCCTAGGAGGTAGGAAGTGTGCACTTTAGCTCCTTTGCTAAAGGAAGGAATTAGACCCCTCTCCTACAGCCCGAGTAAGATGGTGCTTGAGCTTCTGACAGCTTCTCAGAGTTTTGAAGAAAAATCTGGCACCTCCCTTCAAGAGAGGATTGTGGGCTATAAGCTAAGAGTGGCAGGACTTGTGCACGTGTACTTCCTTCACCAAAAGGCACTTAAACCCAAGAGAGAGCTAGGATTTAGGATGAACTGCAATCTTCAGCTTTTCCTATTTGGCTGGCTTAGGCAGCTCCCCAAACAGTGGCTTTTGTGAATCCCCCTCTGAGGCACTTAACTCCCCTTACGCACACGCACAGAGTCCAGGCATCTAATTCAGGCATGTGGACTCCATTATGGGGCCAGATGCAAACCTCCCCTCACAGATTAGGATCTGAAAGGTTCTATATCCTGTATTGTCAATCAACTAAGGCCTCCATTTTCCCTGCCCAGTCTTCCTTTTATGTTTCAAAATCTGGATTATTTTTTTTTTTAAGCAGATGGGTATTTTTAACAATTCTTCTTGTATCTATTCAAAAGAGTAGTTAAGGCATGTGCTAGCTATTCCCAAGATAACACAGTTAAGACAATAATGACTAACTTCACAGAATCTGATGTTATAAAAATCAGTGTGCTTAAATGAAACCATATTCTTTCCCACAAACTTTGTTCACCAGATTCTTATTGCTGAACATCAGCACCAAAGCTTCATGGCTACATACAGGCCATGGCTTAACCAAATAGAAAGGAAATGTCATTAGGCAGATATTTCTCTAGCAAGAAGAAAAGGAGTCTTGTTTCTCCAAACAGCAGAATGGCTATCAGCAATGCTTACAATGATTTCCTTTTGTCTGTTTTGACTGTGAGATGGGGCATCTACATGAATTCTAGGTTATTTTTTTGTTAGGTCAAGAAACCTGCTCAGGTTTTCAGATGTTAATGGAAATCATGTGTTCTTAATAGAAATACCTTTGTGGAAGTCTTGTTGAACCACGCTAAGGAAAGAGATGATCTGGAATACATAATTTTAGCCCACAGGCTCAAAGTTTGAGAGGGTTTTTTAAGGTCTGAGCTGTATTCCCTGAAAATTGTTGCAAAATTCTCATTCTCAATAAATGAAATAAGGCTGATTAGATCTTGCAAGAATGAGTCATTTAAAGGACTGTACTTGTAAGTTGTGCTAGTAAATGTTTTCAAAATGTTTGCAGCTTTGTGCACTCTAAAAACATTTGAGGAATACTTTGGCAAGTGCCAATACTGGGCGCAGGGTGCGATTTAGGCTATGTTTAGAGTAGCAGCACTTTACAGCTAAAGGAATACTAAATGGCAAGGTGCTTCTAGGTGAGAAGCAGTAATGCCAGCAACTCTGAGCAGTGTACTGGGATAGTAAGCCCTGCCCACACACGCACACATATGCATGCAAATGAAACAATCAGTAAAAATTAAAAGATATAAATCAAAACCTCCCCAGTAAGCTTTGTTGGTATTATAGTATATACATGAATATCTTGTGGTGGTGTAACTATTCCATGCTGCTGGTTGATAGGACCCCAGAGGACAGCAGCTTCATGGCAGGCAAGGAAAGAAGCTCCTGGAGGAAAACTGAGCTGTGAACAGAGGGGAAAATGTGAAGGAACTAACTGAGATACCAGAGATTTAGCAGCTCTCTGCTTGCAATAGAGGGGTAATCCAATTTCTTCCATCTTCATCGATTTAAACCTTAGTAATAAATCACCAGTGACTGTACTGCATAAAAATTTAAGGGTTTTTATAATCTGTGGGACTGTATGGCCTCCATGTTTGATCTTTTGTTAGATACTATTTTCATGACAGGTTTTTGAAAATAACATTTCAGAGAGGGGAAGTAAGGCGAATTTATGGAGAGTTTTCATCTCTTCTTTTAAGACATAGTGGGCAAAATGTACAAACCACTGGCACGTGACTGCCATTGATTTTAAGTGCAGATTTGGATGGACTAGTTTCAAATACTGTCTATAGAAAAAAAGTATCACCCTCCTCTTTTTCTTCTTTTCAACCTAAAAGGCAGCACTGGTAATAAATATCACTAAGGAATTAAAAAAGCAAAAAAAAACCTCAATATCTTCCATGTTTTGGCAGTTTTGTTTCTTTTGCCTATTTAGGCTCTAGACTGGATTATCTCCTAATGTGTGTACAAATTTCATAAATCACCTATGAGTACTGCTGTTAAATTCTACCCGTGTCTGTCTTCTTCCTGAGTTCCTCCTAGTTGTCTCTCTCTTCTCTTTATGATTGATAACTATACCTTGTTTTATCCTTTCTTGTACTTGTACTTATTCCCCAAATGATGCAGAGTCTCTCAACAGCAGTCTGTTGCAAATTACTTACTTTTATTTTTTTGATACTGCAATAATGATTACATATCCTTATGTCTTTTTCTTGGTTAAATGTGACACCTGAAATGAACTTGACTTCAAAGAACTTAGCCAGGGCAAATCATCCAGAGGAAGGGGACAGATTTGTATTTTCCTCCTCTTTCAGTCATGGGTATATTGTGACCATACAACATTGGTAACTGTTATGGAAGAGAAGACAAACCTGCTTATTTTTCCTTTGGAAATGCAAAATTATTAACACAGTTTTGTTGAAGAATTTTCCTGGCTAGTTCTCCCTTGGCTGCCTCAGGCTAAAAATGACTGACGAGGTTTAGTATTTTATGAACCCTTCTGACTATGAACGTCTAGTAATTCTCTTTGGGAGGATCTATGACACAGACAAAATGCAGAAACCTGAACAGACCTGAAGGGAAACGATACGTGGTTGTGACTGTAACTTTGAGAAGCTTGTGTCCCATCAGTTCTATGCGTTAATTATGCTGGTAAATACCTATTTTTTTAAAGTAAACTAAATGAGTATTTCCTAGAGTCCAGGAATTCAGGCTTCCACAATTGTAAAGAAATACCCTACATGATCTTGAACAGATTTTTTTCAAGTGACTCAATTAATTACTTCCATGTGACAATTAGCAACATTAGAAGCTTGTGAAATTCAACAGTCAGGGAACTGGTCACTTGTGCAGACAGGCAATTTGACTTATATAGATAACCCCATTTATTTTTAATGAGAACCTGTATAAAGTTCACTAGTTGTTAAATAACTTTAAATGGATCTCAACCTATATATACCCAGACAGTTATCCGTGCAGTAGACTATGGTCTGTTTTTCTTAATCAAGCAAAACTACAATGAGAATTTTGCTCAATTAAGAACTGAAGAATTTGGCTTAATTTTATTCAGCTCTTGGCAATAGGAAAAACTGCTCTTTCCAAAAATAAGTGCCAGTGCAGAATATTTTGGCAAGGACCAAATGTCAGTTTAGATCTATGAAATAACCTTTTTCCTCTGGTTTGTATTAGTTTAAAAATGCCCAAACCCTGGCCTACTATCATGTAGCTAAGTAAACAGGTATCCACTACTGGCCCAGATTAGGTCCTCAGTTATAGTAGCATTTAGACTGCAGTGGAGGTAATTCCTATTTATGAACAGAGTAATTAATGTCTCCTACTCTGGAGACACTCAAAACCTGGCTGGATGCGCTCCTGTCCAGCTTGCTCTACATGAACCTGCTTTGGCAGAGGGTTGGACTATATAATATCTGAATGTTCCTTCCAACCCCCACCATTCTATGATTCTGTGATATCACTGAGTCCTAACTTTTCTATGTGTTCTATTTATTAATATTGGTATTCTTCTGCTGTAGAAATTATCACAGTGGTTAAATGTATTGGGTTTGAAGCAGATAGCAGTGGCTGTTACTGAGTTCATTTTACTGCATCTTATCTTGCTAATGATGACATTTAATGGGATGTCACAGCTTTACCTGCCTAGCCCCCCTGAGCTAAAAGCAAAATTTCCAGCGAGTTGGAAGATAAGTGGGAGTGCTGCTTTCCTTTATTATTTTTTTGTTTGTTTGTTTTTTAAGGAAATGCTTTTCGTAGAATTTTTTTTTTTTCATCTATTTAACGCTATCCCAAATTCATCCTGGAAACTGGGCTGGAGATGTCACGAGAACAGACGTTATTTAATATATCTGATATCTTTTTTTTTTTTTTTAAACTAGCAACGCACATCCCATTTAATTAAATGAAAGCAGACTTTGGATGTCTCTGTTGCCATACAGTCCTACAAGCAGTAGGAGAATGAAGGAAGAACCCATAAAGTAAATCTATCTATTAAATTAAAAATACAAGGAACACCCAAGAAAGCATGCATGTGGATCCCATTTCCTTCAGAATTTTAATTTAAACACTCATGAAATCAACATATCATACTTCAAAGGTTTCTTAGTTTAGCTAGAAGTAGGGTTGTAAATGTTTTCCTTCTATCCTTCACCATGGCTTAGTGGATGCTCTCAGCCAACCCGCTTCATACCTGCGGAAAAGACTATTTCTCTTTGGCCTGCTAGGGAGATCTGTAGGCCAAGCATCAGCACCACAATCAGGTCTATAAATCTTCTACATTATTTGTGTGCTGGAGTTTCTCTAGCCATTGTGATGAGGAAATAATTGAGTTGCAGAACTCCACCAGTACATATGAAGCTCATTGAATTTTATTCTCTAACAAAAGCATGATTTTGTACATGGAAAAAAAAGTATAAATGTAAGCAGATGCATATGTTTTTGATATTTGAACCCATTTAATTATATCATTAGTTTTGCCAAACAACATGACATGGACAAGTTAGATGTTAGCCTTGTTATAATTTAACCAAAGTGATCACGTATATTGTGTGCTGGCTACACAGTCTATTATGTTTGATCTTTGTCCAACCACATAAAATTGGTGCAAAAAAAAAAAAAAAAAAGCATGGGAGGACCCAGGTCTTCCAAGTGTGTTAAACTCATTACAAAGACACTTTAAACTTACTCATTGTTCAGTCTTGTTTACTCTTGGTGACGATGCCTCACTGACTAAAAGTAATAATCCAAAATTGATTTTGTAAAGAAATTCAGTGGTGCTATCTTTTTTCCTGTTTAAATAGAATATAAATGATTCTCAAGAAAAACAAAATTTTAAGGTTACCACATTTTAAAATGCACATCTATGGCCTTGCTCAGCTCTGTGCTGCCAAAGCGCGTGCGTTAGAAATGAGCTGAGGTGGCAGTGTCCAGATACAGAAAAGCCAATATATTTTACTGCAGATATAACACAGACTCCCACAGTTGCTATCTCTGAATGTGGGGCTGATGCTTTGAATCATAATGGTAAAACAGGCACATGCTGAATGTTTACTGTTCTCATAAGATATTCTTTCTTTCCTACAGTGCTGGAGTGCAGTGGGTTAGAAAATTATAATGGTAAAATAGTGTTCTTGCCTCCTGAGGACACACTGCCCCTAGAGAACTAGGGAAATATCTGGCTTATATTTCTTCCCAATGGATTCCTAAGTCTAGACTAAGACATGCCAGTATCTGTGAAAGACCAAAGATAGATCATAAACTCTCTGGTATTGATGAGTTGGATTGGCCTCTGGCTCTGCTAAAATTTCCTATATTGGACTTGAATCCTGCCTGCTTACATCATGGGACAGCATAGCGGACAGCAGAATTCTGGTGTAAGTCCTGATCCGGTGTGTCCAGATACCACCATGCAAGTAGCAGACTCAAGTTATAAAAGAACTAGAGATTTTTAAGGATGTGCGTAAGACTATTCAAAACTACGATCTTGGGCCAGTTATTTACAGCCCCTTTATTTTTTGTTCCTATGGAAAGGGCTAGCCTGATTCACCAAGCCCCTATTCCCCCTCCACACCTGTATATATTGTATATATCACCCCCCAAACTCCTATTTTTTGGCATGTTCTAACCCCTGCTCAACACGTTTCTTCCACCTTGAGCATTACAGTTTGTACTGGAGAAGGAATGGAGTGATGAAGAGAAGCAAACCATCAGACAGTGGTGTTTCTTGTAGTGTCTTAAGGTCCCGCAGTTTACACACCTCATTTAGGACACATATGGGCTTCAAAACTCCAGACGGGGTCTACAGTGCAGGAACAGAAATAACTTGGCAAGCCAATTTGTGGTGAACATCAAGATGGTGCAGTCTCACTGACTAGTGGTACCAATGACATCTGGTTTAAAGTTAAATCTTTGATACCTCTACAAAACATTGCAGATCCTTCTGGACCTGCTGTATAGGTATTGCCACACTTTCCCAAGCTCCCTCAGTTCCTCATTTGCAAAAGGGGCCTGAAACCCCTTACTTAGCTCCGAATGATGCTGTAAGAAGCACATGAAACATTTTAATCAGGGCTATACTAAGTTATCAGTCTCCTATTTCTCACCCCCATACGCGTGTAGCACTAATTTATAGACAGAGAAACTTTTGGTGGCAGTGAGCTCTTTTATGTACTACATTGTTTCTCACATGATCCAGATGCTGCAGTTGACTGCTTACAGGTCTCTGTGAACCTCTACCTGTAAATAAAGCCACACAGCGACCACAAATCAGTCTTGATGAGCAGACACGTTTATTCAGGTTCTTTTCAGGGCTATGAGACCCAAAAGAATAGTTTCCTGGAAATATATTTGTCAAGAAGATGAGCGCTCAAGATAAAAAATAGAGTGGAGGCCAAAAAAAAGAAATAAAATCAGTGCACTTTCACACACATGCTTGTTTAAACGAAATCAGATGGATTTGTCTCTGGGGGACCCCAAGACTGAAGCTGCTTTTTTTTGGATGCTTGGTGCCATATTTTGCCTGCTCTTTTTAGTTTGTATGTATCATAGTGTCTAAAGCAATTATTCACATCAGTTATTTTACTTCATCCATGCAAATGGTAACTGTAGTTGCAGTTAATATGAAACCATAGGCGCTGTCCCCAGTTTTTCTTAAATCCTTACTATTTTATATAAATTCTACATCCTATTGCTTTTGAATACATTGCTTGGTCTGACTAAATGTAATTCATTAACTGTGTTTTACCCCCTCCCCAATATCTTCCATATACCTTTAATTACAACAGCTTTCAATAATGTTTGCCTTTGCAGTCTATGATGCCATTATCAGATGGAATAGTACTTTACAATTAAAGGGAAATATTGCTTTGTCTTGACATTATAATTTATCCTGGATTAGATGACAATTTTGTATGTTTTAGAGCCACCTGAAACTAGCTTGCTTCTTTAAGGTACCTGTTCACCTCACTTTTAAAACAACCAGAGCAACCTTTTCCAGAAAGGCTTTAGTCCTAGAAAAACGTGTGATTCACTTAAAACAAAACTAAAAACTGAAGAAATGGGTCTTACTGCCAGAAACCTTTACAGTAACCCTACATGTTGTGAGAGAGGAATAAAGTTTTAGGCCATGATACTCATCTTTGAGTAGTGTAATTTAGAAGAATCTTCCTTTCTATTGGTGGCATTGTCTCTGTGTGAAATTGAGATAACATGGCTGAGCAGAAACAACTGCTTCTTGTCTGTACCTAGTCCATTTCCTGAGAAACAGTGGAGGAACCTTCTTTAGTGCCAGCTTTCCAGTATGGCATTCAGTGAGACTATAAAAGTTTTGGGGTGAAGAGGGTAAAGGAGCACTAACAGAAGATCACACTTGCATGGTATGAATTAGTCCATTAAAACCAGAAAAGACTGTAGTAAGGTCTAGAGTAACTGTTTTAGCTTTAATCACGTAAGTCCTGGTCATGCTGTAAGCAGCCCAATTTGCTGAAGAAAGAAAGAAAAGAAAACAGGGCATGCTTTGGGTAAAATGCATGGGAAGGCCATGTGTTTTGTGTGCACTGGCCTCCTGCCACAGGCTGTTTCCAGCACTGCAGTTGGGTGGGGAAGGGATGCTGCAGTCACTTGCAGGTTCCTCCACCTCCACTCTCTCCTAGGGTGCCAGAGCAAGCCAACCTGGGGTCTGCTGTGCTGGGGGCTGTCCCAGTCTCTGTGGATTAGCCCTGTTGCCCTTTGATGCCAGGGGGCTGGGGGAAGGACACACCATCAGTGGTCCCTGCCTTAAGGCTCAGTTGCTCAGGCTGTGCCCTGCTTTTGGAGCTCACCTGTTATGACTTAACAACTAGGTAATGCTAATGAGTGAAAAAAAGTGCTGAAAAGGGTGATCAAAATGAACCTGTGAAAGCGGAGGAAAGGCTGGCACTTGCATGGTTATACAAAGGAAGTATTTTTGTACCTAAGGAGAAGGTATTATTTCTACAGCTATAATCTAAAACATGCTTCTCTTAGCATCACAGCCCCACACTGGTATTCATCTAGGCTTAATGCAAATACTGCATTAAGGCAGCTTGGGGATAGTCAGCTCTTACAAGCAATGTTAGCCGTGTAAGCTTTGTTTGGAGTTTTATTAGATTCCCTGCTGCAGTCTTCAGTAGACAAAATATGCTTGACATTTAAAACCCATCTTCTGTAAGCGTTCTAATTCCAGATATGGTCTGGTAACTAATTTGTGGCAATAATCAGAAGAGAATTAGATGTTTATGAATTGTTAACTGTAACCAGGATAAAAAAATGGATTATTAGCAAATATATTTATAAAATCAAGCATCCTGAATGCGATATGTTGTAGCAGTGCATCTGAAGATGAAATGTTTCTTATCGATGTATATATATTTAAATTCTGACAGGTACTACAGCCAATTCAGGTATCAGTTGCAGTGACTTATGGTCAGTATGGAAACTTTATTGGGTTTTCACGGGAAGTCCTTTGGAGCGCATGTGTCTCACTGCTGAAGCTGCCCCGTAGGTGGCGTGAGCCATCCACCCAAGTGCACACACAGGCATAACGCTTTGTTTGCATGTTTTTAAGAAAGCAAAGTAACAAAATCATGTTCACAAAACTGTCCTTTATATAGGTGCTACTGCTGTGTTGGCTGGGGCATAGCTGTGTTACACTGTCTTTGAGTCAGAACTATCACATCATGATAAATTATAAAGATGTTTCTTTCTGGTAAAAGTAGAATCTTATCTTAAGGCCCAGAGTTCACCTGTGTCTTTGAATGAGGAGGGTCCTCTCTTCTTCCAGTTAATTCAGTTACCCACAGACAGCTCACTGCAAACAGGGTATTCCTGATATTGGCCAGGGCAAATGTGATATTAGCTGTGCATTAAGAAATATCTTTCCTTTTAGTCCTTTCTGGCTTCCTGGTTTTTAGTCTGTGTTTAGTTTTGTAAACACTGTCTCTTGTTTGCCAAAAGACAAGGGACTTTGTTTTCTAGCTGCTCTAGAATTGCATTGTGTTGGAATGTGCTTTCGGTCTTAGAACATCAAAACCTGCAGATTTTCCTTCTGGTATGTAGAAAATAGTGAACACCAGCCCTGTGATCTTAATCTTTCTGTATTTAGGGAAGAAAGGGAATGGATTTTGAGTGTATCTGCAGTTCCTATGCAGTTATACCTCTTATTTAGGGACGATATTAATTCCTGGCTAGGTTAAATTACTTGTGAAGTGGTGTTTGTATTCCAAACCTGAGCGTGATAGGAGGAGGTAACATGTATGTTCAGGCATCTATTCTGCTCCATTCAGCACTACTAAACCTCAGAGCAAAATTTCCATATCTAGGTAAAAAGTGAGGAGGGAGAGGAGAGGAAATTAAAAGAAAGAAGTCAAAGGAGGATTGTCTGGAGAGACCTGTCTTCATCTCTTCACAGCTGCTGAATACTTGTGCAGGTAACTACTATATTTTTAAGCCAGGTAGAGCAGATATTAGGCTTCAGGTAAAGGAATTTTAATGAAGGGACTGAAGAAAACAATATATTTTGGGTTTCAAGACACAAAAATATCTGCCTCAAGGAGGGCATGAAGGAATATGTTGCACAGCAGATGGAACAGGTATTCAGCCTGAGCTTGAAGGACAAGTTGTCCAAAGTATCCAAGTATCTAAGATTGGAAACAGATCCCTCATGATATCATCAGATACACCCCTGGGAGTTACAGGGAAAACCTCACCAGGAGCTTCACACCGTCTATAGACACTACATGGGCTTGAGTGTTTGGCACTTGCAGTGTGCACAACAAACTCCTAATGTATGATCACGCTGAGATACACCAGAGGTTGCAAAGCTAGGAACACAAAGTTCATTTGGAAGATTAAAATAATACACTTTGCAAGAAATTAAGGTAATACATGGGTCACTTACTGTCCTATTTTTACTATTGAATCCCGTTCACACTCCTAAAATACCTCTGTTTATTCCAAGCCCAAAGACAAGATTAATGCAAAAGGTCGGGGGTTTTTTTTGTTTTTGTTGTTTCAGCAGCACAGTGATTTCACAAAAAGCAGTGGTCACACTCACTTCTTAGGTACACAGGTAATAAAAATCTTCTTTGGATTTCTGAGGTTATACACCTCCAGGAAAACAGTCTCCACTTGGTTCAAATGTAGTTGAGTGCAGGAAATGAAAATGTCATTATCAGCGTTTCACAGGCCAGCGCCAAACCTTTCCTAATGGAGATGTTATAATAATATCCAGCGGAGGGAATGAACTTACTGCAGGCAAAAGTTATAATAAAAATAATAATAAAAAATTAGACTCCTCCAAGTCTCCTTTGGTTCAACTGCAGACTGTAGGAGATTTCTCACAAAAACATTTGATATTTTAATGTGAATGTGTTGAGAAAAGAGGAATATAACCTATTAAGAGTTAACATTTTAGAACTCTTTGCCATCCTGCTAAATTCGATACTGCATTTTCAGCAAGAAAACTGCAGGCCACTTGGCTTAACCAAAGCTGGGTAAGCCTTTTAGATTATCAAATGTCATATGAAAAAATACCAGGCAAGTTGGGGCTGAGTAAGTGTTAAAGCTTTGTTAGGATGGCGTGTCCTCAAATAATTGCAGAATGCCAAACACAGAGCTTCCCGTGTTCCTTCAGGCTGAGCAGGGATGCCAAGTATACAGAATTGGAAGCTATCAGTTTTTTTTTATTATTTGCTTGATACTGTGCAGACAGCAGAGACAAAATACCAAAAATGCCAGAAATCCTTATGACCTTTCACTGCAAACTGTGAACTTTGTCTGCTAAACTCAAATTTCTATTTACACTGTCAACACTGGCTCCATGCTGTTGCCTTTCCTTTGTCTTTCCAGTTTGTCATGAATTGAGGGACAGCTTCCCAAACATTGCACAGGAGGGGGACCTGAGCACATTCCAGACCTTTTGCAGGTTCAAAATACTAAGTCTCCATGTTGTGGATTGCTTAAAGATAGCTGTAATGCAAGCAAAGTAGCATGAAATATGCTGTTTGCAGACAAAGCAAGTATTCTACAGAAAGCTTTAGCTTTGCCATCAGCTGGCATGGCTCACATTCCCACGCTGTGCGCCGATGCCATGCTGCTGCATAGCTGACCCCATTTACACCATCTCTCATTTACACCAGAAACACACAGGCGACTACAGAGTAAATGGTCCAAAAATGCATTCAGTAAAATACTGTGTCAGCTTGTCAGCTAAAATATCCCTGATTTCAGCATCGTGCTCTGACATTCCTCCACCACGTGTAAATCATGAGCTAGACTGCTGCAGTGAACAAGAATGGGGAAAATTTCACGTGTATGAAGTAGAAATTGTGATTGAGTAGAAAAGTGAAATTGACTGAGCACTGGCACGGGTTGCCCAAGGAGGCTGTGGAGTCTCCACCCTTGGGAGAAAATTCAAAAGCCATTTGGACATGGTCCTGGGCAACCGGTCTAGGTGTCCATGCTTGAACAGGGAGGTTGGATGGGATGACTTCCAGAGACACCTTCCAACCTCAACCATTCTGTGATTCTGTGAAATTGTTCCTATGCAAGACTACTATGAACTGTAATATTTGACAGTGTTTGCTTAACTTTTGCAATCAAAAAAGGATATCCTTAACCTGCTACTTAAATAAGTCCAACAACTACCCTGAACTGCTTTGAAACTAAATAGAAGGTTGAACTATATAACAAATATTTTAGTTGAACTATCATTATTAGCTGGGTAATTCTTCTGACGGTATTTCAAATTTAATTTCATTCTGCGGTCACATTCCCATAACTTTACAAGACAAAGTTAGTACTAAAATTCTGTGTCTGAACTCTCCAGTGCCCACAAAACTGTTTTAAAAGGTGACATTTTCGAAGAGACTCCTGCATAGACAATACATTGTTGTTTCCTAAAGAAACTCAGTGAGTTCACAGGTAATCATTACATTGATAAATTATGTCAACCAAGCTTTTGAAAGAAGACTGTTCACTTAGTGCTACTTTTCCCTGAATATGGAAGCTACAGAAAATGTATGGAAAATGTTTGCAAAGTGATAACTGCAGCTATATGCTCTCTATATTCCTGTTAATCAGATATCTATTAATAAACCACATACTTCAGCACATAAACAGGAGGATATATGCTTAATGCAAAACCCATAAAAAGACATGCTGTTTGGTACAACTGTTTTCCAAATCAGATAGACACACTGCTGTAGCCTTCCATGAACTTCCTGTTATCAGCATAAAAATCTGCTGCCCAGTGGCTTGAAGTCCCTTTCCAGCCTGAGCAACGTTAAGCGAGCCGCTTCTCCTCACTTTGCAAGGGAGCAGTCATTGTGTATCAACAGGCAAAGTCCTACCAATGAACTTGTCACCAAAGACCAGAAGTAAACGTATGCACGTGCGCACGTATGAGGTTGTCTGGGGAGCAGGGGACTAGAGAAGTAGGGAATTTAAAAAGGGGTAGGTCCTTCAGGTCTCTGCTTCATTCAGCCTGGGATCGTAAACTTGTCATCATGGTTACTAACAGCAAGTATGAGGTATCCGTGGAATATCCCCAATTCTAATGATTTGTGGAGACAAGTTCATCTTGTTCTTTTTCTGTGTTCTTCCGTAGTACAGCCTTATGTATCAATTATCGCTACTAAAGCCCTAAACAAGCCCTTCTTCAAAACACAGACAAAAGCAACCATTGGGTTTATTCACAATAATGCTTGGATTAGTTAAAGAAACCACATTCACCAACAGGAAAAGAGAAGTAAATTTCTAAGCTATTGAATAACACTGCTATGTTTGGAAAGGATTTTTCTTTTCTAATTCCCCTTTAATTTCCTCTCATCCAGAGCTGCTGAGAGGAATCTGAAGCTGAGTTTTCATGAGTGACTAAAGGAGTCCAGCAACTGACTCCTGTTTAAAATCAGTGGCCCTGGAAATGTAAGGTAACATTTCCATAAACACATGAGTAATTTGAGGTTTAAGTTCCTCTAAAAGTCGTCCAATACTTCCAGCTCCCCGAGTCAGACAGGGAAAAGGCAGACCAGTAAAGTAATCCTTATTATCAGATAAGCAGGGATTGAATGGAGGAATATAAAGCATGAGAAAATGAGGAGGAAACTGAGGACAGAGAAGACGGCTATGTTCAAGAAGTTTATACACTGAGAGGCATAAAAGGCAGTTCAACAGGAAAGAGGACAGACAGAAAGAATATCTCAGTATATAAGGTGAAACATTACTTTCAGTCACTTAGGTTTTCTTTTGATTTTGAGATATGACCTCAGTAAACCTGCATAAAATTGTATAACTTTATCACCTGACTCAGTGCCTCTGAATTCAGCACAATACATTTTTTCATTGCGCTTCCTGATCAGATTAGAAAGTGTCTGAAGTTGGAGACTGTGCATTCTGCTAACCTTTCTGAATAGTTTTGCTTTCTTCATTTCAATTGTTGTTTTTCAAATTTAAAAATATAATTAAAATACCACACTTGGGTGGGTAGTGAGTACCATGACACTGTGTAGGAAACCAAAGCAATTTGAAGCAAGCTAGACATTCTGAGTACATTTTTAAAATACCGTATTGCTTAAATAAAATAAACTGAAATCCCTGAGTCTAGCAATTACTTTCAGATGTTTGATTGTTTATATTTAAAGAACTGTCATATCAGCCATTTAGAACTGACAAGTACTATTTTGATATCTTCACGAGTCTTCTCTAATATCTGCTCCCTGCCTTATGTTGGGAACTACATACTCATCTCCATTCTCCATTGTCTCTTGCATTTATCTTAATTTTGCTGTATTTTATTTTATTAGAGGAAAAACTTAGCAGAGCTGTTTGTGGCAAGATTTAGTTACAGGAAACCCAAAAGCTAAGCCCCAGTTTCAGTTGAGACAATTAGACTGTTGATTTTGGTAGCAGCTCAGGACTTCTATTGGACCCAAATGCCTTTCAAGTTTATCTGCCAGTTGATGCTCAAGTCTGAAAATTTACTGTATTCTTGCTACAGATAAAGGGTTTTGTTTCCTTTTAATTTGAGAGAGATTTCTGTCCAGATCTGAATGTTTTGCTGAAATTCTTCTCTATTCACTGGAATAGATTAAAAAAGAAGAAGGAAATAATAACATTTTCCAGAACTTTCAATCCTTTTTAAGGCTTTTTTCCCCTTAATTCTCTGTTCCTTGATATCTGTGAATTTGCTTTTCTCAAAGCAATTTTGCCACTCACGAGAAGTAGCAGGTGCTAATTTGTAATGCTTAGCATAACCGTTGCTTTTTTCTGTCTCTTAAGTGTATTTAATAGCTCATATTACTGTTCCACATGCTGTAGGTAAAGGACTCTAACACTGAACACGTGATATTGTTAACACCAGAGACCTTTGTTAAAAGGTTTGAAGAAATTGCTAATAAAACTAGAGGTGTCCTAATACAGTCTTTTCATCAACTGCTATAGAAACTTTGCAGCTGAATTATCCGAGTCCACTGCCATTCTTGGATGGATGTTTTCCTGCTAGGTGGACCGGGCTCTAAAACTTTGTTAGGGATGCTCTGGGAGAACGTAAATACTAACTGGAAAATGGTTTATTCTCTATTAGTATGTTGTGGTCTGGAGCCTTGGGCTATACAATTTCTTTTTTTTTTTTTTTTTTTTTTTTTTTTTTTTTTTCTTTTTTCTTTTGTTGTTGTTATTGTTTTTCTCCTCATCAGACTTTTGATGGGACCCGAGGTGGGGCAGGTCCCAGCAGCCGGTGCCGGGTGAGACGGTTACCAGGGACAGCTCCGGCGGCGGACACGGCCAGGGATCCCGGTACCCTGGCGCTAGGCCAGTCCAGCCCGGTGCCTGGAGGAGTTCAGTGGGTTCACAGAGCAGGGTCTCTGCCAGCGCTGATGCTCCAGAGCCGTCTGTGTTGTGGAGAGTCATGTTTATGGGACTCTGCTGCTTTCCTTTCAGGCAAACGGTTGGTTGGGGATTTCTCCACTCGAGAGAAACTCCATCGAATGTGGCACTTGTCCTCCTTAAAAGATGTTCACAAAGACTGAGGAATGTACGTGATTCATTCTCAACATGTGGATTCTTTTAATTAGCTATCTAGAAACCAAAACAGAGTGCAGGACACTACTGCAATGCAGCTTGTTAAGCAATAATGCATTTTTTCTTCCAAAAGTCACACTTGATAACAAACAATAGTCATAGGCATAAGACGACTGCGGATACTATGAGCTAATGTCTAGTTGTCAGAAACTTTTCCATTAAGGCTCAGAATGATGTTTAACATATTCTTCCCATTACTGAGCTGAACTAAACACGGTATTAAACATGGACTTCACCATGAATATTGCTGCTGTTTATTTTCGTATGTGTATACATATGGAGGCAGACACGCGTACATATGCATTTTGGATATTAAAAGTGCATCGACAGCATGGTTCGTTTTATTCCCAGGATATATAATGTTTTCTTGACATCTCTTTTTTAATGTAACCTGTCCTTACTCTTTCCTGACCGCAAAACAGATTTAAAACAAGATTCTTTAAACAAACATGACATGTCAAAATTACGCATTCTCTCCTACTAAACAAAGGAGAATAACTGAAAGGATAGATTTCTTTAATGATCTAGGAAAACAAATGGTGCTGAGGATGATCACCAAAATTTACATAACATACATTTTTCTACTCAAAATCCAAAAGCTTTGGTGTATAACAAACACTTGAATAACACTTGAATAACACTTGAAATCCTGCGTAGGCGACAGCTTTAAGGCAACTTCAGTTTTAAGACTCTGTGCTTTGTTTTGGGCATTATTTATAAGTCATTTAGGATTTCAAAGCTGGATATACTTACATTTAGATTTCGGGAAAGGGCAGAAGAAGGACAGGTTGTTTGCTTCTCACTTTAAGAGACCTAGATTTCCTGATTTTGTTAGGCCCGTTGTTATTTTGTTGATTTTAAGCTGGTCCCTAGGGGGAAAAGAAAGCTTATAAGAAATGTGGGAGCACACTATCCTTGTTTTGCAGAAATAATAAGAAATGTTGGCTGAGACTTTCAAATGCAGTGGCTTAACATAGTCTTTTAAGTCCATATTCGGACTTCTTATTCAAGGATCTACTGTTCAGAAGTATGAAAACCTGGCACATTCACTTTGAATATCCTTTTTAATTATTCAAGGCTTGTGAAACTGATGTAGCAGTTTGAATATGGACTAAAAATCCTACCATTTTTTATTTTTGTTGGCAGTCCTGTAATAATTATGCTGTAAATCAAAATACGGGTTTAGATTTTGAGAAAAGTGCCTTCAGCCTTGTTCCCACCCTTTTGCTGAGACATTGCATGGCTTTTTCAGATTACTAGGCATAAAATTATCAGTTTGAAGGACAGTTGAAAAACATCTACTTAATCTCATCTTTCTCCACGTGTTACCCCCAAGAAAATGTGCATGTAAACCCTCTTATGGAATGTGCAACATAAAGTCATTAGTTCCCACAAGGCTTGAATGGATACGATGGGCTTGGAGCTGCCATACTAAGTCCCAAGCGTGACAGCACTTGTAATGGGAGGATGCTAACAAGGGGAATCACAGGCAATGCTAATGTTCCTTATAAATATAAAATAAGCTTATCTATTTTACAGCTAATCACTCTCATGTAGCTGCTACCAACTCACATGTGCTTTGCCTGATCCAGATTCCACTGACACAACTGGGAAGAGTTTCTGTGATTTGGTGGGCTGAACTGCCATTGAGATATTTAGGGTTCAGCGTAATGAAGTTCTGGATGGTGAATTCTGGAGACCTGTGTTCCAGGTGGAGCATGAGCACATACTTGAGTGCTTTGCTGGATCAGAGTTAAGGAGCGCTCAGCATCTCTCTGCACAGCCCCTGCCCTCAGCTGCTGACAACACGCTCCTTTTGCTGCTCAGTGTCCACCCTGCATGAATCCATGGGCTACTAGAAAAACAGCACTTTGATGAAGAGTGTGATGCTCTTCATGTGTCAGTTGGTTTCGTGGTTGAAAACAGAGGTATTTGTCCTAAGATCTTCCTTGCCTGTGTTTTAACTCTCCAGAGCCGCTGATTTCTCAGCAGTGGGAGTAACTCTAGAGAGCCAAACACACCTGAAGGCATCTCTCCATTTACTTTAGGCATTTTATCAGTCAGAGCAAAATGAAAACTCAAGAGCAGTGGCTCCTAACCTCTGCACAGCCGAGCTTCACCAGTGCCATGTACCCCAGGACCGAGTGGGCCCCAGGCAGCTGCACCCCAGGTTGCCTGGCCACTATAAGACTATGCTAACCTTAGAGTGAGGAAGCATTTGGAGAGAGGAGAGCCAAAAAGACAAATGATCTCTCAAGAGAAAACTGAGGCTAGCTTGACCATTTTACCTCAGACTTATTCAAGTCCATTTGAAAAGTGCCTGCTACCCTCTGTTTCATCTGAATGCCACATCTGGAGTATTCTCTCTCTTTGAAATCTGACAAAAGAACTAATTAAATTTTAGTCAAAACAGTACATTTTCACAAAAGAAGCTTGAATCTTGTAGACACAGAATTATTTTCTGCCAGAAAGGAAACCTCAAAGCATCAGCCCAGGTACCTTCAGAGTTCATTGAGGCCAAACAGCCTTTTATCTTCTGGTTGCTGGCTGGAATCTGTTTTTCCAGTTCAGGTGGCTTCAGCTGCCCACCCAGCCCCAGCACGGGCTCTGAGAGCTGCCGCATGGTGGAAGCCAGGTGGGTGCTTTCCTGACAAATCCAGAGCTTTTTCAGAAAGTAACTGGATGCTTTCCAGGCACTTCAATTTAGATTAGGGATCAGATTAGTGATGAAAAAGCTTTCTGGCCTCTGATGTCAAATTTATTTTAAAAAATGTCTGTAATGATTGCTACCTCAGTTCTCGGACAATACTAGATATAGCACTGGCTCCTGATCCGCCCTTGCTTTGACGGACAACCCATGGTGATTTTCTCTTGACTCCCTCTGCCTCTCACAGTCAGACCCCTGTTCAGTTTTTTTGTGGTGCAGTTTAGTTACATGTGCTGCCACTTGGGGAACCAATAGGAGATTCTTTGCAATTGGTTTCATCCAATTCATCTGAGCTGTACAAAGAAACGTGTGTTTGGCACCTTTCCTGAGAGGATGCTAAAGCCTGGAGAGCAGAAATTGCTAATGCAGAATGCAGAACCCTGTTGCCATTTCTTTTCTAGTTTTATGAAGGGTAGCTTTTTATTGTTTATCCTGCCAAATAGGCCTTTTCCTTCCAGCAACGAGTCAGTAATGCAGAACACATCTACTTTTACTTTTACCGCTTTTGGAGATGGCTTTGGGCTCCATAGTTCAACTCTAGATACAGACTTCTCTGCAGCTTGCAGGTGTTAAGGTTTGGGGTTTTGGCTCAGCTTCTTGTGTGAATGAAGGAAAGTCATAAAGTTAGAAGTAGCTTTGAATAGTTAGCAACATGGAGAGCTGCCAGACTGGAGGGGATGGCAAGCTACTTTGCCTGTGCCTGAGGAGAGAGGGATTAGGCATTTCAGCCAAACAGCTCATTTCTGCCTCCTGTTTGTACCATCCATGCTGCTGTTACTGCCTTTGTGGGATTAGAGAGAGGGTAAAGGAGTGCCAGTGTGTACCAGAAGGCCTCAGCAAAGCACCACCAGCAGCAGTCACATCTGCCCTTTCTATCTCCAGTAGCAGCAAGATTTCTCTGGCTTTCTGCCCTGGTCCTGTTCTAGTTTTTGTCCCTCCAAATCAGGGCTGACTCCTGCTTGACAATCAAGAAGCTACAGAAAAATGTGAAAATGGTGATGGTGGAGATAGTGGAAGTGAAGGGAAGGTCTCTGAGTGTCCTGTCTCCACGGGGGGTAGGGGAAGGAAGGAAAATAAGTCATCCCAAGGAGAAACAGACAATTGTAGAAGCAGAAAAAGTGTGTGTCCACTCATAGCCTCCACACACACAGTCCCCCTCAGTCCTTGAAAAGCATCCCCAACATCACTGAAGCAATCCCCACCTTTCCCTCTCACATGCCTTTCCCCATCCCACAACAGCACCTCTACTGCTACTTGCCTCAAGGATGCCTTTGAACAGTGTTGAGAGTTTGGTTTTGCTACACATTGTAACCAATAAAAGGCCAAATTCTGGCTCCAGTAAATGACTCAACAGGCTCCCGCTGATTTTTCTGAGAGGAACTTCTGGCCACCCTTGGCCATTGAGATGTTGTTCTCTTTAAAACTCATCTACTATTATTAATATCAATATTAATAATAATATCATCATCCAGCTCTTCATGTCCTGAGACCGATCACTTCAAGTGCATTCTTCCTTTTAACTGCTTTCAGAACTGAAAACCGATAATGGTGCAAGTACTTTTTTATAACTTGAAAAAATAATCTTGCAAAAGATTTCCTATTGAAACAACCTCTGTCTCCCCTGTGTTATTCAATCACGTGGAGATTCTGAGATATATATTAGGGCTATTTGGAGAAGTTCCAAGTGTAAAGCCATAATACTGGGGAACACGAAGCAAAACAAGGCAGTCTTTTTTTTTATGGAGAATGTAAGTCCCAAGAAGGCTTCCTGAAGAAGCAGGGAAGGGAGGGAATATGAAAGAGAGGAGAATGAGAGAATGAAAGAAACCATTCCGAAGAAGAAACTTAAGCATTGTATTTCCTGATTGGTAGAATTGAATTTCATTGCTCTGCTTTTAAGAACATACTACATATTCAAAGATAGTGAGGTGGCACGCACTCTCCTATCTCTCCACCAGAGTGGTAGGTATTAACTGGGTGTGGAAAACAGTATTTTGTGTTCGCAATTAGAGTGCAGAAAGGCAAAAGCAGAAAGGCAGAAAATCACTCCATTCTCTCTCTTAACACAGAAACAGCATGACCCTTGGTTAATTTAAGTAGTCACATAAATATAACTTCTATTTTAAGCACATACTTAAGTCCTGCTGATTCAATATTCAGCCCAAATACAAATGACTTTTGTGGAATGAGGTTTGCATTGAACTGGATCTACTTATTAAAATATTTCAATCTGGTGTTTGAGGGAGAAAAGAGGAATCTGGTCAATTGCTGCAAATGCCTCTGTAGCAAAATCAGTGCTGTACTCATTGTTTGTGCTATTTTCTAGAGAATTTTTAAAATTTTTGTGAGAAAGAACTATTGTGGAATAGAAGGCTGGTCTGGAAAAAAGTCACAGGAATGTGTACACATAATTACATCCTTTGAAAGTAGCACGCTACACAGGATTTCCTAAACTGTACCAGAAAACCTTGACATCCTAGAACTGACATTTGCAATTTCAAATACCAGCTTTCTAAGCATAATTAGTGTCCTTATAAATGTTTTAGGATCAAATTTTGGGCTCACTTTGGACAAGCCAGTTTACCCCCCATTTATTATTTCCTTTTTTCCAATGTTCCAGGGATGACAGCTGTGATCTTTAAAAATAAGAAATAGTAAATTGAAATAGTATGTTTTAAAGTATTTATTACATTTAATTACAGTATATCTAAGTTGCTTTCATTTATAGTTGACTCTGTTCTCCTGACCCTGTTCTCTTCTTGCTTAAAGTACCTATCATTCCTATCCTCCCTTACACAAAATACACAAATACTTTTACGTAACTATGGCTTTCCTCTAGTCATACACAAAAATAGAGGGTAGAGGATATGAAAATTACTTATGACAGATGAGTCACATTAATATTTTGTTCTAAGCCATGAGAAAAATGAGACACAAGTGGTAGGAATCAGAAGGGATCAAAACCCTTGGTGCTTTATGATCCAAAACCACAACTATCTATTAGAGGTGCAAAATGTTCTTTTTTTTCAAATAAAGTGTGAGAAAAACACGACTAGTTTTGTACTACAAAAGCTGGCAGCACACAATGTTGCAAGTATTCTCAATGTTTTGAGATGCTTGAATTCTAACCAAAACTTTAAGCAACACTGAGGTAAAAAAAAAAAATTATATTCCTTCACAAAAGTAAAATAAAATTGAGTTTGTCACAGTTGTTTCAGAAATGGCATGCCAAGTTTCTACTAGTGACTAATAATAAAAACAGATGGGAGGGATATCATGACATCTTCTTGTCTTTTTTCTTTTATTCCAACGTAGTGAATTCAGAATAGTTCAGATGGGTCTCCCGTTAAGTTTATTAGATTTCTGTGCTGCTAAAAAACACTTGTATATTCTGTATTAGAAAAAAATAATTCTGATTGCCTTTTTCAGGTACTTTAGTCTTTCAGTGCATGTAGATAACTTAGTCTGCCTACAAAACACAATCTTGCTTCCTTTTTACAGGACAGTAAATAGATTTGGTGACATTGGATATTTTCAGTAGGTTACTGCTCACTGCTAGACCTAAGAAGAAATATTAATCCCTCCATTTGATATAATCAGATAATATTGCCTGTAATCTGGGTCACCACCAGGTGAACTAAAACCGAAGTATTCTCTTTTTTCATTCCCTCTTCTTGACCTAGTATCCAACAGAGAGCTCAAGTCAGCAAGATGGTGAGCATCTTACAGGAGCTCATCAGCACCCTCAAGCCTCGGGAAAGGATGTGCTCCTTTTTGTGACTGACAGAGGACAGCAGGGACTTCTGTCAAAATGCACTGAGAGAATTCTTCCCTGGTTGCACAACAGGTGCTTCGATAGACCTGACAGACACTTAGCCTGCCAGGCCCCGGTTCAGCAAGACGCTTCAGTGGGGAGGGATTTAGGCATGTATGTGGAGATACGCATTCCCTCAACTGGAATAATTGGTGTAACTGTACGTGTGCTGTAAACTCTGTACAATTACTCTATAGGATTGGAGTTGAGCTGTGTTTCCTGTCATGACACTGAATCAGATGGGTAAGTATTCTCTCTGCTTAATGCTGCTCCTTTGCTCTTTCAGCCACTAGCAGGGGTCCTATTCCTACCCACTCCCCATCAAAATCTGTCTTCTCATAAGATGACAAAAGTAGCTGTTCACAGCACACACCATACTGGGCTAAGCTGGTTTTATGTCACTTTTTCATGCTGTTTAGGAGAGTTTAAACATAGAAAGCGAAGAGACAATTTATGGAAAATCAACATGAAAGATTAAGGATGAAAATTTAAGAACTAAATGGGTGGTCTTAGCCAGACAATTCCTGTGGACTTTATTCAGAGAAATACACGGCTAAATAACTAGGAACCAGCACAACGCTTTGAATATCTAGCTGTATAGGTGTTCCCTTAAGCCAATGAAAGCGACTTCCCCTTTTTCTCCATTTTTATTTTGCCTCATCATGTCTGAGGAATTTTTCTACCTTTCTAATTTATGCAATACTTTGAACTTGTTCTATAGGTGCAAAACGCTTTTTCTATCATCTGTCAGATGTCAATAACTTGACTCTTTGTGATTAGGCTATTGAGGTGTGATTGCAATTTGCTTGCAAATAGGTATAACTGTTGCATTTTGTTTAGTCCATGAAAATTCAGTGGTTTAGCTTTTTTATTGCCAGGCAATGTGTGAGATACTTGCCTTGAGGTAAACACAGACACTGGGTAATGGCAGGCCATTTCTCTAGTGATACTGGAACTATCACAAGATGTGTTTCTTGTTAATAGTGGCTTATAATTGTGATAAGCTTCTCAGGCTTTTCAGCCAAAGCAATTCCTACAAAACCACCTCCCCAGAAAAGGTTTGCAGCACCATGCTGAACTGCAATTAAAAAGCAGGTCTCCAAGTGCCAAGAAGATTATAGGGAGGTATTATTGGTCCAGACAGAAATTTTGCCAGGCCTTCAGGACAGAATTATGTATCACTGTGTGTTTCTCTCTGGTATGTTTCTACACCATGAACTTGGACAGAATTTCAAATTTATGATGAAATCTAAGCTCTGTTAAGACTACTGAAATTCTGTCTTTAAATTTTTCCTGATTCTAACTAATATATACAAAAGTCTGCTAGTGCCAGCCAAGGCTAGCTATTTCTGGGAGAAGTACCTGTAAAAGGAAACTGTAGATATAAAGGGTATGGTGTAATTCTAGTCAGGTTATTTATGCGTGCCTCTGGAAAAGGACCAAAAAAAAAAAAAAGGGGAAAGTAAACTTTCCAGTTCCTTACTGCTGCCAATCTCAACAAACCAATTTTTTATCCATTCTGGAAATTTTATCGGCTTAGTCTCATGTTATAAGGAAAAATGAAGTGAAATGCACATTTTTGATATAATATAATAAAAAGTCAGAACACATAAATTGCTAATATACTGTGGAATGACCAATGTGCTCTATTTACCACAGGTAGAGGTAGTGTTTCTTACCTTGCCTGGCATGAGCCAGTTCTTGCTGCTTGTTGATTTGCTTGGCTAAACTCCCTGAACCACACCACATCCTTTGATGTAATTTACCTTAAAAAGCTAAGTGATAGCCGTAAGGACTATGCTAGCTTCTGGATAATATATTTTTTTAAAAAATTGTTCCAGACACCATAAATATGATCATGATGAAATATCAGAGCACAGAACAAACTTGATTGTCATCTGCGTACTCTGCATGGGCAGAAACACGAAAACAAACAAAATTAGATTCTATCCTCTATTGCTTATAGGCAGGTAACTGAGTATTGGACACTCTACATCTTTGATCTTTGGCAAATGAAAAAAAGTCAAAAGAAAAAAAATCATAGAATTATGGAATCATGGAGTCCTTTTGGTTGGAGGAGACCTTTATGATTATCAGTCCAACCATTAACCTAGCACTGCCAAGTTACAACTAAACCATGTCCCTCCGCATTACATCTACATTCTTTTAAATACCTTCAGGGATGGTGACTTCACCACTTCCCTGGGAAGCTTATTCCAATGCTTGATAAGTCTTTCAGTGAAGAAATTTTTCTTAATATCCAACCTAAATCTCCCCTGATGCAACTGGAGGCCGTTTCCTCTTGTCCTATCACTTACTGGGAAAAGAGACCTTACACCACCTTACTACAGCCTCCTTTCAGGTAGCTGTAGAAAGCAGTAAGGTCTCCCCTGATCCTCCTTTTCTCTAGGCAAAACAACTCCAGTTCCCTCTGCCACTCCTCATAAAACTTGTTCTCCAGACCCCAAACCAGCTTCTGAACACGCTGCAGCACCTCAATGTCTTTCTTGTAGTGAGGGGCCCAAAACTGGACACAGCACTTCAAGTGTGGCCTCACCAGTACTGAGTATAGAGGTACAATCACTTCACTAGTTCTGCTAGCCATGATATTTCTAACACAAGCCCCTTGTGACTGGCTGCCAGCTGGATTTAACTCCATTCACCACTACTCTTCGGGCCCAGCCATCCTCCAGCAAAGTGTATGCCCATCCAAGCCATGAAGCAACCAATTTCTGTGCTGTGGAAAATAGTGTCGAAGGCTTTCACTAAAGTCCAGGTAAACAACATTCACAGCCTTTCCCTCATCCACTAGAAGGAGATCAGGGTAGTCAAGCAGGGCCTGCCTTTCACAAACCCTTGCTGACTAGGACTCGCGACCTGCTTGTCTTGTGCGTGCCATGTGATGGAATTGAAGATGATCTGCTCCATAACCTTCCCCAGCACTGAGGTCAGACTGACAGGCCTGTAATTCCCCAGATCCTCCTTGCAGCTCTTCTTGTAGGTGGGCATCACGTTTGCTAGCTTCCAGTCAACTGGGACCTCTCCAGTTAGCCAAGACTACTCATAAATGATGGAAAGTGGCTTGGTGAGCACTTCTGCCAGCTCCCTCAACTTCCCTGGGTGGATCCCATCTAGCCCCACAGACTTGTGTGCATCTAAGTGGTATAGTAGCTTGCTAACCTTTTCCCCTTGGGTTATGGGGGTTCATTCTCCTCCTCATCCCTGTTGTCCAGCTCAGGGGGCTGGGTATCCTGAGAAGGGTCTATTAAAGAATGAAGCAAAGAGGGCATTAAGTATTTTTCCACATCCTTGGTTACTATGTTTCCCCCTGCATCCAATAAAGGATGGAGGTTCTTCTTAGTCCTCCATTCGTTGCTAATGTATTTATAGAAACATTTTTATTGTCTTTTATGGCAGTAGTCACATTGAGTTATAGTTGGGTTTTGACCCTTCTAATTTTCCCCCTGCATAGCCTCACTAAATATTTGTAGTCTTCCTGAGTAGCCTGTCTCCTCTTCTATAGGCCATAATCTTTCATTTTCTTCCTAAGTTCTAGCCAAAGCTTTTGGTTTAGCCAGACTGGTCTTCCCTGCTAGCTCGCCAGATGAAATTGCCAGTTTCCAAGTCAGCTTTATAGAATCTCACATCATAAAGGAAAGGAAAATTTTTCTATTCAAGTCTCTAGAGCACTGAGTTGATATAGTAATTAAACACCTACGTCATTTATTTTTGAGAGTAATTAAGTATTCTAAATGGAGTTATGTACATGACTAGTTTCTTTGCTGAATCAGGGGCTTAGACTAAACTGGTGGAAGTGACTCCATACTTAGCAGAGAGCAAAATACCAATTACAGAAAAGTGTGTTGTTTGTTTGTATGTTTGTTTTTAATTATATATTTTTTTCCTAAGTAAAATCAAAGTAATTAAACATACACAAACTGATGTATGTTCCCTACTCAGGTTGGGATGAGGAAATGAAAAGAAAAATGGTCTGCTGTTACTAATCAAAAAAGTAGAAATGTTGTATTTGTATATTTCATCATAAAGTAAAATGCTTTCAGGTTTACAGAGGAAAAGTACTGAGAATATGTTCAAAACACCACCCTTGGAAGTAAAATGCCTCTGTGGACTGTGAAGTATGACCTCCCCTTCATCCCCCTTAGGGATTCATGCCGTTTGTTGTTCATTCCTTTTAAGGCAAGATTTTAGGAGTTTCCCATTACAGGCAAGCAGGAGAATTCCTCTCCATGCTAATATAGTAGCCAATAAGCTTTTGCCAATGGTGTATTTGGTCTTCATTACAGTAGTACCTAAATATTCCCACATTTATCTTCACTGTACCTTGTGAAGTAGGGAAGAGGTACTGCTCCCATTTTGTGGCTGGAATGAGGCTAAATCCTTGCCCCAAAGTTGGTCAGGAGGTGTGTAAGAGATGTGAGCCATAGGAAGGAGGTATTCCCTGCCTTAGGGCAGTGCCTTGGTCAGCCTTTCTTTCTACAGGAATATGAAGCCTTATCCAGGACTAGCAGCACAAACATTTCTTGTGTGGTTGAAGAAATTATGACACATCCCACCTCTTGAACTGTGTTTCACGTGGGATATGTCTTGTGATCTCATGTTCCCTTGCCCCTTGCCCATTAACAACCTAAAGCACAGCCTGCACTTTTCCAAGCACTGAATTGTTTTTATCTTATGAACATCATGAGCTAATTAAAAATTACAGTACACACTGTGTTTCTATCATGCTTCTGTTCCAAAGTCTCATCACTCTATGTGGTTATATAGGTGGCATTTATACACGTGACTGTACTAGACTCCCAGCTGTACTGCTATACAAATGAAAAGCTTTAAAGACAGAGTAATTATAAGATAAGATGTGACAAAACAAAAATGATGCTCAGATGTCACACTTGAGTAATGAAATAAACATTTCAAATGCCATTGAATATATTTAATTAATAAAATGTCTTGATAAACATGAGAACATTAACTAAGGACTTTAAAAACAGCATTACAGATTTCCTCAAATTTGTACAGTAAGAGACAGCAGAAGTGCTGCAAAATATAGTAAGTACTTTGACTTAGCTGAAATCCTACAGGCAGTCTAGAAAGAGAAAGAACATTTGGATGAAAATATAACTAAGCAGAGATTCTAGAAATAATTTGGCTATAAAAAGCACAGGAGTCCAGGCTTTGATGAATTCCTGAGACCATTCTATAAAGAAAAACAAAGATGCACTAATGCTAAGGAAAAATACCTTTGCTGAGTTGGACAGAAAGATTTTGGTGATAAGAAAGTTTCTAGTCATAACCCTAACTCTTTTGAAATTATGAAGGTGCATAGAAAACACAAATCCTGAATAAAGATAGATTGTAAGAAACCAGCAACATTCTGGCCAGCAGATTGGAAATAATCTTCTCAAGTGTAAATCAGATCTATCTCTTTAGATTAATTAAGAGCAAGTTCATAATGATGTTAGTTCATTGATTTAATTTTACATTTTCCTAAGTGTAGAATTGATTATAATGTCAGTGGAGGTGGCAAGAAGGATTTTGAACTCTGCTCTGGAGTTAACACTGCAACTAGTACTAAAATCAAATTTGCTTGCATATGGGAGAGCAACTCCAGGCATTAACCCTTCTTTCTTTTATCCCTGGTATTTTAATCTAAATTAATTTGAAATAGTATACTACATCAGTTATAAAATAATTTTCTAGGTAAAATCCACCTTTCTTTCAGATGACATCACAGTGACACCACAGTCCAAGTGATCTATACGGTTGTGAGCTCCAATATGGATCTACCATTACCTGCAGATAACTTAGATGTTATGTGGCAGAAAATAAATCTGGCCTCTGCTTCAATGGCTTAGACTGTTGAGAATTTAACAGACTTAAATACTTTCACCGGTGTCCAAGTCATAGGGAGATGGGGAATTCCTAGGGACTTAAATATTATTATTCTTGATGTGTGTTGATTATTCTTGATGTGTGTATGATTATTCTTGATGTGTATTATTATTCTTGATGTGTGTTGTCCTCAGATACCAAGGTCATCAGTGCTAGCCTAAACCTATATGGGAGCATGGAGTTAAACAGAATTTTTGGCTTTCTGAAACTGGAAAATTACCAGCTCTTTCTTCCCTCAATACCTGATGAATGCAAATGAAAATATGAAATTACTTATCTTCCACAGCAGCTGGTTAATACCTTTAATTTCTTAGGCAATAATAGTATAAGGTTGACTGGGATAAGTTTAACATCTGGCAAACATTAACAAAGGTATTTCAAATCTTAGCAGGATAGCTGGCAGGTTTAGTAGATACCATGTTTGGTTATAACAGTAAACCAAAAGATACAGTTATTTTAATTTAAAATTGGACTTGAATAGGATGAGGTCTGATGAAGGAACATAAGTCAAATTGCAAATTTGACTGATAGATATAACTGTGTTAGAGATCAAAAGTAGCAACAGAATTCCAGAGATGAAAACTAGCAACGGAATTCCACATCTATAAATATCCTATATCACTATTTCCAGGTGAATTTTTGTTGGGAAAGAAGCATAAAATTTCTGAGTACAACAGGATAACTCTGACCAAGATGGGGAGAATTAGATATGCTTTGACTCCCCAAAATGATAAGAGAAAATGAATGTTTTATTCTTCTAAAATGAGCACTTATTTGAAGAAAGACAGAAAGATAACCCTGTGGGTTGCTTTTACCCCAAAATGAAATCTTCATTAATTAGATGCATGAATTCTTGCAGAGGTCACCAGTTCTGTGAAATATCAATTCCTCTAGCAGAGGATGTGAAATGTGATGGTTTTGAGAATCTAGATATTGGCTACTTGGTAGATCCGGTTCTGAGACTGAAAATAAAGATAGCAGTAAATTGGGCAGAATGTGTATTCGGCTTATCCTTGGTAGTTTAAGAGCACATCAAAACGAGTCCTGTTAGGTAAAGAATCCACCTTCCACACAGAAGTTGTATCATCCAGCAGGCAAGTCCTTTAACAGCTCTGTACTAATGTCTCTCCATCTGCAAAATGATTATATTAACATTTACCTACCTCAGAGTAGAAGCTGGACGAGCTTAATTAACATATGTAGCTATTTAAAGCTTTTTGGCTGAAAACTGCACTAGAGATCCAGAGTATTTGTTAATATTATTTCTATACCCAGATTATTTGCTCACGTTTGCAACATGCCAGAATGGAAACCTATTGGATGCAATGCAGTATTGGACTGGTCACCAAACGAGAAGCTCAATGGCATAAACAATAGCTCTAATTGTCAGGGTGATTTGGAAGATCCACCCATCTTAAGGCTTTATTGCAACTCTTTGGCCATATAGAATACAAATCAACTTTGATTTATGATACTGCTAGCTCCAAAGCCACGAAGGAGCAAAGAGCTAGAGTTTGGAATGGAGCCGGGAGTTCATTCCAGCAGCATGCAGTCTCATTTGGGCAGATGTCACAACCTCCACCTCGGACTGAAAGCTCAGTGTGAGCCAGCAGAAAATACATTTTTAATATGCTGGATAATAAGGCAAATGCTGTTATTTGGAACTACTAGCAAAGACACCTGCTGACAGTTGGCATTAAAGGCAATGGCACCTGCTAGACATTGCAGGGGGAGAGGTGAAATCTGATCCTTGTTGAAGGCAAGGGAAGTTTTGCCATTGACTTCAAGCACGCCAGAATTTCTCTTACAATGATTAATGATTTATATGTGCATCTACAAGGTTATGGGTAGTTTAGGAAACTTTTATACACAGGCAGATGTCCATGATGTCAAATAGTTGGGATGCTGAGATACCAAAGGAACACAATTAGCATAATAAACACCTAGTAGGAAAAAAGTAGATAGATCACACCTTGCATTAAAAATGGATTGATTCCAGAGTTTTATATCATTCCATACAAAAGTCATACAACAAAACTCAGTGGCATTGGTGGTTGGTGAAAAACCCTTTCCAATGCTTAGAATGTTTGCAATTTACAGTGGCAGGACACTGTCCAAGAATCTGGAGGGTACACAGAATTCCTGTGCATTCACTTTATGCAGAAAATAAATTGCCTGACTCCTCTTTAAATTTATTCAAAACCACGGGCTTTGATGGAGGTAAGAAATAACTTATTGAAAGCAAAATCTGGGGAGAACCAGCTCTGAATTTTGCTTGGGTATGTTGCCCAGTGTGTCTTTCTTCCTCTCTATTTTAGTATTATCAGTCTCCTGTGTCTACATTTTTTTCTTGAAATTGTGTAAGAATATTTGAAGCTTTTAATAATCTGCCAATAGAACCTCTGCAGCTGAGCCTGCTGAAAGACCCCTGTGTATTTTCTAAAGAGAGCAAATTTGCATGCAGTTTTTTGAGTATGCTGAGAGAATGTTTCTGCTGAAGTAATTTTTTCCAGTAAAATCCCAGAGTGCTTGTTCAAGAGGCTGGTCTGACAGATGAACTTTCACAAGCTGAAAAATTTAGTCTGGTTGAGTGCTTCTAGCGTATATATCACTAGTTCAACACACAGACCCATGTGAGGCAAAGCCTGGACTAGAGCCCAACACCTTGTTTCAAACTACGCTCAGCCAACCATTAACCTGCAGCAATCGGCAGCCAATCGCTGTAACAGGCTACGAATCACGGACCAGAAAACCAACAAGAAAGGAGTACGGAGCTGTTCCTACTTATGCTCCTTGCAGAAAAGCGTCTGGTTGCTTTGATGTAGTGTAACTTACACCCTGGCAAAACATAATCAGGTTCAGGTGGAAGAGTCATGCAACTCCCTTTCTGCGGAAGGGCCAGAAGCAAGGATTCCCCCTTTTGGTGCTTCAGGATTAAGTTAAAAATGTCAATACCTTCTGGGCCTTTAGGTTCTCTCTTTCTGGTTGAAGATGGAGAGATGCTGGAGAAACTACAGCATCTGCTCTGCTTCTACCCAAAACCTGGTTTTAGAGGAACTCACAATGCCCAGACAATACCGTAGCACTTACAAGGTACTTCCATTCTAGTGACTAAAGCAGAACAAAAGCTTGTGATTGTATGAGGAATGGAAATTTGGAAATCTGAAATTTTCTTCCAGACTGACTGTTGTAAAGTGATCCCTTCACCACAATGCAGGCACTAGGCTAGATAATGTGCTGGTGTGATTCCTCAGGAAATGCAGCCGCTGCTGTCCCGTCACAGTGAATGTATGGCAGATCCATTCACCAGTCCAGTCTCAGAGAAAAGGTTGTGGACAAGGTACTGGTTAGGAAAACACAGTGTGGTGTTTTGCAGTCCATAAAAAGGGACAGAAGACCCCTATGGCTTCTCTTCTCTTCCCGTAATGCAATTGGTGGTGGTGGACAGTCAGGTTTTAAAAGGTGACGATGTTTTAAAGGAAAGTGTAACTACAATCAAGTGTCACTTTGCAACATGAATTACATTGCATGTACAGGTAACACAGTTCCACCTGCTCTTATCTGATGCAATCACATCACATGTCATAATGTCTTTTAAGTTTCAATAAGTACACTGTTCAATTTTTTCCTGCTTTATAGTATTTTCTTCCTAAATCTTCCTCTAGATCCTGTAATACTCTTAACATATCTGCAAATCTACTACAGTAGCTACTTTATTTAAATAACAAGACTCCCCCTTTACTCAGGAATTAAGCAACCTTTGTTGGCAGCAGTCTGGTAGGGTGCTTAATTCTGAAAAGGTTGTGCAAAACCCAGGCTAAACTATTGAAAGAATGTTTCAAAAAAATTAGAACTGAAGGTTTGCTCTGTTGCAGAGCAAATAAACTTGCATTAGCTCTTCAAAGCAGACCTCATTGTTCAATGGCTCTGAGGCAGTTGTTGCTTTCTCAGCAGAAATGCTTCTGATTCAGTTTGAACTAGTCCTCTGGCATTTTTCACCACATAAAATGATATCAGCAGAAAACTCTGTGCTCTACATGACCAAGAAACCATTGTACAATATTTTAAGTAAGACTTTCTTTATAGAGGGAAGCTATCAGTATTGTTTACACTGTATTTTTAGGGCAGAAACTGGAACTTACGCTGTATGGCAGCCTACTAAGTTGGAAATCTTTGGTAATCGGGGCTTTTAGAAAGGAAAAACTTGCCATCTCATTGCAGCTATCTCTTAGGAAGGCATTGAAAAAAACCTATTGATTTCTCCACACTATGATAATTCTTGGGACTAGAGCTCCCATCATCTACTGCTTATCTTCTGAGATACTTCTTTGAACTGTTATGCTGTGGCATTTGGTCTTGGTACCAATGACAGTTCAAATTTACAAAAACAGATCTTCAAGACATTTAATCAGGAGACTCAAAGGATGGGCACAGTGGGATTTCACATCATATCCTGTAGGGCAATTTAACATGGTTTGTTCTCCCATTTGTCTCCAGCACCTTGTCATGTTGCAACAAGAAGGTATCAGATCATCAAGAAAAAAGGCAAGATGGTCTCTGTAAAGGTAGTAAAGGTAAAAGCATCTATAGGATTCTGTGACCTATGCAGTGCAAGGGAAGGTAGGAAGTCAAAGACGAAAAAGAACATTTACTAAGCCAAAAAATTATCACAGAAGCTAAAGGACACAGTTGGTTAAGAAGCAACTTAGCAAAGAATGCTACAAAAAATATCTGCACCAGCCTAACGGAAAAAGAAAAGAAAGGGATAGAGTGATGGGGCAAGGAGACAAAATTTGGACTCTCTCAAGGAAAATTTTGAAAGCTTCGTGCCTGAAGATAAAAAAGAACCATTTCTGCAAAAAGTATTAGAAAGTGACATGGGGATATTATCCCTATTTGGCCTAAGTGATCTGCTTAGTGTTCTGCATTTCTGTATCCTACACATGGATGCTATTGCTTCTCTCAGCCTGAGCACTTCTTTGGTTATTAAATGGTCTCAGTGCCTCTTGTGAAAGAACTTGGGGTGTGATCAGTACAACCCAGTGTCAGCAAGACTTACAAGATCAGTCTTTATGTCTCATGTGTTGTTATTGCTCAGCTCTGTGTGGAGACACCTATGCCTGCTCAGAGATACTAGCAGCCCAATCTCATTCCCACTCAGCTGGTGGAAAAAGTCCAATTCATATCAATTCATATTCAATTTCCTAACTTGGTTTAGGTCACAACTCAATTACACACTAGGTAATAATCTTTTTTTTTTTTTTTTTTTTTCATTCAATTCTGTACTAAAAAGCTGACTCAAACTTTATGTTTAATGTGTGGGTAAACAATTGTGCATATGTATCAGATTAGTATATATGCAAAAAAGTCTCAGCTTTTTCATTTTCCAAGAATTTGAGTAAATTCCTCATTTTTTTCATATGCTGATAAGTCTTTCATTACCAACTTTTTTATAAAGAGAATACATTTAGATAACCTGTATCATTAGGTAATGATATGTATTCTACTGAGACATATAACTTCAAAGGTGCAGTAATTTGGAATATTTATACCATGTCTAGTTTCCCATTGATTTAGTTTAAATTAAAAGAAAATCCTTAAACCTTAATTCTCTTTCCCAACCCCTTCCAAAAACGAAAGCTCCCCTTCGAAGAGCTAGTGGTGTCAGATATTAGGGAGTTAATCTGGGCGTCCTTGGTTTAAAGTTGTTAATGTCTATCTCATCTGCTCTGTCCTATCATCTTCAATTTGTCAGCAGTGTGTAGTAATATGTTTGATTCATTAGAAGTGAAAAAAGGATGGTGAAAAGCAAGTAAATATGTCAGTCAAACCCCATAAGTATTAAATCACCTCAATTCGTGTGGTAAAAACGGGCGTCTTATTGGGTGAACTGAGGCCAGCTTGATTCACCACCAAAATGTGAATCTGGAACTGACATTGAATTTGCAGATGTGCATAAGAGAAATCCCTTGACTTTTGAAATAATTGACTTTAAGGAGAGGCAGGAAGAATGTAAACAGTGTCGTTAAGCAGACTGAAGTTAATCAGTTATTGTCATTACTACTGAAATTAGTCTCAGTTTGACATCATGTTGATTTCCTAATTATTTTGTCTAAATAAAGATTAAATTATTTTTTTTAAATTCACTTAGATTACACAAATCCAGGACATTTCTGAACAATCTTCTTGCTTGTAAACAACAAAAGGAAGTGATATCATACATGAGATTAATAGCTGAGAAGTGAAGCTTTTGTGTGTGCAAAAATTTTAATTTAGAGCTTTCAGGGGAGAAAGAGGTATAAACACTGAAAACAAACCAGCCAGAAAGCTACAGTGAAGAGTGCTGAAAATATCAAGCATACATTGAAAACACCGGGCATATAATTATGTGCCGTGCTTGCAGAAAGGGATGTCTAATTGAAAATTTGGGATTTTGGATGCAATCATAAAAACAATGCCGTAGTGAAAAGAAAGGACAATGTCTCTCTTTCTTGCCTCTCTGTTTACATAGGCTGTCATCCAAAGCTGTCAAAGAATAAAGCCCTATTAGCAGAGCTTTTCCAGGTGTTTTCTGTCTACTGCAAGTTTACATACAGGCTGATTCAGAAGTGCAATGACTACAATTGAATTACCACGGCTCAAATTAATTTGCGCTTCTGTTCTCTGGTATTCAATTGAGCCACAGAGCATCTTTTTTGGGTCACTTAGATCTGCATCAGCCCATCTAATGGGAGTGATGTACTTTACATGTCAACACAGACTAACTTATCTGGCTCATATTTTCTCTCTTGGAATGCAAGACTTAAAATAGATGCCGTTTTAATACTTGGCTTTCATTTAAAGACCCATCTGCTGATGCCTGATGGAAACATTTTTAAACACTCCATTTAGAGATAATTTTGTTCATATGTTATAGATTTATTCTATTCCTACTTCTCCAGCTTAAATCAGCAGGAAAAAAATGATTTTGTCTAATTAAGATTTCAGTCTTTTATTTTATTAGTGGCTCTAGAGTGCTGTAACTTCCAAAGCAATCACTGATGCTGTCACAATGGGAAAATGGCTACCTGGTTTTTAAAAGCAGCAAAGATTTATGCATCACCTTCCTTACTGTTTTTTTGTTTTGTTTTGTTTTGGTTTTTTTTAACACTTACTAGTATTAGTATAATCTAGTATTACACCTGATACAAATGATGATGACATGACAAAGTTTTGAAAAGTGTCTAATCCTCAGTTTGAGACATTTAGAGGCACTTTTGTTTTCAGAAATGAGTGGCCAGCATTTGGTGATGGTTGGCCTTACTGCGCTGTCTCCCATTGGGCACTTGCAAAGCCCAATGTCCAAAATTCCTCTCTCCTCTGAATGAGTATTCCAGGCATCTGATACAGTTGGAATTTGAAGCAGCTAAATATGCGCCAACAAAATGTGAATAACTGATTGCAAGAACAAAAACAGTAATCAGTTTTATCAATTACCACTGATTGTTCAAATGAAAAATAAGTTACAATTTGAGATCTGAAACCAACCTTTTTGTTGTTAAGGAACAATTTTTAATTGTTAATTTTGTTAAATTTGTTGTTGAGGAAAAATTTTTAATTGTTTCTTAATGCTTTAATTCTGTGTTTAACATATACAATAGTTTTGTTATCACTGCTACCAAGATTGTGGCAAATGGTCATGAGTTATGGATATTAGCCAACAGAAAAATACCAACTTGAAAAAACTAGTGAAAGCTGTAACAGGCAAAGGCTTTTGTCAGAATGATGCCTAAAAATATTAGGACAGAACCATTTGCTCCAAAAGAGAAAGAAAAGGGTCATATCTCAAGTAAATAGGGTCCAGTGAGAGTGTCTAAGCCTTTTGGTTTTCTAACAATTCTTCTAAAAATTCTTCTATGATTCACTGTGCTGTCTATCGTGTTGGGAAGTGCATTATTTGAGTCCTGAGGTATATTATAAAGGACTTTGGATATTTTACCCAGGGGGCAGGAAAAACAAAACGTGTGATGCTGGAAAAAATAACACACAGAAACAAGAAACCAGCTATGGGTACCTTTGCATTTGTCAGTCATCAGGTGGGTTCCTCTCAGCAACTTCAAACTAATGTTGAATTGGTATTGCGTTTTTAATCAAAAAGCTCCTTTTGCGTGTATCTCAAAGAGTGCTGGTCTTCAGCCCACACAATGACTGGTTGGTTGCTTCATGTTCGCAAAATCTTTTAACAGGATACCCAGATCTTAAGCAAGGAGCTTTGGCTGACATTTTACAAATGTCATCGACTAAAGCCTGGCACTTTTTCAGAGGTGCTGAGCATCAAAACTTTCTAGAAACTTGGAGAAAGAATTGTTGTTACTTGGCATTTTATGGCTAAATATGGATTTAAGCACCTTAGTTTAGGCACTCAGTATTTATGTGTTAAGCTTAAGGACTAGATATTACAACACTGAGCTACACAATTTCTATCCTATACAAACAAGTACAGTGAATGTTCAGGATATATTAACGACCTGCTATGATGATGAGAATGGTAATACTTTATGGACATATAATATGTGGATAAAGGTAGTTTGTCTTGTAGCAATTTTTCATTCTGACTGTCTTCAGAGGAAATTGCTTGTTTTAGCTACCTGTCAGGAATGAGTTCATGCATAACAACATGTGTCCTCCATGCATGAGTTCATTGGTGCGGGCAGAATGAGTGACTGGCACCGTCCCTGCCTTAGGCTTGGAAGAATCCTTTAGGACCACAGCTGTTGTGTGAACGAGGTTGGTGCAGGGATCACAATGACAGATACTTCATTTTTTTCAACTTACTCTCCCTTGACTGGCTAATGAAAAAAAAAAAAAAAAAGGAAAAAAAATACCCCTGTTTGCAGTGATTTAATGAAAACACAAAGCAAATCATTACTACCTGTATGTGAAGGTATCACATGCATGGAATCACATGGGATCAGCTGTTCACCGATCAAACTGTACCAGAAGTAGTATATATAGAGGTCAGTTTTTATAAGGTCAGGTCTGGATCACCTGTTTTATGGAACAGCGCTAAGCAACAAACTTTGCTGCTGAGTCATTATGGAAGAAGTGATGCTGACTGGAAGGGAGGGCTTGCCTTCAGATTTCAGGTCTGAAGCCATAAGAGATCAGAATTTTTCAATGTGAGAAATGTAAAGCAGAGTTCACGTGTGACTAACTTCCAGGATTCAAGCACATTAGTAACATAGGATTTTAAGGATGGGGAAAGACTCATTACAAAATCTGATTTCACTCATATTTCAAAGTTTGCCTCTCTTCTTGGGCAGGTTTTGGTTTCTTTTTTGGTATTTTCCCACAAAATTGTCTTACTCGTATTGCCTAAAAGGAACATCTTCTCTAAGTCACAAAACAGGAATAATCACATTGGAACAGCATTTCTTGAGACACTTTTCATTCAACTTTTTAATTTCAACATTTTCATGCAAACTCCAAGCATCACTAGTCTACTAATAAATTTGTTTGTCTTTCATGTTCTACCAGTCAAATGGCCTCATCACAGGAAAAAGTTCTAGAAGACATCTATGAAGTTTAGGTTGTCCCATGCTTAGGTAGCAGCTCAGTGGTGGTTTTCAGGATTGCAGTTTTAGTAAAAAATGTGCATGATGAAGCTAAGCCTTATTTTATTCTCTGATAGATAAAATGCACAACTTTTTGTAACATAACCTGAGACTCTTATTGACAATACCCTTGCAAAGACATTTATCTACTCCCATCTTTCAAAACCAAAGGTAATTACTCCTTATTGCTACTGAAAGAGAAAGCATCTTATGCTTATTACAGTGTTTGTGTATGGGCAGATTCCACAAACTAGCCAAAGAACTGGAAGTTCATTTCCAATCTGATCTGCTAGTCATTTGTCTGTGTGCTAGTACACTGACACCTGCATGGAATTTGGCCTAACTTCACTCAGTTTTGTCTTAAGATATAATTTTCAGCTATTTTCCAGGAGTTTATAAAAGCTTGTTTAGCTATTAACTAGCTTTAAAAGTATTTATGTCTTAGAACTTGTACAGCATTTGAAAAACACTAAGAAATTGTTCTTGATATTGAATGTAGTAACAAGAACAGCCCATGAAAAACAAAGACATAGGAAGAAACATAGCATTGTGGTGATGGAAAACACTTGCTACCTCTTTCAGAGCAAACCTAAGCCTTTGTAATAAGGTACACCTGGTATCACTTAACCCTTCCCACAGCTGATTTTCTATGGTAGGTTATTGCCATCTTCCTTTATTATTCAGAAGCCTGATAGAGTAGGGTTGGTTGGTACTTTGTGCTTGAGTTTCTAAGCAAATAAGATTTTATCTAAGAGATTTGGGTGGGATTTTTCTTTTTTCTTTTTTTTTTTTTTTTTTTTTTTTCCCCCTATTTCTCTTTGGTTTCTAAATACAAAAATCATATAGTCTCTGGGGAACATCTAGCTTTTAATGAAAAATGCCGTATCTGAAAACTGGCAAGACTGCAAACAAGAACTCCTTTCCCTTCACTATACCTCTTTGTGGCTTTCTCTTCCTTATTGGTAGAGCCAAGCAGCTACAGCCCTAGAGAGGCCATTTTGCAGCTTGCTACACCTCCTTCTTCCAAGTGGTAAGTGCTTTTGATTCCTGCTATTTTTTTTAATACCTTTTTTTTGTTCTCAGTCACTCAAGGAAGCAGTAAGAATGAAAATATGAGTTTCTAGACCAGAAGGAATGCTAAAGCTTTAGAAATGGATTTGTACTTTTTGTTCAAGTGTACTTCTTCTGAGAGAAAAGTAATAATGAGTGCATATGTGTATATATATATAAATAAATGATTTTAAGGATTCATGCTGATGTGCTTTCTGCCATACCACAATTTGGAAAAAAAACACTAACTGAGGGAAGGTTTTATTTTCTTACTTGGAGACACATGCTGCATCTCTATGCCTATGCTTCTTTAATTACTAGGAAATTAGATGCATGTAAATAAAAAGGAATGAAAAAACAAATTTACTTGCCTGAATTTAAAATTATCTTCAAGGTTATCTGAAATTGTTTTCTGTTTTAAGAATATGTTGATAATTAAAACCTCCTGCTTTTTCTGTATCTGTAGGCCCATAAAAAGTCCTGGATTTTAATATTTTTTTTTTTAAGGGTGGGGGACAGGGAGAGCATTTAACTGTTTCTGGATTCATTTGCCAATGTTCCTCTTCTTTATGCTATGCATGCATGCACATTTCTCCTGCCCTGTATCTGTTAATGAGATAAAGGCAGGGATGTTACACAGATATTGCTTAACTCCCCATCTCCTGGAATCATAGACTTACATTAGAATTTTATATCTTATTTAGTAATTATGCTTATGACACTCCTATTTCAGGAAGGCTTGAAATAACCCTGAAAAATGTAAACTAAATGTAACTCAAATGCAACAGTTCTTGAAGAGGCTAAAACAATAGCTTTGAAAACAATTGACAGCTTTATAAATTTTGATGACATATCAACTTTACAAGTTGCCAGTGCCACCTCAGTAGGTGACTGTAGAAGATGGAGCACCTATTGTGCTTACTTCCTAAGGCTGTCTCTTCCCAGGGCTGGGAAGAAAGGTAGCTTGTGCTCCTACTCTGAGAGGTCTCTTTTACCAACCTATGACCAAAGTAATCTACCTGGTGTTTCCCATGTCTTTCTGTGCTATAGAGGTAGATTTATAAAACATGAAGAGTCATGTTGCACCAAAGATTCTTGAAATGCCTTGATTCGATGCCACCTGCCTTCCTTCTTTTCTCATTTAATAACAACATATACTGTGATGAGGAGTAAGATATTCACAACTATGAAGTCTCTATTTTTAGAAAGTTACTTTAAAGAGCACAGTTCCCTGTATCTGTTTTTCATGCTTTTAATACTGCTGTATGGACCAAGATCACACTCTTGAAAATAACCTCAGTTGAGAAGGTCTTTGTGGATACTGTGAAAGGTGTCTGTATCTGAATCTGTTCAAAGCTCCTTTCTTAAGTAAGTCGGAGTGTTATAGGAAGGCAAAATGCTAAAATTGTCCCTGTGTGGATGGTTTTCATATTTTAGTAAAAAGCATAAGGACTTAATACAAGTGTTCGAAAAGCATAAGGACTTAATACAAGTGTTCGAAAACTACAAAGTTTTATATGCCTGCAGTGGATGTAGTTAAGATTCTAAGCAACAAAAGTAAGACAGAAAGGACTCTGTGTTAAAATAAAAGGTATGTGTTGATGTAAAAGGTGATACTGCTTATGACAGTCTGAAGACTGTTTTATCTTTTTCCCGTGCTCTGGCTGAACACTCTGGTGCTTGTTTATTTTCAAATCTGTGGACTTCAACATTTTAAAGGAAGTTTTTCTACCTGTTGTAGAGTACTTTTCTGACAAGTCCATCTCTGGCAACGGAGCAATGATTTCTTCATCTGTTTTTTCAAGTAAATTTACTACATTGTCATCTTGCTGGACAATGACATAGTACTGGCATCTGTTTTCTCCCTAACCAATTCAGTGGGGCATGTATGCCACTGAGGTTGGATGCAGGTGGTGTGTAGGAAGGGAAGCTTGACAGGAATGTAACTATTTCAGCATAACAGCAACAGCGTGGTGGGTATGTTGAACATACCACGTTCGGTGGTATTCTTAATGTGGCAACCTATTCTTTCATTCAGCTACCCTAGTAAGAGGCCCTATGTCTCTCTGAATAGATCGGTTTGTTTCTTCTTCCCTATGGTATCTGATTTAGACTAGATTGACAGAATAGCCAAATATTAGGGGGGAAAAAACCCCACAACATCAACAAAATCAAACCATTCCAGAAATGTTCTTCTGAATTTTTTGACTGTCTTTAGTCAAGTTCTTGACTTGGCTTGCTAACACTGAATTATGTGTTTAGTCAAGTTCTTGACTAAAGAACTGTCTTTAGTCACTTGTCTTTGCTCAAGTTCTAAACAACAAATGCGTTCTTTGTAGCGGCCAACTCCATTTGACTCCAGCAGTCTTTTAAACCTCTAAAGGCAACGTCTGGCCCTCCAAATGAGAAGCTAAGCATTCCCTTACTGAGTGAAGAAGAAATACCTTTGAAATAAATACCTGCCACAAGGACAGCTTGTATTTTGAATGCCAAATATCAAAAACAATTAACAGTGAATATGCTGAAAACTGAATCCTACTTGAATGGAATTCTGATTACAAACACTCAACAGTAGGAGATAACAATCTAGTATTTATCAAGGGAAAACACTATCACCTTTTTCTAGCTAGGGTTTTTTCATTATCAGGATTCATATTTTGTCATAATGTTTATACAGAATGTAATAGACCTGTAGAAAAAGATTTGGAAATAAGCATACAGATCACTTAAGCAGCTTTGAACACTTTTCCTCATAAGATGCAAGTTGCTGTAGGTCATTGTATCCTTTTACTTGAGGAAGGATGAAACCTGAGTCAAAACTAGATTAGCTATTGTCTGAAACTGGTAAATTCTTCCATCATGCTCAAAATCAATGTAACATCTGTGTGGATAAAAAAATTAATCCAGTCTGTGGACTAATGATGTTAGAAAAAGGTAGTTTCAAAAGGAATATGAACTCTCCTATCTCTGTCTGCTTTTTCAAACTAGTCTATTCCTAGAGATTATTTTTTTTTCCCTCGATACCAGCCTATCCCCAATTCCCTTTCCCATCTCTCCTGTGATCAGTCGAGAGTCTAACCAGAAAAACATCTGCTTTGTTAATGGAAGTTACCTTTAGATGACACCCCAACAGCTGTAGTCTGAGTCAGCCAACAAAGAATCCTGGTATGATTTTACATGACAGGTTAGAGGAACAAAAAGTGGTGTAGTTAATTCTATTTTTATTTTTAACATTCGGATCACCCTGGAGTGGAATGCTTGCTAACACTGAATTATGTGTTTACCATTGCTAGTCAGTATCGTTAGTCTAAACTGAGTCCTTGCGGGATAGCGTCATAAAGCAGATACTCCCAAAAGAACAACCTGTTATTCTGGAACATGTAGCTGTCCTGGGGCAATTTAAAAACAACAACAACAAAACAAACAACAAACCAAAAACTAACCAATCAACAAACAAAACCCCAAACATACATAAAAAAACTCAACAAACAAACCGATGTGTGATAGATGGGGTGTTAGAGAAGAATGTAAGAGCAAGTTCCTAAGCTGTATTGTCCCCTGTATTTCTACTGAGGTTCTTTTTCTACCTCAGTCAATAATGAGGAAGCAAGATTGGATCACAAACGGTTCCTTTACTGCATCACCCAACTGGATTGTCTAATTTGCTATGCAAGCAGTAAAACCAATGAATTTTTATTTCTTCTGGATTTGCATTCTTTACTTTCCTGAGGCCAAACTGAATGACTAACAGATGAATCTTGTCTGTCTTTCCCTCTGTGAGGATGCCAAGTTGTGTCATTACCCGCTGCTCGCCCACTGATTTTCAGGAACTGGGCAAGGATATAATTTTCTTTTAGACTTCTTTCAAGATGAGTTTGCTGGGCAATTTGGAACTCAAAAGTTATTTGGGGGAAGGGGAGGAATAGATGAGTAGACAAGGAACCATGATACTGAGATGAACATACCTTTCTTTTTATTGTTGTTTATAGAAAGGAATGCCCTGCATGCAGTGTTTCTCAAGAATAACATTGTCTACAACAGTATTAGGGGCTTTTTGGATAAAAAGTCCTGCAATCCATGTAGAAGACTGAAAACACTAGGAATGGTATGTGGCACCAGTAAACACACAGGCTCAGCCAAGGCAGTATACAAACTATCGGCCTCTAGCATTTTTGGTAGGATGCTGAGGAATTACGGATCTTGCTGTTGGAAATGTATGTATACTGTTTTGAATCACACCTACATGTAGAAGCATTCCAGATCTTCAGAGGTGCCAAAACTTTTGCTATCTAGCCTGGTGGATATATCTTTTCACTTTTCTCTTTGAAGTAAGCTCTTGGTTTAGCTTGCATATGCTATACAGTGATTTAGCACTTTTTAAAAAACTGTTGTGTTTTTTTAACATGTTTATGTAATTGCAAAAGCATGTGTGTATTTCTTATTCCTTTAACCTTTCTACTGAACTGAAATACTTAGCATTTCTACAGCCAACCATATGTTCACTTTAACACTGCATATATAAGAGGTTACTGCAGTAAATCAGATGACTTGCAAAAGCAATGGATGCAGCAAACCACTGTTCTATTAATATATTTTTACAAAGGTTGCTTCAGGTAAGGATTATTTTGGTCCTGTTCACAATTCGACCTCTACAATATAGTAAAACCCTGCCTTGACATAGAGTAGATGAGTAAAGGCAGTGTTTCTTGTGACAAAAGATGAAGTCCTAACTCAGAATATTTTATCTGTGGGAAAGTATGTAGGGGAACAGGAGACATTCAGAGCCAAATGCTGCCAGTAAGTTACTTGCAGGACCTACTCTACTCCTCTACAGAGGCACTGGACTGTGACTTCTTACCCCATTCTCACTGTGGCTAAAGGGTAGGGATGAAGTGAAAAGTCAGAATTGCAAGGGAAAGATCCTAAACTCATCAAGGACCTTAATTTTTACAAATGACTTGCATTTCATGCCTTATTGCAACCTTCTATCATCTTTCTTTGGTGCTTACATATGAATGTGTAATGATTACATCTGGGCAAATAAAACCACTGTAGATGTATAGTGATATCCGTAGAATTGTTGGTGCTTATCCTTCCCAATTCCACAGCTTTAAGTATGTAAGAATGAGCACGCTGTAGGGAATTATACCCTTTCAATTCCAGTTTCGTAGCATGGGAAGGTGATATAATGCTACCGATCTTGCAAGACTAAAGGACTAAAGCACCAGTAGGTGTTTACGTGGAACCCTGAGGTAGGAGATAAAGTAAATGTTAAGGGCTATTGATCAGCTAAAGGCTGAAAAGACAAATGCTGGGTTTTCTGGAGTCTCAAACTCTATACCCTTATTCAGCTGATTACAGAGCAGGAACACAAATTAATTGTTACTTTTTGCCTTAGTTATGGATGTAATGTCATCAGGAGAAATTATTTGTCATTTTTTTTTCCTTCTTTTTTAGTTGGGTAGTTGCAGAAACACTCTGAACATGGACTAGAAATGATTGTGAGCAGGACTACAAACAAGTCTGCTAGCTCAGTTAGTGTTTATTTCATTATATCCTACTATTATTGCATTTTTAGCCGTTTATCTTTTTTTCCGAAATGTGACTCACTGAAATATGTTTCCTAGCTGCACTGCAATCTTTGTGGTACAAACCAGAAACAGAACATGTCTGGGTTTTACTTCATACTTCGTCTCATAAACATTGTGCAAAGACCCCATGTAAACACCCTAATTGAGTTAGCATTTAAACTCATCATAGATTTATCCTTTAATAAATTTAAGATCTTACAGATGCCAATAAACCAATCTGTTTCATGAGCAGAGAAAAGATGATGTCTGGGTAGAAATAAATGCTAATGTTTTCAGAGGTTCACATCTGTAGAAAACCGTGAATGGTCTCCCAACAAATGATGTGAAATATGATTGTCTAATCTGTACCCACCACCTTATGAAAAAGACATAAACTAAACCCTTTGTTTTAAACACAAAAAGACTTGTCCTCACTTTCAAGAGTGGGTTGTAACATTTGTGAATCACACTGGCATCTGTTGAAGGACTAGAGGATCTAGCTTTAAGTCCTTTCACTCAGAGGTTGCTTTCTTACTATAAACTCAAAGAGCCCTAAAGAAGTACTGATCCACCATTGAAGAGTCAAGTATTGCTTCTGAACCGTTTCCTAGAATTTCATGCATTAGATTGTCTCCTTCATGCAATATAGTACGTGTGCATATGCACAAAAATTAGGAAAGTATGTATGCTCCTTTTATTGCCTCTTTTAATTATTTCCTGCCCTGTCTTGTAATCAGCAGTGGAGGTAGAACAACAGAAAGACAAGCTTGTTCCCTTTTAGAGGACTCTTTTTTTTTTTTTTTTTTTTTTTTTTTTTTTCCCCCCCTCTTCTTTTTCTTTCTTTTTTTCCTGGGCAAGGAAGTGACTCAAAGCAAAAATGTGTTGGCAAGTCCAGTGGCTTATGAAATCAGTCAGAAATCAGATAAATCAGCTAAGGAATAGACTGCAGGGAATAATTAAAAAAAAAATACAGCTTTCTCATTGCTGCTTTAGCTGTGTTTCGGCATTGGAATCTTTCCATTAGATGCTTATGAGAAAAGCAATAAAACAAATTTGGACCATAATGTACAAATTTACACATAGTTTAAGAGAAGCACTTCATTTGAAATAATCAATAGACCCCACCACAGAGGTGGGAAGAAGCTTTAAGAAATCTTCTGCTTTAAGAAATCATATATCCTATTTTCAAAATATATGACAACTATAAAACTTTGATGTGCCATCATGGGATAAATTCAAGATAGTTTAAAAGGAAGCTGAAGAAAGATGACAACTAAGTTGTGTAAGAACAGGTCTGAAGTTGAGTTCTGTAGACTTTTATTCCTTTATGCCTTCTAGAGAATTCACATCTCGCACTACCTTCTCTTCTTTAAAAGTATTTTATCTGATTAATATGTCCTCTTGAAGAAATTCAGGTGGAGTGTTCATGTGAAATAACACAAAGAGAAAGTAAGAACATCGTGCAATCAAACACACTGGTATCTGGGGAAATAACTGCAGAGACTGATTATGTTAAATACTATGACTCATCAAAATCATTGGACAATATTACTGCAGGCTATGTAAGCTTTGGTAAATTAATGAAAGCAGATACAAAATCGAGGTCTTCCTTCTCTGTCAAAAAGGCTACAGCATTTCTTTTTGTCTTTCTTCTGGAGAAAATCTGTCTTGACAGCATGAATGGAGTGTGGAGCAAAAGGGAAACTACTCACTAGCTGCCCTGCATATTTATTTTAGCAACTACTAGGTGGCTGGCAGAGCTTAAGTGTCAGATCTGACAGAGAAGGGAGACCAGGTGTTGCCAGTAAGTAACACTATGTTTGCTTCATGTGGGAGTTAAAAATTCACTGGAATTTTTTGTTAGAGGACTTGGCGATGACCTCCACAATCAAAACTTGCCCTCTGCTCCTCACAGTTAGGTGCCACCATCAATCATTTCACACCCAAAGAGTGATGGTGGTTTGTGTTGCTGTGTATAGAGCTGGGAGAGCTGTGGTCTTAGCGGCATTACTGAATTACCCGAGGAAACTGTATGGGCTGAGCTGGTGCTGCAATGGACAGCATGAACAACAGCGAGGTTTTCATCAGCTTTCACAGCCTCTGCTGCTTGCCACAAACTGCGCCTCTAGTGAGTTGATTTCCATGATGTAGAGCAGGTAAAGGAGCTGGGATGAGGCAGCAGTTAACAACAACAACAAAAAAAATAGCATGGAATATCTACTGAAGCTTAAATGGAAATGGTTTATGTCAAGCTGGCTTCTGGGGCAGATGCGTATTAACAACTGCTGAGCCACAGAGTTTTTCAGTTGCTCTGTTCAATGTAAAATCCCCAAGGCTTATGACAGAAGGTGGTTTGTGTATGTGTGAATACAGATGGAGTTTCTGAAGCTGCTCACCACTGAATTAGAGTGCCTTGCGACTGTTCTGGCTGGTGAATAGAGATTCTTTTTCTGGATGGAAAGGGAATGAAAGAGCTTGTCACCTGGCTCTGCAGTGAGTCTTTCCAGGAACAACATAATTGCATTATAAATAATCTACTTTAGATGTGAAAAAAATATTGAAAACAAAATAGTTTGTTGTATTTACTTGATTTCATCCTCCTCACTGGACTGCTTCAAGGTGATGCAATCAATGAGCTTGGAAGCTGTTGTAAAATATACATTAATGTGCCTGATGTGCTTACTGATGGAAATTTGGACTTAGGAAACTTTTTTCCTCTGCTTTTATAAAAGTAGTAGCGTAGGCTGTGGAGTTATCTGTCTCAAATGGATGAGGAATTGCCATCCCTTTCTATTCTAAAGGATAAGAGGAAATCAGGAAGTGTACTGCAAGAAAATGTCCTTCCTGTGCTCTAAGAGTTGATGGGTTGGCTCATTAAAGAGGCTTCATCTACTTTGGACATGCCAGGATGCAAATCAGCTAGCTTTAAGCAGTGTTATATTGCTCACTCCCATCTCTGTTTTATACTTGCTAAACTCTGATCACGATGTATTTGGGGGTGTGTGATATCTCAGGTTTTGGCATGCCTTTTTTTCTTTTTTTTTTCCTTTTTTTTTTTTTCCTAATGGTGAATTCCTAAATGAGCAGGTACCTGAGCTATTTGATTTCTATGAGCAGAAGGGACTAAAACTAGATCTGATTTCTAGATCAAAGATCTGATTTCTCTCCCTTCTGACTCTTCAGTGAAATTGTGCTTCTCTTAGTAAGCTTTATGATTGAGTGTGCATTTGGCTGAATAGATAGAAATATTACAGAAGGTAACTCATGTGCATTGTTCTAAGGAAAAGGGCATTATTCTTTTTTTATTTTTCCCAGTTGGTGTGGCTGATGATTCAATAGAAAGCATTTTTTTTTTCTTTTAAGCTTATGACAAAGCATTGCTGATAGAGAATATTGAGTAGTTCTTAAAGATGCTGTGGTATTGTGCTGGCTTCATCCTGGAGCTACATCAAGCTCCAACAGGAGGCTTGCCCAACTGCAGTTGTACCCACAAATGTTATCTTCAACAAAAGTGTATGGCTGCTCTTTACTTGACTGCCTGTGAGGGTGTACATTAAAACTTAGTTTAGATTACCTTACCACTTGCCACCAGAAAGATTCTATGGCCTGGATGAAGCTTGCCCCAATGAAATGGGAAAAGTTTTTCAGTGCCTTCCTGGGTACTGCCTTTCCACAATCTAGAGGGAAAGAATTCATGGAAAGCCTAAATTTACCACCAAGTAAAGAGGCACAGATGTGCCAAATGGGCCTTTGCTGCCCCTTTCCAAGGACTGCATCACTGAAAGCAGGAAGTATTGTGGGCTGGTGTGACCAGTGTTTACTGTGTTGCTAATTTGTGAAGGTTCCTATGTTCGGCACTGCTAAATATTCTGAATTACTCTTTCCTTTCTTAAAAGCAACAGGTATATATTTTTCTAATCATGTCATGATTAAAAAAGCCCCCCTTTTAAAGGCTCGCATATCTTTAAAAATAAAAATTGTCTGTCAATTGATGATCACCCAATTGTCTGTAGTTCCAGACAAACATATTTCACAGGACATTTGTTCTGCTTTTCTCCTTTTTGTATGTTTTTAAAGTTCTTTAAAGGATATAAAGATCTAATTTTTAGCATGGATGTTTAACTCCAGGTTTGCTTGTCTTTCTTCTCACTTACTAGCTGTCACTCCTCTGATTCTGCTGAAGTAAGCAGCACCCAAGACAGTAACAGCAAAATCAAAACTAAGTCACTGATTTAGCTCTCTGAGTTTTAATTAAAATAAGGTATTGGTGCATGTCTCATTGCTATACTTTTTTTTTTTTTTCTAAAGGAGAAGCAAAAGATTTCGTAAAATTACATTGCCTTGTGTAAGTTAAAAATTACAGATACTCTCTAGATTCGCACAAGTTAATTGTAGAACTATTTATTTTACTCTTCTGGATGTTTTAAACACCTTCAGAAACAATTGCATTAGAAGAGCGAGTTCCTTTGCTGTCAAAGGGATTCTGTCAGAGACAGTACTAGAACTAATTGGGGCTGAAACAGTTTGGCAGAAATAACACTCCAACTTTGCCCTTCAATTTGTAATCAGTATAAAGTGTCAAAACAAAGGACACATCCAAGAATATTTCTATCCCTTCAAAGAGACAGACAGAATTACAACCAAATTCTTTCATCATTTTTGTTTTATATTTGGCCAGTCTTTTGAATTAGGTAATGGAAACTTCATCCTTCCCTGCTGAAAACTGTTTTGCAAGATCAACGACTAAGGAGTCCACCTGCTGAAATCCGAAGAATAAAAAGATATTTAACATTTACTGTTCTTCTAAGAAAATGTTCCAAACTGCTCTGGCTAGGCCCCTTCAAGGCAAAGCTAAACTTCAAGATCCAGAATGATATTTATCATGACCCACAGTACAACGATTTCATCAAGGTAGCAGACTTGGACTATTTACAGTAGAAGGCTATATAACTCCATCTGACAAGGTTAACTCTTCCAATTAGCAAACTGCACTTAAATTTCTGTCTTGACCTGACTCTTTAGATGTCTAAAACCACTCGGGCCATATTTGGCCTGTGATTCCTTATGAACCAGGGATTTTGTGGGAACTACAGAGGGATCTCTTCACAAACACACATAAGGATTTCATGTTGCTGAGTCTGCACACAGCATGCTGAATGGTTATAATTTTTTTCCCCTAACTGCTCTGTCAATAACAGAACTGCTTGGAATGAATTGGTGTGGGCTACTGCTTCTATAGCATGACTGTAATTATTGTGTGTGAATACTGGATCTATATGGGATGCTGTTCTGTGTACATTCATACAGCACAAATAGAGTTTTGTATTCAGTCACCACTGGGTCCCCATATTTTTCTGCTCTTTCCTAAGGCCTCTTACTTATGTCCACTTAATTAAAGGGACAAATCAATAGTGACGTGGTATACGGTGAACTTACTCTTCCTTGTGGGATGCTCTTCCAGCAGCCTTCTAACTTGACTTGAGGCAGCCAAGTTTTGGTTTTAACAGATACTCTACTCAAAGGTAATACTGAAGATTTATATTATTAAAAATTTTCAAAGGTTGTCAAGCACCTTTCAGATGCATTCTTCCCATCTGGTACACAAAGAACAATAAAAAAAGAGGGTACTAGAATGTTCTACAATTGTCTGCTCTAGATTTCCACGTGGTGGAATTATCCTATTCTGGGAATATCTCTTCCTGTTGACAGTGGATTCCTGGATTCCTGAAAGGCCCTGGCACCCAGAAGGAAGAAGAACTGAAGAAGAAATAAGAAGAGACAGGAAATGAGTGACTGAACAGAGGGAGAAAAAACTTCCCTGACAGAGTGTGCTGGGATGTGTCCAAAGGAAACTTTGGAATCTCCCTTCTCAAGGGACTTCAAAAATCAAGCACTAGAAAATGTACTAGAGGGAACAATGCTTTGTTGGCAGAAAAATGGGCTGGATGTTCTAATTATTTTCCATCGTTAATATGTTTAAGATTATTCATAATACAGATCTCTCTACCTGCTTTTTTTTTTTTTTAATACTTATTTCCAAAATATTATAAGTTGGGAATTATTTCCTTTAAAAGAAATAATATTACTAGTTATTACTTTTATTTCATCAGTCCCAGGGCTCAACAAATTCTGCCCTTTCCTGTAACCCATTCTACTTTCTAGAACTGTGACATGCTGGGTGTAGAGCTAAGCTCAGGCAAATATGAACATTTACGGCTGGTTTCTACAATGCATGTTTGCAGAGTTTTGGGGGCAGTCATAATTAAGTTTCCAGTGTTCTGATATTTAGTAATTCTCTGCAAGTTAACCTGTAAAGTTTGCATAATAATCTTTGAAAAGCCTTGATGTTGTAGATGTCTTCATTTTCTTGCTACAACAGATCTTTTCCTGATATGATGAAAACAATAGCCCCATTACCTCTACGAATGTGTGGTAGTGTGAGCAGACTTTGTTGTAGGTAAACGTACACCGCCCATATGTCTTCAGACTTGGCAGTATTCATTTACTATGGGAACAGAAACAGAGGATATTTTCGCTGAACTGTAAGTCTTATGGGTTTTGTGTTGTGCCAGTCATGTGATTTAAGATAACTTAATTGCACAAGGAGCCTTCACCTTTCCTAGCCCTTATTCCCTTAACTCAAATACAGCATAGTTTATATTGTTTCCATACACCTTTTGATTTTACTTGAAGTATTTTATGGTAACTTTCTCCAAAATGAAACTTCCATGTATGAGCAAGCATACAGGCATATGGCCCAGAAGACCAGTCACATCCTGGGCTTCATGAGATGTGTTGCCAGCAGATCCAGAGAGGCGATTCTGCTGCTTTACTCTACTCTGGTGAGACCCCACCTGCAGTACTGTGTGCAGGGCTGGAGCCCTCAGTATAGGAAGGAGATGGAACCAATGGAGTGGGTCCGGAGGAGGGCCACGAAAATGATCAGGGAGCTCGAGCACCTTGGCTATGAGGATAGGCTGAGGGAGCTGGGGTTGTTCAGCCTGGAGAAGAGGAGGCTCCAGGGAGACCTAATCGCAGCCTTTCAGTACCTAAAGGGGGCTACAGGAAGGCTGGGGAGAGCCTGTTTACAAAGGCCTGCTGCGATAGGATGAGGGGCAATGGCTTCAAGTTGGAGAAGAGCAGATTTAGATTGGATATTAGAAACAAATTTTTCACTTTGAGGGCGGTGGAGCACTGGACCAGGTTGCCCAGGGAGGTGGTTGAGGCCCCTTCCCTGGAGATATTCAAGGTGAGGCTCAATGAGGCCCTGGGCAACCTGGTCTAGTTGGGGGTGTCCCTGCAACTGCAGGGAGGTCGGACTAGGTAGCTTTTGGAGGTCCCTTCTGGCCTGGATGATTCTATGATTCTATGTGTATACTTGAATAGATAAAAGCATCAGTCTGCAAAATCAAAGATGAACATATCAGCAGTTACTTAATTCTGTCCCCAGAGTGAAAGGTATTACATAAAAGATTTGCTTTAACTACAGTCCCTCCACCGACTGGGGTACCTGTAGCTGGTACTGGTAGCTGCTTTGAATCAGTGTCACAGGACACAAAGCAGATCAAGTAAAGAATGTGAATGTCTCTTAAGTAGCAAAATTGTTAAGTTCTTTAAGGCAGAATTCGTATAGCTCTATCCTTGAGTCCAATAAGTATTGTTAGTCTTCTGCATGTCATTACTTCACAAACAGTAAGCAGTTTATCATCCTAACTCCCATGTCAAGGAGTGTATTATCAGCATGTTTTCACAAACAGGAACTGGGCACTGTGAAGTACTAATTCATCTTGTAGACTCAGTATTAGTAAAGTCACACCTGAAAGAGCTGAATGGAGGAAATAAATTGAGTCAGTTTCGATTTGGTTTAACATTTGTCTAAATCGCTGAACTTTTTCTAAGAAACCTGGCTCTGTTTTGTGCTTGGATATTTGAATGGTTATTTGGCTTAGGGAGGATTCCTCTTTTCAATTGAAAATATTTTCACTTTTAAAAAAATTCCTATTCTGCTTGTGCAGCAATAGTTTAACTATTGTGAAGCACTTCAGTAAGAAGAGCACACCTCTGGTCTCTACATATACAAATTGTAAAATCTATACCTAGTCACCATAAAAATAAAATGTTATTGGATGGTGGCATTTGAGTTTTTTTAATACAGTGATTTTTAATTAGAGCAATACATCTCTAAATTTGGGCACCCGATGGAGGAGGAGGAAAGAATGTGTTTCTTTCTTTTTAAATAAACAACACTATCTTTGAGGCTAGCCTCACTATAAAGTGGAAGTCTTCAAGCACACAGCTTAAAACAGCCTGAACGTCCAAGTGTTCTGACAGTCTTATGTATTTTCTCCCTGCCCATGCAAACCCACAAATTTCCTATTGAGGATGTGTTTTAAAGTTCACCGAGACTTTGAGTAGAGAGTCAAGCTTTAATAAGTTTTTTAGCCGAAGGAATGTGTAGAACCTTCCTTAAAATCTGCCTATGATTACCAAAACAAGGGGCTTGTTATGTATGCATTTGAAATATTCTCCAGCTCTGAAAAAAGACTGAACAGAGAAACTTTGCCATATGACACCAGGTCGTTAAGTACTTTGTGAGAAATGTCTTGGCCTATTCTAGTTACTGAGGAAACTTGCTTTCCACTTCAGTGAGGCCAAAATTTCATAGTTGGATGATGCCCTAGAGATTATCAAGAACACTTAAGAAAAGTTTCCCATCACCTCTGATTAATTACCCAGAGTAACAAGTGTTCCCCAGGGCATCTTTATGTCTGAGCTATAGATAAGCACTCCTAAGTGAATTTTAATGAAGTGCAAACTCTGCAACAAGAAGGATAAATTTGCCATTGCAACCATCTCACTTCAAAGTCACTGCTATAAAATAAATCAGTTGAGAATCCAATTCACAATGAAGTTAACACAATGTTATCTAAAAAGCGAGTACTGGTTTGGATTGTGCTGAGTAAACATACAACTTAAAGCTCCCTGGAGGATTTGAGATGTAGTCTGATTGTACAGTCACAAGCAAAGGACAGACATTAAAACAGATCACTTTTCATTATGGAAGTGCATATATACGTTTTAGTATATGCAAACCTATATAGTGTGGTCACAGTCTAGGTCCTCTCAGGTACTGATATCCAGTCTGTGTCTACAGTGATCTCATAAGCTCAAGTAAAAAATGAATGTGTTTTTCCATAGTCAATGTGAAAAGTGTTCTTGGAGAACGTTATTTCACTACATTATAAAGAATTCAGACTTTTAGCATCGTATGTACCTGTTGGCAGCCTGGCAGCATAAAGCTAGAACAATAATCATTGCTGTTTAATACAGTAATGCTAAGAATTCAAGATTTTTCTGGGTTGGGGAGGATAAAACAAGGGAAGAAACACCCTAAAAGGGCTTTAGCAGAAACTAATTTCATGTTTCAGAGTTATCTGTAGAGGAAGGAACTATATTGGCAAGAGTGTGGGATGTATCTGTAAAAAAAAAAAAAAAAAAAAAAAGAGTAAAAAAATGAGCAAACCTTTCTATAGTACAAATACTATTTGTTTTTTTTTATTTTTGGCTATTCCAATTTACATCTTCCTACCTATGCATTTGAAGTATTTACTACTGTCAATGAGGATATGTAGCCAACTATCTGAAACAGGTGTGGTTTTATTAAAAAAAAAAAAAAGACAGTACCCCTTTGTTATAATTGCTGTGTTATAACATGTAATTATCTCAGGAAAATCATGATCACATCAGGTCAGTACATTGGAAGTTATTCTGTTGGTAAATTTGGGATACAAATCTAGGCAAAACCATTGTCCTTCCCAACACACCATGCCTTGCTTATCTTCTCACAACAGCAGTGGAAAAAAAAAGTTTAAAAGAACGGCGTTTATTCAACTGCAAGTGAAAACTCATTTGGGTTATATTTCTATTTTGCTGATTCATGTTTTTCAGTCTTTCTTCCTCCTTCCTTTTCAGTCCTAAGCTGAAGAACTGCTTTTCTTAAAATTGATGTGGAGGCTGTATATGTTTTGAACATTTTCTTTTCCTTTGTGTTATTTGTACAGAATGTGAGTTTGAGAGAGTTGGAATAATGGAGAAGCAAGTGTCTCTTAAAAATCTGCATAATTTGAAAATTTTCTGTGGAGACTTTTTTGTAATCCTCCAAGAAGTCCCTTGTGAGTAGGGAAGCAAAATTTGTCTTTTTTTTTATAGACAGGTAAACACAGAAGCGGAAAAGCTACATCATTATAAAAACAGACAGATGGCGCCTAACCTTTGACATGAAAAAAGAGAGAGGAGGTGGTGGAATTTAAATTTAAAAAAAAAATTGCCAGAAAACCTACCAGGTTCACTACTGAGTTTATCCAGGGAAAAGTTTTGATGATTCACAGGTGGCTCTTGAGCTGCCAGTCTTTTAACTTTGCTTGCTATGCATGTAGTGCTGCCCATCACCTGTTATTAATTATAACATTCTATAAATCTAATGCTAGAAGACTAGCAGTGAGACAGTGCCTGTATTGGCTTAATGGACACACTAGGAAAAAAAATAATTTTTCAAGAGTTTATTCCTGGATAAGCTTCTATGGACCTCGCATTGTCACGAACTGATATTTCTATTAAGAAAAACACTAGTGGATGCCTTTAAACAAATAAGGTCCTGGCTTTATACAAGCCTTGTGGTTTCAAGCACCACAGCAAAAAACACCATGACGGGAAGCTATCATTTAATAAATCAAAATAGCTTGCTTGCTAATAAATATTTTTCTTAGAAACCAAAATACTCTCCTTCCGATGGATCATATAACTTCCCAGTTCCTGCATTTTTTGACAGTACCGGAGTAACAAAGGAACATGGGAAATAACTCAGCATGGTGAAATCATTCTGTTTAGCTCTGCCTCCTGTGTGGTTAGAACCAGTTAAAAATGTGTGATTTCAGGGAATAGGTGATCAAATTCTCTTCTTGAGGCAGCCACAATTTGGCTGAACTGCACAGTGCTACCTTCCTGAGATGAGAAAAGTGTTTAGTTTTGACTGAATCACTTTAAATTCATTCCTCAGCTTTATATTCTACAAAGAGGTGAGCAATATTTCCATCTCACAGTATGGGAAATAATTTCTTGCTTAAATGGGCTCTGAGCATTAAGAAAAAACATAACAACTACAAAAAATTGCCATGAATCATTGCTATTGACTGGATGTTCTGTTCTGCTGGCTCCTGTTCAGAGAACTTCCACTTATATTGATAAAATGATCTTTGTAGTTAGCAGTGAAAAGAAAGCCAGTAGTGTAAAAAAAAAAAAAAGTTCAAAGACAGGAAACACAAATAATTCATATTCTGCTGTAAGTGACAGCAGTCTAAAGCCAGATTTGGTCTAGACATGAATACTGTAAAGACACACGTACATAAATAATATCTAGAAGAAATACACTTGCATTTACACAGATACATTTCACATATTCTCACATGTAGAGTAACTTGCTGATAGATCAAACTGAATGGGACCTATTGGCATGCTGAAGACTGTAAATTGGTTCAAATTATTTAGCAACAGACTTGATAAAAAACATATATGCGCCTGGATGAATTCATATATGAAATTATAGATGTTTCACTTAAAATATAAGCAATAAATACTCCTGTAAATAACACTGTACTTTACAAAATCCTTCAAGTTTTTCCAATAATGACCTTTATGTTTCCTAATGTCTGCTAAGAAAGTCACAAAAAGTTTACAGAAGTCTAAAGATTCAGCTTGTTTTACTGGTATTCCTTTTATGATGCACTCATGTAAGGATCACTCTATTCTTCCATTTATTTGTTCCACAATTATTCAGTATTTCATAGCAAGAATTTTTGCGTTCCTGGGCGTGAAATTCTTTTTATAATGAAGTGCAATGTGGGTATGGATATATTTATATAGCTTCATTGACTTGCTGCCTTTGTTTGCCAGTAAAAATATGGGTTTGATTATCCTTAAAACTTCTGATTTGACCTCCTTTGGGGAAGTTGAGCTATATTGTTTTTTACTGTTCACATGACATACTGTGCATTCTAGCTGAGATCCAAGGTACCATATAGTGGACTTGCCTCAAAAGAGAAATTGTTGCAACAAACCTTGATTGGAAGCTGTAATATAACTTTAGGAATATTAATAACAGAAAGCTATTCAAAACAGATTTCTGGCTTTAGGCAAACAGTTTCTCAGTGGTTCAAAAATAATAGTTTAGGAGTTGGATAAGACAAGTTGCTGAAAGTATACAGGAAATATTATGAGTCCTTGGGAAAAAAAAATAAACTTTATGCTGATTTTTTAATTAACAAGCAAGGTTTAAATGATCTCAAAGTACTATGTGCCACGTTGGTTACCGTCTTGTAACAGAAATCCTTTACTCTGAAAGCAAATTTAGAGACTGAGGCAGCTTTGTTAGATATACTGATAGGAACATATCCTCTTAATGATCCTCTGAAAATGTTTTCTATGGACCTTAGTTCTGAAGTTAAGGATACAGAGGTACAGTTCCAATTATAAGCCAGTGGCTGGCCTCAGAACCACCCGCAGGTTTTTGTTTTTTCTTTGAATGCAGTTGTGCATTCTAAGTTGTGTGTTCCTGTAACATACTGTGACTACGCTAGACCTACACTGTGTGTGGTTCTGTTCTAAGTAGAAACTTATCTTAATGTGCCTGGAAAACACAAAGTCTGTGCTGTCCTCAGCAAAGCCTCCCTCTCTCAGAATAGCACCCTGACATCTTCTGACTTCGTGCATGAAGTTCTCTCCTCATCTTTGGCTTGGGCTTGGTATTACCATGTAGTTTCTAGCCCTTGTTAAGGTTTCTGACAAGACAGATCCTTTTCAATGGCAATAATTTTCCCCAGGAAATGAAACTTTGAAAGACTTGTTAATCGCGTTTTTTCAGCATCAGACTTTTTCATTAATTAGATTCTCTCTTCTCAACAACTCTAACTCTTAAGGTCAGTGCAGCAAACAGTGCAGTCTCTGACATGTCCATAACAGTTGTACCATAAGGGTTGTCTTCCTACGGCCATGAATCCAGGATGTTGCATCTATTGTGTCCTTATTCCTCCAATGGAGGCAAAGGAGCTGTCGCTTGTAACTGCTTTCCAAACCCAATTCAGTGTGGTCATCCTTAATAACGTGTTCTTGCTAAATTTATATTAATAAATGGGGCCTGAATCTCCCTGCCTGTTAGCAAAAAGCCTCAGTTCTCATGGCTTTCATATCAACTCATGGTATAGTGTGCAGTATAATGTTCTTCCTAGAAATTATTTTATTGGCAGGGAACAGGTAGATGGGAGGGCATCTTCTGTAATGCTTTAAGCAAATTCTTAAGAAGAAAATTACCTCAGCTTAATAGGAAGAGTACTTCACTGTACCGGTTCTGATATCCAGACTCAACATCCAGTAACGAAGAGATCATAACAGTGCAGAGTATCAAATTTGAAGGGTTCTGACAATCTGCATTTTCTTCTCTTTCTAGAAACAGAAGGGAAGAGAGCATGTATGTTAATACTCTCCAAAATATGCAGGTCAGCAGAGAAGTATTTTTTACTTTACTTGAATAAATAAGCCACATAATGTTTATTTTATTTTCCTATTTTAATATTTTTTGACGTAATCAAATGTTAATACGTTAAATAAACATGAAACAGCACAGGAAAATTGTGTTTAAAACTGTTGCTCAGGTTACAAAGACACCATGAAGGGCTGATGTTTCAGCTTGTTTTATTTTTGAGTAATATTGTCTGCACTCCCACATTATGGTTGTGTGTAGCTCTATAATTCACAGTAAACGGAGTTATTTTCTCTTTGGCCTACTTTGTATATTACAGAGGGTAATTATTTCTGTTTGTACAAAGCTAATTCTTCTCAACGGCACTGAATTTCAAGCTTGTTCAAAGTTTTGAACGAGCAAAAGCTAGAAAAATGAGAGAGAAAAATGGAATATTTCACTGTACAGTGTAAACTCTTTGGTTTATTGCAAAATATCAGACAACAACAAATTGCCTCAACCAAAGACTAAAACCTAAGTAGTTCTCCCCTTCTTCCTCCCCACCCCCCAATAAACAAGTAACAGTCACCAGCTCTGGAATGTGCACTTCTCTCCCATGAAAACATTTTTCTACTCTGCCTTGTCCAAAAAATCAAAAGTTCAAAGCTAAACTACTACACGTTATAAAAGAACAAATTTACCATGACACTTAAAACAAAGACATGAGTCAGTGCGTTCAGTTTTCTTGAGGGAGGAAGGAGTTATGTTTCTTGTTAAGACAAGGTTTGCAGTAAAGAAATTATTTTTATAGTTTTATATATCACCTTATAATTATTTATCCACATATATGTTCTGTTTTACTGTATAGATGGAACTGTAATTCGTGCCTTTGTGGCACTGATATGTTAATTAGGGTACACAGCATTCTTTCTCAGAAAGCAAAATATTCACATCCTCATACAAATGGGCAAATGCAATCACAGACATTAAGACACTTAGTTCAGTATTATTTAGGATACACGTGGCAGTCTGGGAACTGCAGCTGCTGCTGTTTACTCTTCAGAGTGCTACTTTCGTTCTTGGGAATGGCACAAGCAAGATGAGTAGCATGTATATGGAGGGCAGAGACAAAATTACATGGACTGTTGTGGGTAAAACAACTTATATCTGGAATAAAAAGCATGTGATTTTTGTGTCCTCTTAGACGAACGCAGTATTTTAAACAGCTGAATTGCTCTATATAGTTTTTAAAACTGTCTAGGAAACTTGGAACACCGTTTCCATTTATTTGGAACAAGTGGCTGACTCATTTTTCTGCCTTAAAAAAACTCTACTTCTGTTCCTGACTGAAGTAAGATGGATATTCTGAAAGTCATTCCTCTTGTACAACAGGAGAGAAATGCAGAAAGTCACAGAGCTCCTGCTAATATTGAACCTGGCCATTCCTGAATGTATGGTCGATTTAGAATGTGTTAAAGGACGCGAACTTCTACTAGGTATCACAGTGGCTTTAATGTGTCCATTCTTTCAAGCAGATTGGTACTGCAAAGTCTTGTTCTTTGTGGATACAAATTTGGGGTACTTAGATCAAAGGTCTTGCTCCAGGCTTGGATCTTTGACACTGAACATTATACTCACTGGGATGGAGTCAAAACCAGTAAATCCTTGAGCACAGAGAAAGCCAGCATCTGAAATTATATCCAACAACCTAGGCGCACTATCAGGATGCAGTTTTCCCTTATTAATATGCAAAGATTTATTAAGTCATTCCCTAAGAGCAGTGTTCAGCAACTGTGGAGAAAGTATGCTCAAACTGAGGGACATGTCACATTTTTACCTTCAAATTCAACTTTTTAACAATATAGCTTACACGAGGTGTCATGATTTCTATAGCTGTCCCTCTCTTTCAGTTGTTTTTGCAAAATGAAAGGACCGTACTGGTTGTTACCTACAGTAATAAGTTCTCTTTAGCTTGTTTAAAAACATGCTATATTTCGTAGGGGAACACAACAAGGGTGTAATGTAATTAATACAAAGGACTTTTTAAACTTACCTTTTCAAATGGAAAGGTGTGGATTTTTCCTTTGTCTGTTTTAGAGGCCCTTAACTGATTGTGCTATTGAATTTAATGTTGGTTATGAATACGAGATCATAGCAAATAAAAGGACATGGTTTGTGGGAAGTACATTTCTAGTAAGGGAGAGCAGTACAGCCTGTTTTGTTGGGTGCAGGCATATCACACTAGTGACAATGGCTACAAGCACTAGGCAGCTAAAGAGGGGAACCTGCACTATGTGACCTGCTGGGTAGATGAGCCATGATTTGATAACCTCTGGAATGAGGATGAAAGTGAACTGTGCTTGCTAGAGAATAAATTCATTTAATTTTCTGTCATTGTGCATTAAACTACAAAAAGTTACTCAGAAGGCCGTACAAAGACATGTATGTCATTGAATATTAGGGAGCAATTCGGTGGCAGCACCTTGATAGAAAAAAGTCCGCTGATTAATAATAGGCTACTGGTAGGTACCCTTGCTGACTATGTGTGAATGAGAGTGAGAAGGAGCATGCTTCCCCCTTTCTCTGGAGCCAAGCATAGTCCTCAGCTATGTGCTGCTTTGTTTGGCTACATAGGCAATACAGGCAGTAATATAATATATGTTCTGAAGCACTTGGAATCCCAGTTCAATCAAATTCAGTACAGGCCACTGTAATACGTATCACACAGGGCAAATGCGTATTATTTGCCTGGCCTGTGTTTACACCTCCCACGTTATAAAAGTGAGCAGGAAAGAGATTCTCACCAGAGGCTAGGAAAACTGTGTGATTTATAACATTGGTGGTAGGCGGAACAGGGGAGACTGTGGGAGCAAAAGAGCCAAGTATTTTAAGCATCTGTTACTGGCCTGTGCCAGATGCAGGATACCAGACAAGATGTGCCATTTGTCTGTTCTTGAATGGAATTTCCTATGTCCTTAATACCAAGCAAACTCTGTTTATTTATAATACAACTACTTCTGGTTTTGTGGAGATGATATACGGCACATTTCACCTTTTCACTCTCACAATGACATTTAAACACTTAAGAAGTGATTTATTTAGCTGTGTAAATTCAGTCAGCTTGGCGGGTGTTTTGCTTTGTCATGGGTGAATCTGCAAAGTCTGGAAAAATTCTCTGTTTAGGGATGCTGAATTGTGTAGTTTCCAGAAGTATAATTTCCTCTAATGCTTATTTGGGTTTAGAATGAGACCCAAATTCTTATGATATGGTAGGCACTGATTTCAAGTGGCCATTTTAATGGGCACAAAAGAGAAGAATGATTTGGGAAATGCTGACTGTCCTCTCCTGAAAGTGGATTTTTTTCCCTACTTTGAATTGATTATACTTAGTAAATGATTCCTGCTTATTTCTTTGGGAAATAATGAGAATTTTTGATCAGAGCTTCTTTTCAGAAAATGTCAGTTCAAAACTATGGGTCTTTGGTGGAAACACATGCATTAGTTGTAAAAGGAATCCTCTCTCATTTCCTGGAGTGCTTTCCTAGTCAAAATTAGAGAGCAATGTACCATTCTCAGAATAGCAGTATTTCATAATGAGATCAGTCACCTAGGAGTTGAGTATTCCACCTTTAAGCCTCTGTGCTACCTTGTTAATATCAAGACACAAGCCTCAAACTACACCTAAGACCAGGTGAGAAAGTTAGTTCCAGGGTGCCTAGGCCTAAAAGGAAAATGCAACAACCCCACAGTATAAGACCTTGGTTCTGGAGTAGGCCAATTGTGCTTGGTTGATCTTCTACACATCAATTTCTATTAATGTCAGCACCCTTTCCTGCCAGCATTAGATTGGCCATTTGCTCTGCTTCAAAGTCACATTAAGGTGGATTGTCAAGCTTGACAGCCTTTTCTGTAGACCCTTTCTGATACGTCTGCTCCAGCATCACGTCTTCCAGTCCTCTACCAGTAGGCTGTGTTCTCATCAACTTGCTACTCTCCAAACTATGGCCTTGTTTGAACTATTGCTAGTTTTTCTCTTCAGAGGTGATGACACCTAAGTCAGACTCCTTGACCTGGGCTCTCATCAAACCCCAGCTTTTCCAAAGAAATGCCTTGGCTTCTTCCAAGGACATGACAAGAGAGTTAAAAATAAATCTCCAAAATGGAAAAAGTGCAAAGTTGCAGTTAGAAATCTGCTAACAAAAACACGAAGGCCCACAAAATTACTAATCATAATCTGGGTTTCTCCAGTGATATTCCCTATAACCTTCTAAGTCACAAGGTACATTAAAAAATGTGCAGTTAACTGTCTGCACAAACAAGCTGTGTGAGCTCATCCCTTTCTGAATCAGTTTTTCTGTTTGTAAAGCTGAGGCTGTAATGGTGACTGGGGTATTGCTCTGAAGTCCAGCTTCCGATTGCAGTTGTTACTACAGTAAGTATTGCAGCAGGCATCTGAGTCGAGTGAAAGCACAACCCACAGCCATCACTTTCCCTGTGTTATTACAGGTACAGACCCAAAAGAGCAGAATACAAATGTTCACACTTCCTTATAGGTGTAATCCTCTGTTAGGAGAGTTGTTTCAGCCTCCCTTCCCCTTCCTCATCAAAGGTTTTTCCAGCACACTAAGCTGTTTCTAGTTGTAGCTAGAGAGGATACAGCTGCACTTTTTGGCTTATATAGCTTGAGCTCAGCCCTCAGCAACAGCTTAGTCTGAACTGTTTTACAAAACTATTTTTCTGTAAACATTTTCATTCATTAGTTATGTGATGTCTACGCTCCCTTAAAACACACTAGTGACTGGGTTCCTTATCTTCGTATTACCAGTCTGGTCAGATACTGTCTTGGGAGGTGGTCTGAAAGCTGGGGACAGAGGTGAGACAGAGAGCCCTTAAAGAAAGTTTGACTCTGAGATGGAGTCCTGTGACAGACAGTCTAACAAGTTGATGCTGAGTAACACGGGAGCATCTTGAGTGGCAGTTGAATGGATGTGGTCAGCTTGAAGAGGAATTTCTGAGCGAGCCTTGAGCTTGTGGCTTTTGAAACTGTTGTTTGCAAATGGACCTCACACAAACAGAGCATAAAATACAAGATGCAGGCTGGGTTTTGGGGGGTTATGCATGGATTCACACTTTAGGGTACTCAGAATCTGGAGACAGGTCCTTGCTTGAGGCTCAGGACAATCTCTAATTTAGCTAAATCATGCTGCCTACAGAGGCTGCTGTAAGGAGGCTGCTGCTTCCCACAGAGGTAAAGTCCGGCCAAGAATAGCATGTGTTTCCTCCTCTGCATCTAGCACAACTGCAGCTAAGTGGTTGCTTATGTTCAGAAATGAATGAAATATTCAATGAAAGCAAGAATCTTCACTGACGCGACCACTGCTTCTTAATCATTACACAAAATAGTGTTGTCTTGCCCAAGCGTGCCTGGCTCTCTAAGGATAATGGAGACAGTACAGTGTTTGGATAGCTGCTGGGTTTTTTTCGGAAGAGTGGGGAGGGTGTGCCTGTGTGAGGGCATGTTCACAAGAGTTTTAGCCCAGAAAGAACTAGGTACATCTGGAAAGAGCATAATCCAGGTTGCCAGGCTCTGGCACTGCTACTAGAAATAATCCTTTCTCAGGAAAGTACCAAAGTGTGGCTGTCTGGTTTGCCCACAAGCATCCGGGCATTTTTCTTGGCAGGCGTGGGTATACTGGCAGTTATTTGGCATTTTGATTCCTGCCCCAACTAGTGTCTATACTTTCGTTGCTGAAGATGGAAGGATACGCCTGTGGTTAAATCACTGGGCCAGGGATTAGGCAAAGGGGGTTCTGCTCAGATTTTAGTCTGCATCCTTGGCCAGGTCACTTAAGCAAGAATTTTGAAAATTGCTCAGCACCCACAAACAGGATCAGATTTTTCAAAAAAGTGCTCTGCTTCCACTGAAGCAGTGGCCAGATGATCAAAGGAACTTTTCAGAAAATTTGGCTGCGAGTGCCATTGCTAGAGCTACTGGGTGCTGAACAGTCATGAAAATCTGGTTTTCATTGAGGTGCCCGGATGGGAACCAAACTCTCCAAGTAGCTCCCATCGTGATGAGAAGACACTTGAGAATCTGGCCAGAAGCAGCCTCCTGAAATGCTACACCGGCGACTTTCTCTATGCCTCAATTTCCTCTAAAATGAGAGTGACGTTGCCAGGGTGCTTGTAAGGATAAATTCATTGATCTACTGTATGTGATGTTCTTGGATGCTTCTGCAGCCAGGAGAGGGAGGTGAAGCATTTGTAGTATAATATCTTTCTAGACATACCAATGATCCGTGTAAGCGAGAGTGTGTGAAGGGGACTGGAGTCCAGGACTCAGCTTCACTTTGTGTACAGTTTGGAGCCCTTCAGGTTCAGGAGCTACTGTTCTTTGTTTGTCTTAAATCCTTGATCATGAGTCAAGGCTCTGCCACGCTAGGGGATGTAACAAATAGATCAAAAAGACTCACCCTAAAAAACCTTTGTGCTAAACAAAGTGGTGTGGGGAGAACACACTGGAAAGAAATGATAAAGCTGTTCCGTTCAGCTGTTTGCCTTCTGAACTCCCAGCCTTTGAGTACAGTTTCTTTCCTCACATGGTATTTCTTTTCTTACATCCCACCAAAGCATTTGGTATTTTGGGGAGAGTTCTGGGGTTTTAGCATTTCATCTTTACAAGACTGGTTACCCAGATACAATAGTACTTTTTGCAGGTGTTTTTTTTTGGTTTTAAGACCAAAGAACCTTAACTTCAGAACAGAATTTTTTTTTTTTNCTCAATTTTGCCTCCAGATGGGGAAATCTTAAAGGTCCTGAGCCTCCTGTGGTGCATGCTGGAGCAGCCTTCCTTCTCTTTCCAAGCAGCCTCCCCTCACAGGATGCGACATTTTCTTTCCAGCTGAGCGTGGAGCCCCCCCTCCCCATCCCCTCTCATTTTTGGCCTTCCAGCACTGTCCGCATCTGTGCGAGCTAATGCTACCCAGATCCTTCTCAAAGGGGCACTGAGGGCTGGCACGCAGAAGCAAAGCCCTCAGGCTGTATCTCCGAAACCCAAGAAACCTCAAATGCATTGTGTTTCCATAAATGCTCCTCAGCTGACTGGGCTGTGGAGAGTTTATGCTCTCCGCAACCCTTGCCTCTCCTTTGAGAACGGGAGGCACACAATGCTTTAAATTAATTTTCTGACTGCCTATGTGCAGAAATGGTGTTCACGTTAGAGCAGGTCGAAACCACAGAGCCCACAACAGAAGGCAGGAGGTGCTAAAGCCAATGTGAGGAACTTGGCCTGACTGACAGGGGGCCCCTAATGGCAACTGCTCTGTGGCCCGGGGTGGCCCCATCCCTGCCCAGCAATGGCCCCTTCCTTCAGGGCTGTGATGAGGGCACCTTCCTTCAGGGCTATGTTGGTGACAGTGCCGCCTGAGGGTGCTCCACAGCAGAAGGTCTGCAATGCAGCCTCAGCAATTTAACTCAGCTTTGCTGGAGGCAGGTGCATAATGGCCACTGCTGTTACTGGTGTTTTAAACAAAAATGGGGTTTTTGTCATTTTGGGGTTTGGGTTTTTTTTTGTAAAGTAGAATTCAAAAGGCCAGGCTGGATGGGTCTTTGAACAATCTGCTGTAGTGTGTAGGAGGTGTCCCTGCCCATGGCAGGGGGTTGGAACTAGATGGTCTTTTAAGGTCCCTTCCAACCTAAACCACTCTGTGAGTGTTACAACTAAATTGTTACTAAATTGAATCCACTGACACAAACCACGGCTACTTCAGTAGCTTTTGAGCATCAGGTGCAACATAACATGTTTTTCTTGAGTCTGAAAAACTTAGAAGCAGTTGAGGAGGCAAAAATATTTATCATCATCATCATCTTCGGTGGTGGTAGCAGGGGTGAAGCCAGGAAGGGCTGCTGTACCCTGAGCTGAGGCCTCTGGTGCTGAGTGTCCCCAGGAAGGACTAAGTTCCTTCTTCAATTATCTTCAGCCTTTGTGGGAATTGAGGGAGTAGCTCCCAGTGTCATGGATGTGGTGGATATTTTGAAGGATAAGGCTGTATGTTGTGAGTGGCTATCAAACTAAAATGCTGGCTTCCATAGTACACTTCATTAACAGAGTATTGAAAACATAATAGGTTTCCTTTCACTTATTTTTGTAATTCTTTTTTTCATGAGATGAACAGTTAGTAGAAAGCTGGAAGCACGTGGAGCAGAGAAAATGTCTCTGAGCAATCACAACTGAATTTGTTTTGCACACGTGTTGTATTGAGTTCTTGAGAGCATTCAGCATAGGGCTGAGAGATGTGATGTTGAAAATAGGGTGTTTCAAAAGAATAATATAAAATATTCACTGCAAGTGAATTCTGAACTCAGTGAAAGGCAGTTTTTTGCTTGAAATTTGAATCTAAGAACTGTCTTGCCCTGACCGTGGAAAAGAGATGCACTGTAAGAATCACCTGCCAAAACTAATGGGTAGCTTGGATTTTAGATACTGAGTACTTGCGAGTAGTTGCTTAAGAGCAGTCTAATACAGAAATGCAGTGAAGGTGACATTGCAAAAAAATGGCTGAGCCGAGTGGATTTCCTTTAAACTAGAACTTAAAAGCCATTTGATGATTTTGATAACAGTAAAAAAATTTAATTACTGCTGGAAATGAATTTTTAATCAAGTATCAGGCTTGGATGTTAAACATATAGTTTTCTTTATTTTCAGGATAGCATGAACATTTTTATCTAAGTCTAGTCATACAAGCTTAGGGAACAATCCTGAAATGTTTTCCATGTTTACTGACATAATATGTTATGCCCAGATCTCTGAAAGATAATAATAGTCTGTAGGAGTTCCTGAGCATAAGAACTAAAAAACTACTTTTGCAGTGGCAACTTGGACTGTACTTGATAAACCTCCTAAACTGTGCTATGTTGGTTGGAACTGGAGGGTAATGGGAATTCCTGTAACAGGCACAGAACATCCAACTACTCTACCACTTGCTCCTGTGGAAGACAGAAAGTGCTGCTGCATCTATACGCACATACAGAATCACAGAATCACCTAGGTTGGAAGGGACCTCTTAAGATCATCTAGTCCAACCAATGAAAAACAAACAAACAAAAAAAAAACCAACCCCACACCACCCAACACTAATCCATATCCCTGAGCACCACGTCAACTTCTTTCTTGAATACATCCAGGGATGGTGCCTCAACCACCTCCCTGGGCAGCCCATTCCAGCAAAACAGTTCAGAGATCTCACTGCCCAGACTTGTACACGACTTGTGTACACGGTAGGAACTTGGTTCATCATGAATGCCTTCATCCTTCACTGGAGCATATTTTTGGAGCTATTCATCTGGAAGGCTGGGATAGGACAGGACAGACTCCTTCCAGTTGTTGCCTTGTTAATTCATGTAGGGAATTACTACTTAATAAATAGGCAGGGTAGCTCTTGTGAACTGACATTCAGCCTATGAGTTCTGCATTACACAAGCACCAAGTTTTGTCCAACAGCACATCGCAAATTGTAGCCACAACAAATACTCCAGTCTCGGAATACATTCAAGAGGAGCCTAATAATGATCACAGCCATTTTTGAAAGCACAGCTGGATTTTACTAAGCTCTGCCCACCCTCAGCAAAAATCTTTCCATTCATTGGAGGGCCTGTGACCCGTTTGAGAGCTCTTTTTTTACCCTCTGAGTTAACCAGAACTTGGCTTTGGCCCTTTAAATCCTCCTCCCTATCAGCTCAGCAACCACAGAGGCAGCTTGTTACTGAAAAGAAATCTAAGAATCAGTTTTGGCCAGCATTGTCTTGGAAAGTTCATTTTATTAACATGGTTTTGGTTTTATTTCAAAAACACTTTGACAAGCACTGACATTTTTGGAACCAGTAAAGCACAAGAGACTTACTCCTAAAGGCCTAAGCTTTGCATTTTTCTGCAGCTAACAATGTGATGTGCTACTATGGTAAATTCAATTCAAGCCACTGACTGAAAGGAAATAAGCACTGAGCGTTGTCTTTTTTTCCTTCCTTTTCTAAAATACATTTTGTGTGAATGCTAGTGCTTGTGGGATGTACTTGCTTAACTACTCTTCATCTGCTTGCTTTTTATCTATAGTGCAGGTGCCAGATACATCAATGCTGGCAACATAACCTTCCTTACAAGCCTGTTTTTATTGCTCAACTTTGACCTAAAGTAACTACCTCTTGACTTTTTGCTGAGATTTGCCAACAAGAGTCCCAGTTGTGTGTTTTATATTAATGTCCATCAACTGAGAGTTGGACTAAATCATGTAATTCTTTTACAAAGAAATACTGGGAAATATCTGAGCACTCTCTTTTCCTTTTTCTTTTTAAAGGCAAGTTGAAAGAGGAATTCTGGTCTCTGAGCCACATACAAGACCCTTGTTCTGATATTCTGCATTCACTGGATCTCCATGCACGGTGGGAAGAATGGAAGGGCAGAACTAAGGTAAGTTGTGTGCTGGCATAAGCAGACTGCTAGATATCTTCACTGGTAAGTTAATTGCATTTGGTTTGAGTGTCCCTGGGACTGTGCCATCTTCCATTCTGTCCCTTTGAAAGCTATGTTGAGTAAATGAGAGGCAGTGTAAGCTGAGAGAGACTGCAGAGTATAATATATGCGTGTTGTTGCTTTGCATCAAAACACTGGGCTTTGTTAGAAACTGGTTTTGCTCTCTGAAATTTTCAATTGCAAAAATAGTCAAATCCTTTGCTTGAAGTTCCCTGTGTGTCTACAGTATGCTAGTGTCCACTTCTTTCTTTCCTTTCAGAGAGAAGAATGCAGCAGTATGTTGGTCTGGAAAGAGTGGTTGCTTTTTTAGTTAGCAGGAAACATATGCTGCAGATGTTTCAACAATCTGTCTTTCAATATAACTTTGATATCTAGTATGTCAAGCTGTTAGTTTTGACTCATTCTCCCTATAATAGGGTAGGTTACACATATCCTATATGTTGCTGTGATAGATTCCTAGGAGTCGAAGTGTACTGCCATACCTGACCCATGATTTTTAGTGCTGTGGATATTTATTTAAAATAGAAACTCCTTCTCAAGTTTGCAGTATACTTTTTGCATCTCAACATTTTTCAGAGTGTCTGCATAAATTGAATGACCTGTTTCTGCAGTTGCATAACTAGGTTATATAGGCCTTTCCCTCTAAGAATGGAAAAGAACTGGCTAGGTTAATTTTCTGTTTTGGTTTATTGTTTTTTTTTACGCTGGAGTGTTCTCATTGGTACCATTTATTGCTTTTGTGTAACTATGGAGCTCTCAGAAGTTGACATTCTGAAGTGCTACTATTTGGGATTGCCAGGAATATTTGTGATAACTGACCAGATGTCTCTGAACTGACTGTAATGAAGACACAGACGCTTTTCTTGAAGAGATGGAAAAAAGGAAGGTGTGCATATCATGTGTAACAGAAGGATCCTCTAGCTGCATAGTATTATGAATGGCATAGCTGCTAGTATGCTTTTCAGATCCTAAACGGAAAGTTTCTTACCTCCCAGGAACTCCATATTATTTTTGAGTGCCCTCATGTTGAACTCACTATAGTTGTTGATGAGACCCTATAAAGAATGATGTCCACATACGTGCACAGACACCACAGTCATCAGTTTACCACATGCACACAGCATTGGGAATAGAACTTAAGACCTTCGCCTCCGCAAACACAGCTGCTCATCTGGCTGTGGGCTTTGTAGCCAGCAGAGGGAACTGATAAACACCCTCATAGGCCTGCTTTATATGTATCTTTTTTCTAACCAAGAGAGGGCACTGATTTTTCACTCCCTTTTGAAAATGGTCCATTACATGTCACCCCTCAACAGTTTCACCTGCCATTCAAGAAGAACAGACTTGTATTCATCTTGATTTTGCTATAAAATACGGACTTGCACAGAAGAAGTTTTAATCACCAAAAGATGTCCCTAGACTGCTCAGTGGTATTAATCCCCTGCAGTGCAATTATGAGACATTAAATTCATTACACATCAAGACAATTACAGAAACACATCCAACATTTCAGGAGTACAGGGAGACCAAGCACAATTGTTTACTGATGTGTACAGAGAATAGGCACAATTATTGCACAAGACTCACAAAAGGCTTCAGAACCATGACTCATCATTATCTTTTTAAACACACAGAACTCCACAACTTTTGCTGAAGGAGAATTCTGTTAGCACAAAGAATAGATCTCACTTTCTGCAGGGAAAGTCACAGAAAGGCAGCATGACTTACACAAAACTCTAAAAAGTCTAACCGGCAAAAGTAAGAAACTTCTCTACAGTTAACTTCAGGTATTTGTTGTTATTAATCAGACAGAACAAGCCATCTCTAACGTTTTGGTCTTTTCTTGTTCCTCACCACAATAACTCCATTGAACCACTGTTCTTTTAGAAATATGTCACTAGTGAAAATTAAAAATTATTTCCCTGTAGAAGGAAAGAATGCACAGCTAGGAATAATTGGAAAGCCAAAAAGGTATGGGAAAGTATAGGGATGTATTTAAGCTTCAGGGATAAAACTTTATCTTTCCTCCCCTGAGATATACAGCAAGACATAGAATAAGCAGGCAGAATATTTTGCCTTGTAGATGTGCTTATGGACCTATGAAAATTTTCCTATCTTCTACGGCAGATAATGACACAACCATTAATAGTTCTTTTTCTAGTCCTTATCATTGCTGCTTGTCCTCCAGTTACCTCTCACACATTCACTATTTTATATGTGAGCAATGCATGCTTAATGGTAATTTTCAGTTTCAAAGAAAAAGAGACAAGGCCTCTGTTGATGTATGTTTCTAACCCTAGAGCTAATTAACTAAAGGGATAGGGCAAAGCTGGTGGGCTTTTGGGGGTTTGCATGGTTGTTTCAATGGGTATGAAATTGCATTCTGTACGTTTATAGAGGTGGCACATGATAGTGAATGTAGAATATATTCTGTGTGCCCATACAATAATTTTGTATGAATAATTTTGCTGAAGCACCATGTGCTTCTCTGTGCTCTTTACCGCTACTGAGTTACCAAGACCGGATTCTTGCAGTCAGATGTTGCCCATGGCAATTTTGGTCCATGACAGGGAATCTCGGCTTGCTTATCCTGCTAAGAGTTGGTTGTTCTCCTTGAACCACAAAGGGTAAGAAAGAAGTGGTCAAGTGCTTGCTTATTTATTTATTAATTTAAGCCCTCAAAGAATGATTTGTAAATTCTTTTAAGGGTTTCACAGGAAGTTCAAAAGTGTTAGAAGTGAATTAGCTCTCAAGTGTTGTCACTGGAATTCTCTCTGCTGTTCAGCCCTAAAGAGTCATGCAAAGGGGTAGACTTTATAAGGCTGACTAGAAAATGAAGCAAGGGATTAAAGTGCTGGACAGAAACCCAGAGGAGCTAATTCTGACTCTCTACCATGAATTTTCATCATGACCATAAGCAAAACATCTATATGCTTACTATCAGTGTGGTCAGAGGAAAACGTATCTCTGCCTTGCAGAGAGGTAGGTGAGAATAAATTCATGAAGATCAGAATGTCCCATAAGCAGTGGCAGTGGCAGGCCTACGTACAGCTAAGCAGACAGTGATATGTTTATCCTGTGTCCCTAGGTATCTTCCAGTATTTCTTATGACAGTGAGAGTTGTACTGTTGGCTTAAGTGGGCACTAGTGACCTAAATTAACACCTAAAAAGGTAAGGAAACCCCTGGGAGAAATAGTAGAAAATGCCTGCTAAACACTTAACCGGTCTGTGGCTGAAAAATTAATATACTTTTTATATAACCTTTATTTTGTTATTTCAAAATGTTACGGTCATTACTCAAATAATCTGAATTCCTTGTTCTCCCTCAGATTCACTTTTTTTTTTTTTAATTGTGGTCATACCACTGTTTTAAAATGAGAGTATTTTTATCATAATATCAGCATGCTTTGATCTTATAAAAAGTAGTTTCAGATCAGCACAGAAGTCAATAAATGCATTCCTAGACATCTAAGTTCTCTTGGAGACCTGCTGGGTGTAGCTTCCCTTCATCCCCTGCTACAAAGTGATGCTAAGCTGAATTATCTACTCAGCCTAAGACAGAAATTGCTTAGAGGAGATTCTGATCTAAATTAGACACATTCCTTTGAATAGGGCTTTCTTAATATGTCCTGCAATCCATTTTTCAAATGCCAAAATGGTACATTTCACAGCAGGCTTTAATAAAAGGTATTTGGCTATATATATATTTCTATGTATATATATACATATATCTATCTATATATATATTTCTATACATATATATATATGTGGTTTTTTTTAATTATTTTTTTTTTCTTGAAAATTGCTCCATTAGAAACTTTTGTTTATCTGATAGAGTAAAATTCTGTGTGAATAACAAGGCTTCACTGCCAGACTGTAGACCTAAATTCTGTATGCACTGCACTTAAAATCACGTCTGTGTTTTATAAGAAGGGTGTTTTTAGAGAGGGAAGGGACGTTTGCTATAAAAATCAGATGTTAACTAAGGAATGACATTTTGTAGTTCAGAGATAGAATGGCAGTTATGAGGAAAACCACTGGATTCTATTGCTGCCTTCTTTCTGCAATTTATATGGTTTACCTGCATGCAAAAAGAGTTTTACTGTGAGCCTGCTATAGAAAGCACTGTACTTTGTTTATTAATAGTTCCATTTGTTTGGGTTTGGGGTTTTTGGTTTTGTTTTAGTATTGTGTTTTAGTTGTTTGTTGCTTTTTTTTTTTTCCTTTAAAGATACTTATGTAATCTTCCAGGCAAATAGCTGAAGGCAATGTTTTCTTTTCCTCATTAGTTACAATAGATAACATAAAATACAGAAAAAATCTTAGCTACAGTATGCAGGAAAGGGCCCTTTTAGCAGAGCTCTGCTGTTGTTACACAGTGTTATAGCTTAAAGTGTTGCAGCTAACGTGAGTAGATTTATATGCTTATATAATTCTTTTTCAGAAAAGAACAAAAAAAAAGAGTTAATTTAAAAAGAGAATTATTTGGCTATTAAGAAGAAAATACCACTCTTCAGCTGCAGAATGTGTTACACAGAGTACAAGCAAACAATTTACAGACAGCAGTCATTGCTTGCTTTTGGTAGGTCATGCTTTCCCTCCTCTCTGGGTACTGGAGAGAGGCATTCTAGGATTAGGATTTCTATGATGGAATTTCATTAAACAGGTGACTGTGTGTTAAAAGTGCACTGACTCACACAACATGAGAAGCTGGTACTAATCACTAATAAATTTGTCTCTGAGGATGGATAGATGAATAAAGGGGAATATAGATATAGTTTTGAACCACTTTTTAATGTTTTGACTGTTCAGTAGCTGTCTCTGAGGCACTTCACTATTCCTTCCTCTAGCATTAGAACTGCCTATGTAGGCAAACTGTAGATAAAATGTAATTCAAACTGATCTAGAAATTTCATTAAGGCACAAGTCCTTTCATTCCAAGAAACGGAACTTTGCTTGTGAAATGTGTACTTTAAGCATATTTGGTACCAGATAGTGAATTCCATCTTATTACTGTGCTTCTGTGAGGGCTTAAGTTCCATCACACTTTTTAAAGGCAGTGAAACCTGTGAAGATGCCCTTCAGTCCTAAAACTGGCTCAATCTGGTTAGTAAGTAATAATAGTAATAAAAAACAATTCCTTCCTTAAACTAGATCTAAGTATTTTTTTTCCCCTCAGACAGAATTTAAGGAAGTTTTAGAGTGTAGGGATTTTTGATAACTTTGACTGGACTGAGAGGAAAACTGCTAAGAAGGATAATATACTGTTAGAATTGGTCTGGGTACACTAATTTTTTCAAAATCAATCAGAAAGGGAGAGAGAGAAGAGTTTTTCCCAGCCACACAGTGTTTCCCAGCAAGATCTGTTTTTATTTCATTGCTAAAACAACAGACTGTTACTAACTTAAATGTCAGATGACACTACATTTGAAAAAAAAAAAGGGGGGGGAGGGAAGCCAGCACCACCCAGCAAGGCAGTGCTGGAGTTCACATCAAGACTTCCTTACAATAGCTGGTTAGAACAGAAACCTGAAGTAGCAGTAATCTTACCTTGAGTATACAAGATCCAAGGAGAGAAGATCACTGGCTCAAAACAGTGGAGGACTGAGAAAGTGCTCTGATCTGCTGCTGGTAGCATGCACTTGGCTTTTATGTGCAGGTGGGAGGAGCTGCTCCCTACGGTAGGTGGGCAGTGAGGATAGCAGGCAGACAGCCTTCAGAAGGCATTGTACAGTAGGTTTTTGCTCTTTGGGGACAGAGAGAGGGAGAAAAAGCAAGCTGGATGGCATTTGGAGGAGAAATAGTGTTGGATTTATTTGTTGTTGTTTTTTCTTTAAATATTTACTTAAGTAATGTATTTGCTTCTCTGAATACAAGTCTCTGAATTATTCCGGTTACAGTTATAATGCTACGAGGTCTTACTTTGTCTTTTGGAAGGATTTTTACAGCAGTCAGATCATAATGCAAAGTGGTTATCAGAGAGGCTGGTGTTTCCCTTTCTAAGAAGGGATAGCTATGAAGAAGCAGCCCTTGAAGTGTGTTTACTTAGAGACTGAACTTCCTTTATATTCTGAATGTCTACTAGATTTATGCTCCGGAATCAGGCTCCTAAGTTTCTGTTTCCTGAGCTACCCAGCTTTTCCTTGATGCAGCTGTAACATGTTCTATCTACATACTGATATTCGAGCAGTTTAGTTTAGAGCAATTTTATTGTGCCATGTGTCTGAATACTAAACAATTTTCCCAACTGGTATTCTCAAAAGGCAAATATAGCCAAAAAGGCAAACCGGTAGGAATATGCATGCCTGGTGGTTTCTGTGTAAAATTATTCATTGTTGGTTTTAACTCATTCATTGCTTTAAGGGCACAAAAGAGTGTATGGCACAGTGCCCAGACACTGGCTCCTGCAGGTGAAACAGGCACTTGTACCCATCTGGAATACACTAATTCTTTATTTGCACGTGTCCCTCCATGACATGAGGCATCTGGGCCTGTATTATTTACCATAACACACAAGTAAAACTTGTGTTTTAGTGGAACATTAGTGAGTGGAGAAAGACAGATAGAACAGGAAGGGGGGGACAGTGGTGTGAAATCAAGGGAGTGGCTAGAGGTGCATCCTGATTTAGAGCCTGGGGAGAACCAGACACAGAAATGAATGAGAACCCAAGTTGACAGAGTTGAGATAAGCGAATTTGTAGCAAAGGTGATGGAAATGAGTTATAATATATACTGCTGCTCGCACTGAAGGGTCAAACTGGTCACTGGATAAAGAGATGTAAAATGCTTATGGAATCTGGGAACTTCCATCAATATCCTGAATTTGCTTTCAGTGGTAGAGTCTTGTGTCTGTATTTTGAGAACTGAATATATATGCTGTGATCAGTGTAAGTAAATCTCAAGTCCTAAGACGTTTATGTTGGGAATGTTTATTAAATCTTAAGATTTACTCAAAGTAACATTCCCTACAATGAACATGTGGTTTTTTGGTTGGTTGGTTGTTTTTTAGTATTTAGTATTTTTTAGTATTTGTTAATTAGTATTGAGTGAATGAGTGAGTTGATCATAGCATTTAGGTGTGTGCAACTTTGATTTTCTCTTTTTAGAAAAAGGCTTATGAATCAAGCATTCATATACTTGGATATCAGTGTTATGTGGTAGAAGTAGCTGTGTAACCTTGATGATGGTGATGTGGCCTCTGTGAGATTTAGGACTGTCAAGCTGAAAAGGACTGGTAAAATTGTTAATATTACAGGTATCTGATTGGTGATGGATATGACAATTTATACATTATTACTACTAATTAGGGAAAAAAACCAATGTTTTTTATTTCTGCAGCACTCAATGAATTTTTACAGTTCTCATTAAGAAATGAGTTTCTGCTCTAATAAGGTTACAGTGTGCTTTTAGGAAGGCTGCATTAAGTAATGATAACATGTGAACAGGGAAAGCAAGGGTACAAGTTCCTGCAATAAGTTTATGTAACTAGTTCATTTGTGGCCCCTTGTTATGGTTCAATTGATTAAATGATAGATATAAACAGGAATTCTACTCAGCTAATATCTAAACAATCAGATGGGTTTATACATAGAGAACACTAGGTCAAGATTTTCAGAATTCAGAGTAAATAGGTACCCATGTCCTTATCTGACAATTAAACTGTTCTTATTATCTCAAAATAGATGAGCTTTTTCTAGGTTCCTTTTAAAACCAGTGGGTACTTCTATAAACTCAGTACCCTCTAAAAGTCAGTCTTTTTTCCTTGGGAACAAAAGTTTAAATGTAAAAGATTAGCTGTATGTTGATTTTTTTTATTTTTTTTTTTTAGCTCTTGACCCTAAACTTCAGGTGTTAAGTGCTACTTCACTTCTTGGAAGTGAGTCAATACTCAAGCCAGTTTAGTATAACTCCTTCATACTCTGTTAGCTGTGCACACTGATCACGTGCCCTACTGTACTACAGGCTGAATGGTAGCCTTACCTTTTTATACTTGTAGAAGAGAAGAATTAAAGAAATTTTTCTTTAGTTCTTTTGTTCAGGGATTCTTAAACCACTTTACAAGTGTTAAATAAAACTACCAACACATAAAAATAGATAAAAAGTATGAGACCTATATTAATGATTATTAAAGCCCTACCATGATGCAGTTATATGGAATATTAGCTGATAAGACTAGAACATTAGGCACAGACCTGTGACTTTCTAGCTACTGCATTGCTTATCTTCCCTAATGAGGTTTTTTAGTAGATGAAAACTTCACCAAACTATCCGTGGGAGATTTGGTTTAGGTCATCACATGACTGGATTTCAGGGCGTACTGCCAGGCTGGACAGTAAATTCAGTGGGGCACATGGTAGGAAAGCTGTTCATGTTCCTGTAACTAGGAGCCATGCCCAACCTTTCAGTTTCCATCTGCATTTTTAAAAGGAAGTTATTCTTTCAAGAGACACTTCAGAGCTGAAGACCCCTTTTTCATTTTTGCCCCAAAATGTCCAGACTGGCTTGCCATGATCTTTGAAGAATTGTCTGAGGCAGCCTGTGCTTTCCAAAATTTGTATGTGGTATTTGCTTGGCTTAGTGGTAGGGCTACACCTGTAGTGCAGAACAGAACTGTCAATAAGGGTATCAATTTTGTGAAAGAACCTTAGACTTGGATGGATTGTTGTACCACACTTATGGGAAACATGCACATTAACTCCTCAGTGAGTCTTCTATTAAATTTTATTTGCTCCAGCATACAAAGTGGATGGCAAAGAACAATTATTAACAGAGATGTCATCATCCTTAAAACACAGGTTAAAACTATAGCTCCCCTCTCGACAGACATTTCATTCTAAGCCTTGTAGAAGGAGATAAGCCAACATTTCTGCATTTGTTCCATAAAGGAATTAAGTGATTACTCCCAGTTTGCCCTGAATGAAACTGAGCTAAATACTGTGGCTGAATGTGTTGGTGGTGGATGCAGAAAGAATGCACCTTTGGGAGGCTGGGTCTTTGCAAATAAATGACAATTTATGTATCATCACAGCGATAGCTCAGGTAGGTGGCTACTTGCTGTTTGGCAGTATTATCAAAGGAGGATGGTCCCCAAACAGTTAGATAGCATGGTGATGGCGGAAGATTAGCGATCCAGGTGTCAACACAAATCAGACAGAATGAGAAGATGACCTCCTAGCGTAAATCGGGATAATACAGGTAATAGTAACCTCATGAGGTAACAGCTAACTCTGCCAAATTCCAGCTGTAATTTAAAAAGTTCCATAATTGGAGGAAAATATTTGAGTTTCATTGTGATGTTTCATGATAGTAAAATATTCTTAACAGTCTACAGGTACATTTCTGTTAACCATCAGAACCCTAATGTAAATATATTCTTTTCATCTTTTTAACCATAGGACAAAAGACACGAACATTTTCTTCATTTGACCAGTATTACACTTTACTAACCTATGGTTTCAGGCAACATTCTGTCTTCTGTCATTCTTCCCATCGTTGTAAGTTTTATCCAAAGTATTAAAGAATTCCTTTTAAAGAATTGAATATGAGAGTATTGCAGTTTTTATAGAGCATTGTTGGGTTTTTTGTACTGTAAAGACTCACAAACCTAGAGGGGAGAGTAAGAGGAGAGTGTGAACAGTTTTCAAAGTGGCAGCTCAATTAAATTTGCTTTCTCTGCATGATACCAAGAATCTGTCAGATATTGCTTTTCAGATTTGTATCTGTAGATTAGGGCCAGTGTGATGGTCTGGCTACAAAACACTGTATGTCAATCCAGTGTAGGATACAAAATGAGGATACATTTTGAAAGTGCAGATCTTGCATTCTGGCATGCTCCAAGGCCTGACTGTGCATGTGGAGGGAGTGCATTTAAAAGATACACTCCTACCTCAAAAAATATTTCCTCCTGTATGACAACGTTCAGTCTTTAGCACATAACCTGGCAGGGGCAGAATTAAAAAAAAAAAAAAGAATTGTTGCAGAACATACTGTAGCCATATCCAATACCATTTTCTGTCTTGGCTGTGCTGATTGTGTTTAGTGTTGCGTCCACCAGTGAAAAGGGAATGCTGTCCAAAGCTGCTAGTATTAGATCAGTCAATCCAGCCTGTGATTCCATCATTTATCTCCTATATTTACTGAATTCCTGTATCTGCGTGTCAGCTCTGGAACCTCCTCTGGGATTCACTAGCTGATGTTGATGCTTACCATATCAAAACAGAAAAGAGATACCTACTTTATTTTTTTTTTAACAGAGTGATTCTTGGCAGTGTTAACTTAAAGATTGGCTGTTTTTCTAGAAAGTATATGATACAGCATAAGCCAAATCGAATGTATAAAGGCTGGGAACTCACTGTCTGGGGAAGCAGAGACTTGATAGGCAGCAAATTGAGCAAGAGCCAGTCATGGGCTGTGGCAGCAAAGGACAACACTATCTTGGACTGTAATAATAGGAGCTCAAGGAAAGTGATTATCCCCCTCTAGTCAGCACTTACTAGGCTGTATTTAGAACACTTATGTCCAATGATGAGTATCCCAGTGCAAGAAAGATATCAATGAACAGGAGAAACTTCAGTGGAGGGCCACCAAGATAATCTTTTGGGGCTGCAGCACTTGCAGTTTGCAGGGAGGCTGCCGGAACTGGGTTTGTTCAGCTTGGACAACAGTTGGTTTGGGGAGAACCTAACAAACAGCAGCCTCCAGTACCTGTGTGGAGGTTATTAAGAAGGTGAAGCCGGGCTCTTCACAGTGGTGGTAGGACAACAGGCCTAAGTTGAAAGAAGGAAGGTTGTGTCTGAATATAAAGAAAATCTTAACTATACTAGAAGAAAGATATCACGTGGAAGCCTTAACTTTTAATGTATGATTGAGGATTAACTATGTCTTGTTTTCAGTTCCACCAGAATGTGCTTGGTGGCAGTATTATGCATTCTGTGTGTGCATTTTGAGTATTTTTCTTTTAAATAAGATTCCTGAAAGTTTATTTAATGAAGCCAAGTGGCACACATTTTGGCTGTAATATATATTCTTTTAAATCTCTCTGCCAAAAGATTATATTGTGTTTTTTTATTTTAGAAAGATAATTTGTGTTCTGTTTCAAATGACATATAGGATCCTTGGGAAAATATATTTCTGATCAAAGGAAATATTTGGCCCAGTGACACTGAAGTTAAAAAGGGAGTGAAACAGAATTTGAATAAAAATGTTCATGTTTTCTAATCTGTCTCTACCACTCAGGTCTCATGCCTTATTTCATAGATATTGCTCACTTTGTAACTACATGATTAATCAGTTTTGAAAGAATAATAGACATTTCTTGCTGCCTTGCTTACATTATTAATAAATTCTTTCCCCTTCTGTACAAAAAAACCCATATAGAGACAGAATTAAACTGCTTATCTTCATTAATGTTCAAACTTCCAAGTATTATGAGAAAATCACTAAACCATAGGAATTTGATCCCAAACACTGTAATGTTTTTTTCTTCAGGACTGGGGAAAAAGTAGGTTTATTGTCATTGGCAACATTAGTTTAAAGGTCTGATAACTGAGATTTTATTTTAAACTCAAAATGGGCATAAATTGTTCTGGAAATGGACATATGGAAACTTTGCAGAGAACACCTAAAGCACATCCTCTAGTAACAACCCACACTTTCCTCAAACTCTATCAAGTTTTAAGTGTTGACTGAGACACAATATGATGTATCCTAACTCCTAAGACTACTGTGTAAAGGTAGCTAGCCAGCTTCTGCTCTCAGGTTTATCACAGCAAAATAGAAGTGTGAGCACAGATGCGATTGGCAATGCTCACACATTTCAGTGGAGTTGTTTCAATCCTTTGGTCTTTTTCAGGCTTCTTACTTTGCTATAATAGAGCATGACCTATGCAGTGTTTAGCAAAGAGAGTCTGTCAGCTCAATGCCATTTGCAAGTGTTTCATTGGTTGCATTATTTTTATTATATATTAAGTCTTTTCTTGATTTTGGTTCACAGTCAATTTTTCCATTACTCTCTCTACTGTAGACATTGAATCGTGCTAACTTGTTCCAAAGAACCATAGGCTAAGTTCAAGTAAGTTAAGAACTACCACAGTTGTTTCATAGACTACTTTGGTTTTCTTTCCTTACGCATACCCACTCACCCCCTTTTATTTTTTTAGTAAAGTACTTTAGCAAACTTCTAAAAGAGCAATGAACTCTGGGAATGAGTCCTCTGAGTTTGCATTAGCATGGGGGCTAAGAAGACATTTGAGTCACATGTCCAGGTTGTGTCTCTGATCTTTCATAGAAAACCATTGAAATCATTACTACTGGGAAGCACATAGATCAAAATAAGTTCTGGTATGGATGAAAAACTTTTTGTCATATTGCTGGTGAACAGATATAACCTTCAAGTAAATTTCAGCAATGTTAAGTTTTTTCAAAGTATTGGTTTCTTCCTGAGAAATGTTCTTGCCACCATATTCACGAGGAGTAGAAGAGGAATACGAAATGAGTGCTTCATGCAATCAGCATTTCTGCATGCACTTCCAGATTGATACTTTGATCTTTTTTGATCCATGGTGTTTCATCTGCAAAAACCTCCTTTCTTGCAAATATTCAAAACATTCCTTGAAAGAATGAGTAGAAAATTATAATTTCTTTGTACTATATTCTGGACAAAGTTCCTTTTCCTAACTTACACATTCGTTTGAGGCAACTCTTTGAAGTTTGTAGTAATTTATTTAGTTTTGGTAACTTGTCTCATTTTGCATAATAGATACATTCTCAGGGTATCCCTCTGCTTATGTCAAATTTTTTTTTTAATTCTATCACAAGCTTTAGGTAGCCTTCATTCATGCACTGTAATGCATTCTGTAATATTAGACAAACCAATAACAAGACAGTAAGTTCACCACTTGCTTAACTAAGACCTTTTGTATCTAAGCTGATGATGGTAAGTTTGGTTTTCATTTGCGATTCCACTGCTGGAGGAGGAGGACTGTAGTGCATCTAGTACAGATCCTGTATTCTCCTATGGGAGATGTGTAGACTTACGCTGTAGGTCACTAATTTAACAATGTGACTTTCTCGCACTAGAATGCTTTTAGACTGTTTATCAAATGGCTTATAGTGCCATTTCCATGTCAGAACTCAGTGTTACAAATTTTTTAAATTATAGAGAACTTGACATTGTTTTATTTCTATGAGCACTCAGTTCGGGGTTGTTTATTTTACAAAAGTACAAGGACTCTTTTAGCTAGGATCTGTCATTCATGCAGTTGCAACAAGAAAAGGCAGACTGAACTACTGAAGATTCAGCTCTCAGCATAGAATGTTGTGTGAAAGCCTTTCTGCTTCATCCAAATGCAAAGGCACTTCATATCTTGCAGCATTTATTTCTATTTATGTTGGACTGGATGGAGTGTCCAAGTGTTACTTTTTCCTCAAACAGTTCAATGTTTGTATGTTACTGTTAACATTTGAATAAGCACTCAGCCAAAATCATTTTGTCCCACAGACCTCAGATTAAGTTTATGTCAATGAAAGAATCTTCTTATTTGTTTGGTTGGAGTTTTGTGTGTTGTGTTCTGTTTTATTTTTCTAAATGAACAGAATCAGCTCTCTGTAGCTCCATCAGGCTTCTCAGCAATAATTCTACAGCAACTATTCCCAGAGATCTTAGAAATGAACCATCAGATGTTGACTATGGAAAGATCTAGACTGGCAAGTCAGCTGCTGTTTGGCAACTCCTATCTGCATATTCTTTATCATGCAGCAATGGTGAGGTACCTCTGAACAGAGAACCATTGAGGGATGAAGAATTTGGTGTAAAATGCTGACAAACTTGTTATCCTACATTTCTGTGTCTGTGCAACCGATTATTACAATTTTGCCAGATAAACCTTATCTAACCAGAAATTCTGGGGTAATTCCTTGTGCAGTTTTTGGTCTGCATAGTCAGCTGAAGTCAGATAAACTTATTTATGCCATCTGATTCAGAAACAATGGGAATAGCTTTTTCACACTTTTCTGGTGGTGGAGGAAATACCATGACTGGAGCCTTTCTCATGCTTTCATGATGTGTGGTTTTGGATGAGGAAGACACTGTCACATGTACTGTGTTAATGATTTGGAACCATCAGCTAGTTTTCTGCGTAATTTTTCTTTAAGAACATATCCGTGTTGTTTGCTTAGTCTTAGTGGAAGTGATAGAATCATGACAGAGTAAGTCAGGTGCTGAAATGTTCTGATATTTGCATCTTGGAAGATAGGCTGCACCGCTGAATGACTCTACAGACACTATCATTCTCTTTCCATGCTGGAGAATTAGGGCATATTTTGAAATCACAGTCGGGTTGTCTGAAGCAAATGAAATTTTTTAGTGTTTCCTTTTTTTTTTTTTTTTTTGTAAAGGGGAGTTTAGTTTTTGCACCACTTGCTTAAGGTTATTTTAAAGTTTGTTACAGGTTGAGGATGTTTTGTCTTACATTTACTATTCCATTTTTGGCACCTAAACACATTTCCTCTGCACAGCAAAAGCATTTTAATTTTCCATCCCTCTGTACTTCAGGTGTTGAAGTAGTACAGTAACAACAATCACCTCTGTGTTGTAACAGCAACAAGTGATTTTATTTTGTTTTTTCATGGTATTCAGTTCAAGGCCTCACTGTGATGAGGACCAGTTTCCATTAGGCCTTTCCAGCTGTGTCTCTGTAGGCCAGCTTTATGATTCTGGAACAGCTGATTTCAGGGTGAAGTTCATGAGAACTAGAGAAGAAGGGGACTCGATCAAAGCTTCTGACCATGGAATAATCTAGAGAGAGACAAGATAGAGCCAGCATTGGATTCCACTCCAGAAATTTGCTGATCCTATTATTTTTGTTATAAATTTTATAAAAAGTTCTCTTATTTTGGTAAATAGGGTCCCTACAGTAGTTCTTAGCATGGATGCTACATTTGCTAAATGTTTTGTAAACTTTGCTAACAAATTTATGGCTCTCACATTAAAAAACCCCAATACCCAGCAAACTAGTAAAAAGACAAATCTTGGAGAGACAGCGTGCAGTACCAATATATTCTCTGCAAGTAAAACTGATCCAGTCAGAATTGCTGTATAATATTTAGATACTGTAGTAAGTCTGTCAAATACCCTGACATTGCTATATCCCTGTAATGTTTCTTGTCAGTCAAAACAGAAGTCCTCATGCAAATCTGAGTTCATGTTACTTCAGCATATTTTTTTCCAGACTTGTGAGAAGCAGGAAATAGAAGAGTCCTCAACATATTTTTTTTTTCTTGTTTGAGTGAACTTTGGATCTTTAGGAAAGGGAGCAGTATATCCTGTGTGACTGACTGGTGGAGGTACTTCCAGTATATGCGTTAAGTTTATTACTGAAAAATGAGAGTTGGGAACTAATCACGATCTTTAGATTGGTGAGTAAGTAAAATGGGAATGCAGTTATATTTAAACGTATCATTTTAAAATACATGGACTGTACACACTGGCTACAGAAGGAGGATCAAGGGCGTTTACTGAACATAAACATTTAACTTTCTCAGTGCTCCCAAATATAATTTCATGGCATAATATTTTCCACATTCCTAAAGACAATTGAGAATAAATTATAACATGTATGAGGAAAGAATCTGTGAGGTTTTTTTATAAGAATGGATATGAGGTTTTGAGTATTGTTTCCACGTAATTATTTGATTTAGCATTGAGAGCTCTGTGTGTGTATTTTTATGTGGGCATTTATGTAGTTGTATACTGCCGTGATGCAGAATGGCTTAATAGTGAGTCATTAGAGAGGTGGGTGATAACTTATAATTTACCTCTGCCGTTATTCTTTAACTTATAGTTTACCTCTGCAGTTATTCAGAATCTCCAATTCTTTAGATGGAGCATTCGAATTTTTGCTCAACAACTCAAGTGGCATTGATTGATACATGCACAGCATTTAAATGGGTTCAGTGCATTCTTTTTGAATAAAAAACCCCCATACATTATGGATATTCAGAGAACAGAAAATAATTTTCTTGAAAGTTAAAAAATGAAAAAATGTGGCTTTAACCATCAGAATATTTGGGGTGCCACCTTCTCTCTGTTCACATTTGTTTGTTCATATAACACACGGTACTTTTACAGTGTTACAATTTCTGCAAGAATGTGTTCTCCTATGCATGCCAATATTCATATTATCTACGCTGCTGAAAAGGGCCTGTTTCAGGCACCCTGATTCTCAAAAGATGGGTGTTAAAAGCAGAGAATTCAGGATACAGCAATAAGAATGATCAAAGATCTGTCGACATCTTACCTACAAGGAAATGTAGGAGAGCTTGTGTTGTTTAGTTGAAAGAGAGAATTTAGGGGGAACATTTGCAGCCTTCAGAAATAAGTAAAAGGGCATTGCAAAGAGGAAGAGGCAAACAAAAAGTCAAAATTTGGATCAATGAAGAGCAGAGTCTGCTATCTTATAAGATTTTTATTTGCAGAAGGATCTCAACTAGTCTGTTTGTTTACTTTGGAACATTTGCACAGACAACTTTAAAGACTTCTGTGTTGCATTGGGAGTTATCCAGACAGTGTGAGAATCAGTATCAAACACTTTAAATGACTGGTCGCATGCATTGAATAGCAAGTACTTAAGACCATCGTGACTATGAAAAATTTATGTGCAGTCCCTAAAGTGGAAAATGTTCAAATAAAAAGTTACTTAAATAATTTTCAATGCTGGAAAGCGATTGATTCTGAAATAAAAGGGGCTTAGTCCTACAAACTGTCCAGCCACACTCAGTATTTACGTGTCTTCTGAATCATTCAGGATTATTGTTTCTAGTATGTCCTCTATATTCAATCCTTATCTTTCAGATTATTTCCCCTACTAGCACTAGCTTGCATTAATTTTCTTAAAAGTTCTATGGTTGTTTTCTGCTGATGTTTCATCTTGCATGGCTATGCATTTCTCACTCCTTCTTTGTAGTACTGTCAATAAGGAGTTACATGTTGCTTGGAAAAAGAAAATATATGCTAAAGATCTTTTCCAAATTATATCTTAATATATTTTGGAAACATTGGCCCACTTAAAATGGTCTTTGTTCACAGAAATCAGATAAATCCCAGAAAATGGGGAAGCAAATAAAAAAGGAAAACGAGGAATGAACAAACATAAGAAGGGAAGCAACACAGAGTCTAGAATCTGTAGTTAAGAGAGAATTGAATACATGTTAGGAAAAATCCTGGTAATTCCAGGGGTCCATACATCTATTTGAGTTTTTTCCTTGTTCTTTCTCTGTCTTCCTCGTTCCTTCTCTCTTTTCCCCTCTCCGTTGTTGTTGTCATTTTCTCTTTTGCACCCCTCATAAAGATACCTTGTGCTACCTGAGAATACAAACAAAATGTTGCATTTGCCATTATGGTGCAACCTCCTTTCAAGTATTTTAAGAATGATCCCTTGCTGTTGAATGCAGTGAACATTCAAAAGTTCACTTGTTGGGATTTTGGATTGTGTTTGAATTATTTGTGGGCAACAGAGGAGTACAATCTGAACTATCTTCCTAGAATGTCTGAAATAATGGTTAAATGGGGTAAAATGGGGGGGGAGAGGGGAACCCTCTTTAAAAAGCACTGTGGAGATGTTGGCCAGATTTGCTTGTATGTGCCAGGTACACAAGGGAGCTTTAATCACTGTGGAGACTTCCCAAATACCCTACTGTCAATGAGCAGAACATCTGGGATTAGGGGACTTGCTGGCTTTTTTTGTGGAGTTAGTGCTTGCTCATCAAAACATGATTATTTTTGTTCAAATATTTTCAAGATGTAAATTAGACAATAAGATGGTTTTTTGCCATTCTTATTTTTAACTGATCCTGAATATGGCTACTGCAATATGGCTACCTTACTGCAGCTTGCTGTCATAACTTTCTCATGTGTTTTTCTGTGCTGTACAAACTCTTCTTACCTGATAAGCCATTTTTAAGTTCTTTTCTCGAAAGTCAAGTTCTGTTTGCACTTCTAGCTCCGTAATGCTACTTGTTGCTTGGAGTCCTACTTATCCCCCTGTAAGCTGTAGGAAAGTACTTCTAGTGTTATGACTGGCAGAACTTTCTATCTGTTTTCTCCAGAAAACTTCTAGCACATCATGCATTTATTTCTGAAACAGGTTTTCTGGAATCATGGGATTGTCAGAGATTATCTGGTCCAACTTCCCTGCTACAACAGGGTTGTCTAGAGCACATTACTCAGGATGTGTAAAGAAGTTTTTTCTCATATTTGAATGGAACATTCCTAAGTTCCAGATTGTGCCTGTTGTTCCTCATCCTGTCACTGGAAACCACTGAGAAGAGTCTGGCTCCATCTTCTTTGAACCCACTCTTTAGATACTGGTGAGCATTAATAAGGTCTCCCCTCAGGCTTCTCTTCTCCATGCTAAAAAGTCCCTGCTCTATCAGCCTTTCCTCATCAGGGAGACGCTCCAGTCCCTCAGTCATCTTTGCTGCCCTACGCTGGACTCTCTCCAGTAGTTCCCTCTCTTCCTGATTACTGTCAGAGCCATCCAACGAAATTTGAACTGTGCCCGCAGTTCTTGTGTAGAAGAGAAAATGCAGAGCAGCCATGATTTCCCCGTAACAGTCATGATTTTATGGACCGCTACTATACCTGCTCTCAGCTGTTTTGGTTTTTTTTCTAGGCAAAATCTATGGGCCTCACCCAATACCCACTGCTGTCTGGGTGAAATATCCTGGTCTGTGAACCGAAGGGCAGGATACTTGATTGTATCTGTTACTGCAGGCTTGTGAAATGGCCTGTGCCATATAATCCAACTTCAACCTAAAGTTTATGTTTGTACTCAGTGATGTGTATAGAGGCCTGAATAAGGTAGGGTACAGTACTATCTGACAAAACAAGTGCTGGGTCAATTAATTGACCCAGATACAATTTTGTGTGTTACTGAAAAGTCTCATAAAGGGAAAAAACTATGCAGAACAGTAATTTCTGACCATCAGGCAGTCAGAAAGAATAGTACACTGGCAAGTTTATTATAAAACCAAGCATACACAAAAATACACACATGCAAGCACTTTATGTAAGAAAAGCCCTGACAAGACTCTTAAAAATGTGTTTATGGGATTGTTACAGTAATGAAAATGTCACTGATAATATAGTTAAACCAATGAGTATTTGAGAGAAAAATTTTCTAGGGCTTCGCGTTTTCACAGCTTCTATTGCAGCTTTAGTGNGTTTCTAGGGCTTCTCTCCATATGGGGCGTTTTCACAGCTTCTATTGCAGCTTTAGTGCGGTTACACCTTGCTATGGATGCTCACTTTGAGTCTGAAAATGGAGCAAGTAAGAAAATGCTACTCAGGAACAAAATAATATTATTAATAAGGGGGATGATGTAGTATTGTGGCACAGTTACAAAATGAACAGCACTTTACACTTTTCTGGGTGTACCCTGGCTTGTCGCTGAGCCTTGCTCTGGACAGAACCATGTGTCTCAGTTCCTGGGGGACTGGGGATAACAAGGCTTTCCCTGCTTGTTTCCCAGCTGTATTGGCTCATTCAGTTCGGCACCTGTGACCTTCTTCACTGTGGGAGGATGTAGGCCTGTAGCTAGGGAAGCCCTTTGGAAATGGTCTTTATTTTATCCATTCAGTATGTGCATGCTTTATCCTTTTGCCACTTGTAGGAAAAAGAGTAGAAAGAGTAAGATGCTCATATGCCTGTGTCTATCTTCTACATTCAGCTTTCCTTGCCTACACTGTAAATGTGTCACAGGTGATGATGCTGGACATGCTCTTCCTGTCTATTTAAATCTCTGAAAGCCTGATTCTCTCATTTATGCTGAGTTGCAATTTCCTAGCCCCAGTACAACAAATTGCCATAAATGGCTATGGGGAAAAGGTGACCTTTGTCTTGTGTCTGAACGCCAGAGGTGCTACTGACAGAAGGTCTCGGGATGATCCTTCCTGCAGAAAGACTTACTAGCCACTCTGTGTCTTTTAGGAAAGAAATGTAAATATTCTTCACTTTTTTCCCTTGTTGGTTTAAAATAGCCTACAAATGAAGATCTTCCAGGTTCAGAGTTTATAAGACCCTGGAGAGAAGTGAGTGGCACTTAAATCTTTAGATGGTTCTTGAAAGCTGATACCTTGCACAGTCAAGGTAAATTTGAATGGTACTGTATGTGACTGTAGCTGAAACCCTACACTTCGTGTGCTAGGGGCAAAAATGTGATATAAGGTCTGTGTGTTTAGTCTGGGGAATTGCAAATACTTTTCAGGGACATGTGATTCCTCTCAATCCTTTTTTTTTT